>RYFJ01004154.1:0-61019 GCA_003991445.1 Oryza meyeriana var. granulata | reverse complement strand
GAACTGAAGACCATCCCAGGCTCCGCATATGACGACAATTCGTTTCTTTTTTTTTCTTTTCTGTTTTTCTCCCATGCCATTAATGACAATTCGACCCAAATCCGTCTGCGCGCCAATCGAAAACTATTCAAAATCTTGTCAACTCAACAATCAGCTTCCTGAAAAACACGGGTGTATTGTAACAAACCTTGACCGCGCTCTAACTGCCGGTCTCCTTCAATTGCCCACTTAGTTAATTATTTTGTTTACGTGATCTAAAGGCCGATACCAATTGATATCGCGGTCTTTAGCTGCGATGCAAACATCGGCTTTCCACGCTATTTTAGAATCGGCTATACTTAACCGATTTAAGATCGATCCACATTGCATAGGGTCAAATTTCTGAATATTTCTCCGATAACGCGCTTTTGCAACTCTGTCCCATTCAATCTTCTAAACACCATAGGCCATACCAGCACACAGCATTAATCCGATAGGCCCTTCCCAAATTAGGCGACCATTCCAAACTTATTACTCTGGACCGATCGCAAAATTCAACGTTCCACACAAGATCTCCCTCGCAAACACTTATTCACCACCTTTTTGTTGTAATTGCCGAGCTGCCTAGCCTTATTTTCCTTGATTCTTTCCAACGCCCTCAACCGATTCTGAACTAAATCTTCAAGTTATCTGCATTAATTATAATAATCATCGGCCGTCAACTATTCTGCAAAGAAATTCTCCTAGAGCCCAATGTTAGTCTCCCATCGTAAAAACCGCCTTCAGTCCATATACTAACTGATACGGCGGCACCCGAGTAGATCCATGACATGCCCATCCGATAGGCCCATAGTAATCGGCTAATGTAGTATGCCATCGCCGTGGCTAGCTCATCAATTTTCCGCTTAATCAACTGATCAAACTCTTGTTAGAAGCCTCTGCCTGCCCATTGGCCTGAGCATAATAAGCGACGAATTTAATAGCTTGATTCCCATACTGGCCAGCAAACTGTTCTGAAACTCATCAGACACAAAGATACGACCCCTGATCAGTAGTATCGTCTGAGGATCCCAAACCGATAAATAATATTGCTCTATTTACAAACGCTCGATCGCTCCGTGGACGTAACTTTCTTCAAAGGAACCGCCTCTACCCACTTGGTAAAATAATACTGTTGCCGCCAATATGAACTTATGCCCTTTACTTGATGGAGGAAAAACACTGGCCGATCATATCAATTCCCCAACCTCTGAACGGCCCCACGGTTTGTGATTTAGGATCATAGCCGATGCTGGTGCTCCTGCCTGTATTCCAAACTTCCTGAGCAATCTTGACACCTTTTATAATACCTAAAGCAATCCCGCCAGCATTGGTCGGCCAAAAATACCCTATTCTTCTCAGCAACCACTTCATCTTATGCGCCGACTGATGAGTCCACAGACGCCTTCATGCACCTCGCACATAACCACTTTAGCTTCTTCCAAATTCAGCACCCTAAGCAGAACTCCCTCAAAAAGTCCGATAATACAACTCCCCATCAAGCAACACAATTAGTAGCTTTATACCGAATCTTCCTGGAAACCGATTACGACGGATTTGCAAGTAATCAACTAACTCTGTCTCCAGTCATCGGCCTTGTTCTGGATATCAATATCGGCTATCGTCAACCTCAACCTGCCTATTCAGCCAGATACCCTGAAGCAATCTGTGCAAGATCATTGGCTTTCCAAATTCTGCTCCCTGGAATATGGTCTATTGAGACTATCTTGAAATCTCTTAACAAATCTGTACACTCCTCATAATATGACCTCAAAAACATCATCCCTACACTCATATTCCCCAGACAACTGTTGACCACTAAACAAAGAATCGCCCAATTATCTCTATGACATCAGGCTCGATCTCCTTTAAGAGTTGAAGTCCCTTTAACACCGCTCATAGTCTGGCTGATTATTAGTCCAATAAGCTTAATTGTAAAAGCAAACTCAAAAACTTGCCCCCCGAGGCGATATGATAACTAAGCCGATACCAGATCCATGCTTGCAAACCGATCCATCGAAAAACAAAGTCCATGGGATCAGTTCCACATAATCCTCATGAGACCCTCTGTGTTGCACAATGAAATCGGCCACTGCTTGTCCCTTAATTGCTTTAGCCGATTCATATCTTAAGTCGAACTCCGTCAAAGCAAAAACCCACTTGCCAACTCGCCCTTTCAAGACTGGAGCTGACAACATATATTTGACCACATCGGCCTGGCAAACTACTGTACACTCAGCCGATAGGATGTAATGCCTTAACTTCGTACATGAGAAATATAAACACAGGCATAATTTCTCCACCGCAGGATATCTTGTTTCAGCATCCAGAAGTCTTCTGCTCAGATAAAACACAACTCGCTCTTTTCCTTCAAACTCTTGTATTAAAACAGATCCGATGGATTTCTCATTGGCTGAGAAATACAATCTGAACGACATTCCTTTCTGCGGCGGAATTAAAATAGGTGGGGAACTCAGATAATTCTTGATTTCATCAAATACCTTCTGTTGTGCTGCCCCCCACACAAACTCTTGATCGGCCTTCAACTTCAACAACGGCGTGAAAGACTCAATTCTCCCTGACAAATTTGATATAAATCTTCTCACAAAATTAATCTTGCCGATCAACGATTGCAACTCTGTCTTATTGCTTGGTGTGTGGCGCCTCCCGACTAGGTGGAAGGCCACCATGTGCATAAGGCACCCGATCCCAGGATCAGTAGTCGGGTACGCACAACAATGATACAACACAGAGTTACAATAATACATAACAGAGTACTTACATATACGTACAAGGAGATCCATCCAGGACAGACCCGGGATGGGCAAAATAATCAACTGGTAAACTAGCGAAACAGCAGAACAGGGCGGAAGCTGGACAAAAACTACTCCACAGGCTCGGTTGGGAACTAGGCTCGAAACCTTCAGAGGTCTTCGTAGTCGGCCTGGTCTTGGAGGAACTCGGCAGCAGTCGGATCTTCGTCTTCCACTCCAAAACCTACTATACATATATATAAACAAGGTGAGTACTTTCGTACTCAGCAAGCCGGGAATGATGCCATGTTGGTTAGACAAGAAGAGCTAAGGGTTTCATTTGCGAAAGACTGCCTTATTAAACTCTTTTCTTTGCAAACACTAGTGAGTTCCAAATTTTAGTTGGCGGACAGAGGCTCATGCCTCCATCCATTCCGCAAGTTGCTTTTCAACAACTCACCACTTAAAGAATCAAGCATAATCATACATGTTCTTATTATCTTTTACTTTGCCTTTGTTGGTCCTTTATCTCCCGAGTAGCTACAACCACTCGTTGACCCTGAGACTCGGCTACAACCAAATCTCAGCTGTGGCACTTGATGCCCGCTACACTGGCTACAACCAGCTAGCTAGTCGGCCGCCCTGGCTACAACCCGGGGGCTCATCATCGCTGCCCTGGCTACAACCCGGGAGCATGATCATGGCACTAAATGCCCGCTAGGCTGGCTACAACCAGCTAGCTAGTCGGCCGCCCTGGCTACAACCCGGGGGCTCATCATCGCTGCCCTGGCTACAACCCGGGAGCATGATCATGGCACTAAATGCCCGCTAGGCTGGCTACAACCAGCTAGCTAGAACACTGCTGCCCTGGCTACAACCCGGGAGCGTGCTCATCACCGTCTTCTGGCTACAACCCGAAGACTGAATTGCCGCCCTGGCTACAACCCGGGGGCTTAAACTTTGCTGCCCTGGCTACAACCCGGGAGCATGATCTTCATCCTGTTTACTTTTCATACACTTGTGTTATGGTGCTTAACACCCCGGACCACACAGATCCGTTTCTGGCCACACAGGCCTTCCGTTTGCTTACTCGGCAAACTCAGGTCACGGTTCCCTTTCCATCAAACACTTTCACAAATCACTGACAAACAAATCTACGCCATGGGAATCGATCCTTAATGATAAATACATAGCCAAGCCACACAGGCACTGTCTCTGTACATCAAGATTTTCACAAATCTTTCCTTTATTTCACAAAACGCGCCGATACACAAGGTATCGGGTTTTCCAAACTGTTTAGTAAAACCCATCATTTTTCCCAACGACAAAACAACGTTGCAGAGCTAAGCCATTTTACTCGGCATCGTATCCTCAGATAGGATGCTTAGCGTGCCATTTGTGGGGCTCTTCAAGGGGAAATATAACAACATCCTACCAAATAAGTGCTACTACTGGGCGGGTCCATCGGTTTGCGCTTGCATAACCGAGGCCAACAGTTTAAAAAGGTGTAACTAAGCATGCATATATTTTCCAAACAACATTAGTTTTTGCATATATGGGAAACAATATGATCAAAGAGCTTGCCTTGTTCCAAGGAGGGGTCTTCTTCGGCGAAGGTGGCTTTCGGGATCGTCCACCGGTTCAGGTTCTAAACAAGCAGAAAGAAACACTGATAAGCAGGAGAAGTAAAACACCAAGAAAAAAGGATCAAGAAGTAGTCGGCTGCAGAAAAGGGGGCAGTCGGCTGAACCAGGCTTGCGAACCAGGCGACAGAGCTCCAAAGCTTGACGAGGATGAAAACTTAGCAGAGCTGGAGCTGGCCGGTTTGCAAAACAAGGAAGAAGGGGGCACGGTTGGCCATATATTATATAGCCGACGTGCAAGGTTGAGGCACGGTGGAGCTGGCAACGGGTGGAGCAAGGAAGTCAAGATGAACTGACAGGGATATGACAGGAAGTGACTTTGGGAGTCCAACTGGTCAGAGGAGTTGGCAGGCACTGTAGCTGCGATGAGACATTAAGGTCAAGGCTAGGACAGGTTGGAGAAATCTCACTGACCGGGCTTCGGACTGACCACTGGTCCAAGCGATACTGCGGTTAGGTGAAGATTGATTCTTCAACTACTTCGGTAGTCGGCGTCCAACGGGCTGGGTGCAACTCGGGGACAAAAGAAGCAACAGGTCTCAACAAGGTAGTCGGCCACATCACCGTGCTCACTCGGCAGCAAAGAGGTCCGAGTAAGACAAGGATAAGGGCAGGATACAAGGACTGAATAGCAACTCTACTCGGCACAAGAGAGAAGGTAGTCGGCTGGCCGGGGAGAGGGAAAACGGAGGCACAGCTGACAGGATAGGAAAAAGATTAAGATCCAGAAAACCAGTTACAACAGGGAAAAGGAAAGCGGGTCGTTACAAACCTCCCCCACTTAACAGAATCTCGTCCCGAGATTCGGCTACTCGGCAAAGAGCTCCGGGTACTCAGCTTGAAGGCGATCTTCTCGTTCCCATGTAGCTTCGTTTCAGAATGGTTACTCCATTGCACCTTGCAGAATTTGATTGCCTTTCGTCTTGTATGTGTCCCTTGTCTCCAAAATCGAATAGGGCGTTCCTTGTATGTAAGGTTGCGTTGTACGTTGATCTCTTCCAACGGAACTTGCTCTTCTGGGATGCGAAGACATTTCTTCAACTGGGACACATGGAACACGTCGTGGACGTCAGAGAGTTCTTCGGGTAACCTCAGTTGATACGCCACTACTCCGCGTCTGTCGACGATAGGGTAAGGTCCGATATAGCGAGGCGCTAGCTTTCCACCCATTCCAAATCTCTTTGTTCCTCGTAGGGGTGATACTCGGAGATACACATGGTCTCCTATCTGAAACTCGAGCTCTCGTCTCCGATTATCTGCATAGTTCTTCTGCCGGGTTTGGGCTGTCTTCAAGCGCTCTCGGATAACCTTAACTCGCTCTTCTGCCTCTTTCAAAATGTCTGGTCCAAAAACCATCTTTTCTCCTATGTCTGTCCAACAGAGTGGGGTTCTACACTTGCGTCCATATAGGGCTTCATTGGGGGCCATCTGGATACTGGCTTGATAGCTGTTATTGTAGGAGAACTCGGCATAAGGCAGACAGAGATCCCAGGTTCCTTCAAAATCCAAGGCACATGCTCTTAGCATATCTTCCACGATCTGGTTGACTCTCTCGGTTTGCCCGTCCGTCTGGGGGTGATATGCGGTACTGAAATTCAGGTTAGTGCCCATTGTCTCATGCAACTTTTGCCAAAAGTGGGAGGTGAACTGAGCTCCTCGGTCAGACACTATCTTCTTTGGGACTCCATGTTGGCAGATAACCTTGGTCAGATACAGCTCGGCTAGCTTCTTGGCCGGGTAGGTTGTCTTGACGGGGATAAAGTGGGCGACCTTGGTCAGTCGATCCACTATTACCCAGATGGAATCATGTCCTGCCGGGGTCTTAGGTAATCCAACGATGAAATCCATTCCTATTTCTTCCCATTTCCACTCGGGTATCCTTAAGGGCTGAAGCAATCCTGCTGGCTTCTGATGCTCTGCTTTAACCCTTTGGCAAATGTCACAAACTGCGACATACTCGGCAATATCTCGCTTCATTCCAGGCCACCAGTAATGATCCTTAATATCCTTGTACATCTTGGTACTTCCTGGGTGGATGGAATAAGCGGACTCATGGGCTTCTCTCAAGATCAAGTCTTGGATTTCCTTTCTGTCGGGCACGCAAATGCGTTTCCCAAACCAAACAGTTCCTTTGCTGTCGATGGAGAACTCGGGGGCTTTTCCCTGGGTCATGCTTTCCTTTAGAGATACAATCTTTTCATCTACTTTTTGAGCTTCTCTGATTCGGTCCTCCAAGGTAGGCTGAATCAGCAAAGTCGCCAGCGTTCCTGGCTTGACCATATTTATCCTTAGCTTTTCCAGCTCTCGACTTAGCTCGGGTTGAAGGGGCGGGGTCAAGATGGCATTACAATGGACTTTCCGACTGAGGGCATCGGCAACAACATTTGCCCTGCCAGGGTGGTAATGTATTCCAAGCTCGTAATCCTTAATCAACTCAAGCCATCTTCTTTGTCTGAGATTAAGCTCCGTCTGAGTGAAGATGTACTTCAGACTCTTATGATCGGTGTATACTTCACACCGGTTTCCAACCAGGTAGTGTCGCCATATCTTCAAGGCATGCACTACTGCTGACAACTCTAGGTCATGGGTCGGGTAGTTCAGCTCATGGGGTCTCAACTGTCTTGAGGCATACGCAACCACTCTTCCTTCCTGCATAAGCACACAGCCTATGCCTAGTCGGGATGCATCACAGTATACCTCAAAGTCTTTCCTGATATCCGGAAGGATCAACACAGGTGGGGTAGTCAGCCTTTTCCTTAACTCCATGAAACTTTTCTCACAGGCGTCACTCCATTCAAACCTCTTTTCCTTTTTTAGCAATTCTGTCATGGGTTGGCAATCCTTGAAAATCCTTCAATGAATCTCCGATAATAACCAGCCAAACCTAGGAAACTTCTCACTTCCGTGACCGTAGTCGGGGATTTCCAAGAAAGCACGTCTCTCACTTTCCCCGGGTCCACTTCTACTCCTTGGGCAGTGACCACATGCCCGAGAAAAGCAACTCGGTCTAGCCAAAACTCACACTTCGAGTACTTGGCAAACAACTGGTGCTCTCTTAACTTTCCTAGAACCATTCTCAAATGTCCAACATGTTCTTGCTCGTCCTTGGAGAAGATTAGGATATCATCCATAAATACCACGACAAACTTGTCGAGATATTCCATGAATACCTTATTCATGAGACTCATGAAGAAAGCTGGAGCATTAGTGAGTCCGAAGGACATCACCGTATACTCATATAATCCATATCGGGTCAGGAAAGTTGTTTTGGGTATATCTTCAGATCTGATCTTCAATTGGTGGTATCCTGATCTCAAGTCAACCTTAGAGAAAACTTTAGCTCCTTGCAGCTGGTCGAACAGATCATCTATCCTTGGTAGAGGATACTTATTCTTGATGGTTACTCCATTCAGTGCGCGATAATCAACGCACATCCTCTTGGTCTTATCCTTCTTTTCCACTAGGAGCACTGGAGCTCCCCAAGGTGATGTGCTAGGTCGCACAAAACCTAGGCTCTCAAGTTCTTCTATCTGCTCTTTCACTTCGGCTAACTCATTAGCCGCCATTCTATAGGGTCTCTTGGATATGGGTGCTGTGCCGGGTAGCAACTCTATAGAGAATTCAATCTCTCTATCAGGGGGCATTCCGGGTAAACTGTCTGGGAAGACATCAGGGTACTCATTGATCACCGGCACTTCTTCCAAAGGGACTATTTGCATGGAGCTCAGGAGGGGTCGGTTCTTAGGGTCTCCAAGGGAGGCAAACTTCACTTCTTGTCCAAAAGGGCACTGCAGGGTTATGGTGCTAGTTGCACAGTCTATTCGGCCCTTATGCTTAGCTAACCAGTCCATGCCAAGAATCAAATCCAAGCCTTGTGATTCCAGGACAATGGGGTTGGCTGAGAAACTAACTCCTTTAATTACCAAGGTAACTCCAGGGCAAGATTGGTCTGACCTAAACTCCTTGCCAGGGGAGTGTATGACCATAGGTATACTAAGACCTCGAACATCCCAACCATACTTATCCACAAAAGATTGAGAAATAAAGGAATGCGATGCTCCAGAATCAAACAGAACAACTGCAGGTATGGAGTTGACAAGAAACGTACCCATTACCACATCTGAAGCTTCTCGGGCTGTCTCCGACTGGATATGATTGACTCGGCCACGTCCAAAGGTCGGAGGGGCACGGGAGGCAGATCCATTAGTATGTGTAGTCGGCTGTCCTCGACTGAACACAGGGGCTCTTGAAGTGCTGGCGTTAGGGCGTCCAGGGACTGCAGGGTCTTGCTTCTGGGGACAGTGTCGGGCGAAGTGACCCAACTCGTTGCAGTTGTAGCATCGGCTTCCTGGGGCACTCGGAATACTCTTCCGCTGAAGGCCGGCTGAGGTAGGGCGACTTGCACGGTATTTGCACTGAGGGGTCGGGACTGAACAGAAGAAGTCGGGCGAGAAACAGACGGGCGAAACACCCGCTCTTGAAACTGGGATGGGGCAAACTGACGGGAAGGACTGGGGAGATAGGGCCTAGAACTCGGACCACTACGAGACTGCATCTGGGAGGCCTTGCGCTTGCGAAAAACGTCGATCTCCTTCCTCGCATCTTCAACCACTAAGGCTCTGTTAACCATGTGCTGGAAAGTAGGGAAGTCATGGGCAAGAAGCTGGACCTTCATTGCCACATTCATCCCTTTCAGAAACCTTCTGATCTTCTTCTTGTCCGTGTTCACGTCCTCTGGTGCATAGCGAGCTAGATGGTTGAACCTGCTCAGGTACTCGCTGATGCTGGAAGGTCCCTGCTTGAGGTTGTTGAACTCTTCTCTCTTGATGTCTATTACTCCTTCTGGGACATGTGCATCTCTGAAGGCTTCCGCAAACTCGGGCCAGGCGATGTTGGCGGCATCTTGATGGGCAGCACAGTAGTTTTCCCACCAGTCAGCTGCGGAACCACGAAGTTGATGTGCAGCAAACTGGGTCTTTTCCGTGGGTGTGCACTGCACTAGGTTCAGCTTTCTATCCATATCCTTCAGCCAGTCGTCAGCCTCCACTGGCTCAGCGGTCTGCGAGAACTCGGCTGGACGGGACCTCATGAAGTCGGCAAGCTTGGAGCGGCTACTGACTTGTTCTGGTCGAGCTTGATGGAGAAGAGGCTGCATTGCGGCCAGATTCTGAGCAATGCCTTGCAAGATCTGGGTCTGGATGGCCATAAGCTGCTGGGGGTCTGCTGGAAGGTGAGGAGGTTGAGGCAATCCTCCAGGGTTTGCTGTTGCAGCGTCGAAGGTACCAAGGCCGGCTGCACGGCCACTTCCTGACATCCGATCGTGGGTCTGCTCCACTTCTTGTTCCTCCGCGGCAGTAAGCAGGTTGTTGCGGACTGGACCTTGGTCTTCAAAACCCAAGCGGGCCGGGGTACGGACGGCACGGCGCTGACGTTCTGCCATCTGGTCCTAGAAAAGGGCATCCAAAGGAAGAGGGGCTCAGCAAGGATATCGGCAACCAAACCGATGGAACCGATGAAGGAGCAACAAGATTAGCAAGATGGATTCAAGCAGCAGAACAAGGAATATACTCGGGAACCCAGCCTCAACGAAAAGATGACAGATGGGGCACTGGAACCTAAGAGCTTGCGCAGGAACCCAAGGTAGGGAAATAGCCAAGAGTTTAGAAACATTTCCAAATTCTACAAAGCAGAGAGAGGTACCCAGACAAGTCCTAGTCTTTTGCAAATAGTATAGTTTTCAAAATAAGATCCTCAAAGACATCTACACGGGTGGGGTTTCGTTCCTAGGGCCAACCTTTTGCTCTGATACCACCGCTGTGGCGCCTCCCGACTAGGTGGAAGGCCACCATGTGCATAAGGCACCCGATCCCAGGATCAGTAGTCGGGTACGCACAACAATGATACAACACAGAGTTACAATAATACATAACAGAGTACTTACATATACGTACAAGGAGATCCATCCAGGACAGACCCGGGATGGGCAAAATAATCAACTGGTAAACTAGCGAAACAGCAGAACAGGGCGGAAGCTGGACAAAACTACTCCACAGGCTCGGTTGGGAACTAGGCTCGAAACCTTCAGAGGTCTTCGTAGTCGGCCTGGTCTTGGAGGAACTCGGCAGCAGTCGGATCTTCGTCTTCCACTCCAAAACCTACTATACATATATATAAACAAGGTGAGTACTTTCGTACTCAGCAAGCCGGGAATGATGCCATGTTGGTTAGACAAGAAGAGCTAAGGGTTTCATTTGCGAAAGACTGCCTTATTAAACTCTTTTCTTTGCAAACACTAGTGAGTTCCAAATTTTAGTTGGCGGACAGAGGCTCACGCCTCCATCCATTCCGCAAGTTGCTTTTCAACAACTCACCACTTAAAGAATCAAGCATAATCATACATGTTCTTATTATCTTTTACTTTGCCTTTGTTGGTCCTTTATCTCCCGAGTAGCTACAACCACTCGTTGACCCTGAGACTCGGCTACAACCAAATCTTAGCTGTGGCACTTGATGCCCGCTACACTGGCTACAACCAGCTAGCTAGTCGGCCGCCCTGGCTACAACCCGGGGGCTCATCATCGCTACCCTGGCTACAACCCGGGAGCATGATCATGGCACTAAATGCCCGCTAGGCTGGCTACAACCAGCTAGCTAGTCGGCCGCCCTGGCTACAACCCGGGGGCTCATCATCGCTGCCCTGGCTACAACCCGGGAGCATGATCATGGCACTAAATGCCCGCTAGGCTGGCTACAACCAGCTAGCTAGAACACTGCTGCCCTGGCTACAACCCGGGAGCGTGCTCATCACCGTCTTCTGGCTACAACCCGAAGACTGAATTGCCGCCCTGGCTACAACCCAGGGGCTTAAACTTTGCTGCCCTGGCTACAACCCGGGAGCATGATCTTCATCCTGTTTACTTTTCATACACTTGTTTATGGTGCTTAACACCCCGGACCACACAGATCCGTTTCTGGCCACACAGGCCTTCCGTTTGCTTACTCGGCAAACTCAGGTCACGGTTCCCTTTCCATCAAACACTTTTCACAAATCACTGACAAACAAATCTACGCCATGGGAATCGATCCTTAATGATAATACATAGCCAAGCCACACAGGCACTGTCTCTGTACATCAAGATTTTCACAAATCTTTCCTTTATTTCACAAAACGCGCCGATACACAAGGTATCGGGTTTTCCAAACTGTTTAGTAAAACCCATCATTTTTTCCAACGACAAACAACGTTGCAGAGCTAAGCCATTTTACTCGGCATCGTATCCTCAGATAGGATGCTAGCGTGCCATTTTGGGGGCTCTTCAAGGGGGAAATATAACAACATCCTACCAAATAAGTGCTACTACTGGGCGGGTCCATCGGTTGCGCTTGCATAACCGAGGCCAACAGTTTAAAAAGGTGTAACTAAGCATGCATATATTTTCCAAACAACATAGTTTTGCATATATGGGAAACAATATGATCAAAGAGGCTTGCCTTGTTCCAAGGAGGGGTCTTCTTCGGCGAAGGTGGCTTCGGGATCGTCCACCGGTTCAGGTTCTGAACAAGCAGAAAGAAACACTGATAAGCAGGAGAAGTAAACACCAAGAAAAAGGATCAAGAAGTAGTCGGCTGCAGAAAAAGGGGGCAGTCGGCTGAACCAGGCTTGCGAACCAGGCGACAGAGCTCCAAAGCTTGAGAGGATGAAAACTTAGCAGAGCTGGAGCTGGCCGGTTTGCAAAACAAGGAAGAAGGGGGCACGGTTGGCCATATATATATAGCCGACGTGCAAGGTTGAGGCACGGTGGAGCTGGGCAACGGGTGGAGCAAGGAAGTCAAGATGAACTGACAGGGATATGACAGGAAGTGACTTTGGAGTCCAACTGGTCAGAGGAGTTGGCAGGCACTGTAGCTGCGATGAGACATTAAGGTCAAGGCTAGGACAGGTTGGAGAAATCTCACTGACCGGGCTTCGGACTGACCACTGGTCCAAGCGATACTGCGGTTAGGTGAAGATTGATTCTTCACTACTTCGGTAGTCGGCGTCCAACGGGTGGGTGCAACTCGGGGGACAAAGAAGCAACAGGTCTCAACAAGGTAGTCGGCCACATCACCGTGCTCACTCGGCAGCAAAGAGGTCCGAGTAAGACAAGGATAAGGGCAGGATACAAGGACTGAGTAGCAACTCTACTCGGCACAAGAGAGAAGGTAGTCGGCTGGCCGGGGAGAGGGAAAACGGAGGCACAGCTGACAGGATAGGAAAAGATTAAGATCCAGAAAACCAGTTACAACAGGGAAAAGGAAAGCGGGTCGTTACATGGTGGCTCTGTAGTCTTAATGGCTCTGATACTTCGCTGACTAACTTCAATCCCTCGCTCATGAACCATAAAACCCAAAAATTGCCTAGCCGATACACCAAAAGCGCACTTATTGGGATTCATTCTTAGTCCGTATTTCTTGGCTCTCTCCAGCACTTTTTGTAGATCGGCTATATGGCTTTCCTCACTTTTAGACTTGACCACCACATCATCAATATAAATCTCTACCAATAAGCCGATGAGATCATGAAATATATAATTCATCGCCCTTTGATAAGTCGCACCGGCACTTTTCAATCCAAAAGTCATTACTACCCACTCATACAGGCCGATAGCTCCTGGACACCGAAACGCAGTCTTATGTATATCTTCTTCAGCCATAAAAATCTGATTGTATCCCGCATTGCCGTCCATGAAGCTGATAATCTTGTGGCCTGAGGCTGCATCCACCAATAAATCCGCTATCGGCATTGGGTACTCATCCTTGGGGGTAGCTTTATTCAGATCCCGGAAATCAATACATATCCTCAATTTTCCATTTTTCTTCTCCACCGGGACGATATTAGAAACCCACTCAGCATATCGGCATGGTCTTATAAATTTGGCATCATATAACCTTGTAATCTCCGCTTTGATTGGCTCATGTAATTCTGCCTTGAATCTCCTTGGAGCCTGCTTAAATGGCCGATATCCTGGTTTAATGGGCAGCCGATGTTCAACAATTGATCGGCTTAATCCTGGCATTTCATGGTACTCCCAGGCGAAACAATCCCGATACTCTTTCAATAGTGCTATCAATTCTTCTCGAAGTTCAGGACTTAGTTTTTTGCTTATGTACGTCGGCCTTGGCTTATCTCCCGGACCTATGTCGATCTCCTCCAAATCATCGGCCGACGTAAATCCTTGCCCCAATTTCTCCTCGAAGTCTTCAATAGAGCCCATCAGAATAACAATTCAGAGCCGACTTGCTGAATCGGCTGTATCCCTTGGTTAGTGACGTTAAGGTAGTCTCCTTCCCATACTTTTCCTGATAGGCAATCAACACCATCGGCTTCCCAGACTGGTAGATCGGTCATGGCAATATTGGTCGACCGATCTGCTAGCACTACCTCGACTTGATCCCCCTGCCATTGTATCAAACATTGATTCATTGTCGAGGGCACACAGCAGTTTGCATGAATCCAGTCCCTGCCGAGAAGCAAACTGTACGATCCCTTTCCGTCGATAACGAAAAACGTGGTGGGTAATGTTTTATTCCCTACTGTCAACTCCACGTTTAACACTCCTTTTGCTTCTGATGAATTCCCACCGAAGTCTTTTAACACCATATTTGTCTTGATCAAATCTTCGGTGGTCTTTCCCAATTTTTTGAATGTGGCATGAGGCATGAGATTAACCGCTGCTCCCCCGTCAACCAGCATCTTCGCCATCGGCTTCCCATTCACATAACCCTTGATGTATAAGGGCTTTAGGTGCCGATGCTCTGACTCTTCAGGTTTATCAAATATGGCTTGGTCAGGTTGCAATGTTAACTGAGCAAAAACTCCCTCACGGCCTTCCTCATCTGATGAAAGTGCTTTATATTCCAAAGGCAAAAAGAATACCATATTTACCGACGCCGATGCCTCCTCATCGTCCTTTTTCCTGACTTGCCAAACTTGCTTGGTCTTTTTAGGACGATGATCAGCTTCCTCCTGATCCTGGCGTTGCTCTCCCTGTTGCTCTCGGCGCCGTAACCGCTGTGCCCTTCTCTTCTGATTCTTCGTGAATATCCCACTCGGGCACCATTGAGGATTCTGGATCTGTTCTTCACGCACTTCCTCTTCATCCTCAAAGAATTCTCCATGGATCGGTCCTAATCGGCTATGAACCGATGCTCTTTTTCCAAACGACCGATCCTGCAAAAACTCCTGCTGGCAATCATACCGATTCCCTGCACTGCTGCATTCGGGACAATCTTCTACTGATGGCAATCTCATCCCCTGATCCCAGCAGAATCTGAAGAACGGGCAGTTCCAATGTGGATTATACATCTCTGGCTCATCCCTCTGTTCCTCGTATCTTGAATATTTTTCTATCATGTCCGATGAAGTAACCCTCGATTTATACTTTTGACGTCTCGCTCCACCGGCCTGATCCCTTGATGATGATCCCGCGTATACCATGTTCACGGGAAACGGGTGCCCATCAATCTTCATCGGCTTCTTGTCTTCAAACTTGATTCGTCCTTGCTCAACTGCCGATTGAATTTGTTGCCGAAAAACCTTGCACTCGTTGGTGTGATGCGATATCGCATTGTGCCACTTGCAATATTTCTTCTTCTTTAGTTCTTCGGCTGACGGAATAACGTGATTTGGCGGTAATTGTATCTGTTTCTCTTGTAACAGCAAGTCAAATATTTTATCGGCCTTACTGATATCAAAATCATACCGTTCCTCCTTGCCGATATCCTTGACCCATGGGCACGATACCAATCTCTTGTTCCTGGTCCACTCTGCCAATCCAACTTCAGCATCGGATTCCTCATCGTCTGAGTCCGATGAATAAACTTGTACCTGGGCAACTCGTCTTTGAAATTTACCCTTCTTCGCTTCCTGAAATCGGCTTTCATGAGCCAATATCCTCTGCACCAGATGCGCCAAAGATTCGAACTCCTGAGATGAAAACTTCTCCTTGATCGGCGCCAAGAGTCCTTGGAAAGCCAGATCGGCCACCTGCCCATCGCTCAGGTTTAGACTGTAACATCGGTTTTTAACCTCCCGAATTCGCTGGATGTACTCCGGCACTGTCTCATCTGGTCGTTGCCTAACCGATGTCAAATCTGTCAGTCTCATCTCATGGATCCCAGCAAAGAAGTATTTGTGAAACTGTTTTTCTAGATCAGCCCACCCCCGAACTGAATTCGGTGGTAATGAAGAAAACCATGCGAAAGCCGATCCGGATAAGGACAAGGGGAAAAATCTAACCCTCAGGGCCTCTTCAGCCGATGCCTCCCCACACTATGCCAGGAATCGGCTGACATGTTCTACTGTAGACGTATCGTCCTGTCCTGAGAACTTAGAAAAATCCGGGACCCTGTATCGGTGTGGTAATGGAACCCTGTCAAACCACTCGGGGTATGGATGCCGATACATAAACGTTTGCTCTCTGGGCCTTATCCCGAACTGTTTCCTCATTATTTCTTCAACTCGCACCGATAAGTCTTCTTCCCTTGGATTCTCCTGTTGATACTGTTGATACTGTACCGGTGGAGTTGGTTGCTGATTTTGCCTATAATAATCCCTCTGATAATTACCTGGATCGGCCCCTCCCGCTGGATAGTTTTGTTGATATCCCCCATAGTAAGCAGACCGATGATATCCAGCAGGAATATCCTGTTGCCCCCCAGCCTGGTTTTGCGTAAACAAGTTTTCTGGTACATCCCTGCTGATGTTGTAAGCAACCTGATTCGGCTCTATCTTTGGCGGGAGGAACACAGGACCCTGGATTGGTTCTTGGGCAATCGATCCATCAACAGTTTTCTTGATGAGGTTATGCAATGTATTCACCAAGATCCCCGACTGATTAATGAGCGCGTGGTGCACCGCCTCATTGACCATATCCTGTAAAGGCTTGATCGGTGGGCTCTCGGGTTGAGTATGGCTCGATTCTCCAACCAACACTGGCTTCGGAAACTAGGATTTTTGAATCGGCCCTTGTTGTGTCATGCTGAAAGATTCTAAGCACAGCTTCTGGAAGTTGGCCATAGTTTGCTCAATTTGCTGTTTCTGCTCTTCTGTCAAATCCTCCATGCTAACCAGAATTATGTTGTTTGTTTTAACTTCCTTCCCGGCCATGTTGCAGGTCTGATTGTCGAAACTTGGCGTTTGAGACTTTGGGTTGAAACTTCGAGTCCCACCGGGCGTGCCAAAAGCGTGTTGACGCCAAAAATCGCCGGGATCTGGTTCGGCGTCGGGTTGACACACGAAGGCCTGGGAGATTTGCTTTACTCCAGTGCAGGTCCTAAAGTGTTGAGGTTCGTAGGCGTGCCAGTCAATTTGACCCTGTAATTGACAAGGAGAAAAACGTTAGATCAATGAGCCAATCGGCTGAAAGCCGATCTAGACTCGTTTCATCGGCCGATGGCCGATAAGCACTGTAGCACTTATACATCGACCAGAAGCCGATGATGGCATGAATAATAACTAATAATAAGCAAACATTAAATTAGCCGATCATCGAAGGGATGCTCAAAAACCGGCTGTAAACTTGGTAAAATAAGCAAGCAGAATACATGAATAAAATAAAGTAAAGGAATTCTAGCCGATCGTGGTTTAGAGTTACTGTTATCGCTATGAAGATCCTGTCCGTGCTCGTGCCCGGGTCCCTTGCTTACATCGGCTCCCGAGATCTTCGTCCGCTGTCCATACCCGTGCCCGAGTCCTTACCTAGGCTCGTGCCTGGGTCCTCCCCTAAGGTCGTGCCCAGGAACTTGGTTGGGATCGTGCCCAGGAACTCGGTTGAGCAGGATAAACCAATCGGCTAGCCCTTAGCCGATCGCAACAGTAATACATGCAAGGATGTATAACAAGGCAAGCGATAACATAAATGATAAACAACTAATGAATCTGCCGACTACAGAACAGGGCGCATGGACATCGGCTGGAGGCCGATGACAAAAAGATAACAGAATGATAAAGCTATTAAGATAAATAAATGCAGTCGGCTTCAACAGATAACTTATCGGCTAAGCACTCCGATAAAGACGCCGCATGATACCCATCGGCTCATCAAGAGTGAAGCTATCATCATCGGTCTAGTAGATCGGACCCAACCGTTGCAGCACAGACTGATGACGATAGCGACACCTTGATAGGCCGATAGATCTGATGCGATCGTGATGTGAAACATGATAACTTACCGGCTATACATTCTGGTAAGACGCCTGCGCGTAAAGCATCAACTTAGCAGGAACGATTTATCACTAGCAGCTTAGTAGGTCGGACCTAACCGATGCAGCACAAACTGATGATAAACTGCTCCCAGTAAGCCGATACGATCTACGCACGCGTGATGTGATATACCTAGTCAATCTATGAGATCAAACTGAACTGATGCAGCCATAGATAAAATAAATATACCGTGGTAAGCCGACTACCATAAACCGACTAGAATATCGGACCTAACCGAGGAAGTCCTAGCCGATAGGTAGCCGGGGTGACGAGACTTACCCTCTCGCTGGAGTTCGGACCTAACCGATGCAGCCCAGCTCGAGAAGCAGGATCCCGTCGTAAGGGTGGCGATGCGCCGAAGTTTGTATTGATTGTTGTGTTGTTCTACAAGGTGCCCGGGCGTACGTATTTATACCCCAAGTTACATGAGTCCTTATAGGACACGATACATGATTTTCTATCCATAACAGAAAAATGCTAACTAATCCTGACCGGACATGAGGTCAGGTTTCCTAAAGATAAACACTTGCCTAATTAATAGGTACAGCAAATAACTGCCAAGTAACGATCTTCACGGCTCCTTCCCGATTCCGGCCTCTTCTTCGTCAGTTGACTGCAATCTCTCCTTTGACCGAATCTGACACAGGGCCTTACCAAATTTTGGCGTTAACAGGTGGCCGCCGACGGCTTCGCCTTGGCTGTTGCGGGCGCCCCACGGCCCGACGATGCCCGCGGCGACAACAGCACCGACGAGCGTCCAAGGGCCGCACGCGCGCCGCCTTCGCCGGCAGCGGCCCAGAAGTGGTGCGCCGTCCACGAGACGGATTCGCACGACCTCACGGAGTGCCGCGCCGTCCAAAGCTTGGCCAAGCAGGTCAAGTACTTCCGGCAGGAGCCTTAGCAGGCCGAGCCCAGTCGGGACGATTCGGGCGGCCCGGCCGAAGGCAACGGACAGGCCGACCAACGGCCCAGCTCTGGGAAGCCCGAACCCAGGCCGCCTCGCCAAGGCGAGTGTGACCCTTGGACGTGGCACCCGGAACAACCAAGCCCAGGCCTCCGGATCCCAGCATATATCAAATCGCATTATAGTCGGGCCCCCCGGGTCCCGGGGCCCCTTGCCCAATAAGGGCGTAGCCCGGGATCCGCTTGTTGGGCCCGGAACCGTGCGGCCCGAACCAGGGTAGCCTCGCCAAGGCGAGTGTGGGCCTAGGGGCGTGGCGCTCAGGATAACATCAACATTTTCATAACCAGATGGGGACCGATAACCCGGATAGCTTCGCCCTGGCGAGAGCGTGTCCGGGAAGGGCGTCCCGACACTTTCCAAGAGAGATTGTCCCGATTCGTCCCTCATTACCTTCTACTCAGCCCGGGACCTTCCGGTCCCGGACACACATAGGGTACGGCTGCCCGGACTCCATCGGACGCGATGGCCAGTCCGGGCGGTTCGTCCCGACTCAGCCCGGGACCTTTCGGTCCCGGACACACCTAGGGTACGGCTACCCGGACTCCATCGGACGTGATGGCCTGTCCGGGCGGTTCGTCCCGACTCAGCCGGGGCCTCCGGGTCCTGGTATGATAGTCCGGACCACGCCGCCCTGTCGAGCGCAAGTCCGGGCAGGCCGCTCCCGGTTGATCCGTTCCCGGTTGATCGGCTGCTCCCGGTCGAGGATCTTCTCCCGGTGTCAAGAGCTCGCACACTCGCAAGGGAAGCTGAGCCCGAGCACGGCCCCTGACAGGCCAGAGAGCGTCCTCGCTGCCCTCGGTAGCGGGGCTCGTGCCCGCTCCTCGCGCCGTGGCCTCAGGTCATGATACGCGAGTTGATGGTTGGGCACACACCAATAATATTCCGCAAGCAGCAAGCGTGGCGCACGTCGCAGAGCACCCCTCGCCCGGCAAACATATGGCCTGGGACTTAACTCCCGGGCCCGACTCTGATGAGCCCGACCCAGGGCGTCATCGCCAAGGCGAGTGCGCGCCTAGGAACGTGGCACCCGGAATGACCCTCAACAGGGCACGAGTACCCGGACGGCACCGCCTCGGCGAAGGCGGGTTCCAGAGAAGTTGTCCCGACGTGGTCTATAATCCTTAGCCGGGGCCCCCGTACCCGGGTGTTTGTCGACCACGTCAAATCACATGACAGTCCGGGGCCCCCTAGGTCCCGGGTGCATGTTTGAGCCGAGGCACGGATTCCCGAATCCGTGCCCTGGGCCCAACACCGAGGTGCCGAACCAGGGCAGCCCTCGCCAAGGCGAGTGCGGCCTAGGAAGGCGACACCCGGAATAGGGCGCGATAGCCCGGACAGCACCGCCCCGGCGAGAATGCGTCCGGAAGGTCGTCTCACATTTTGTATTTCAGTCCGGGGCCCCTGGGTCCCGGGCACATATTTGAGCCGAGGCACGGATTCCCGAATCCGTGCCCCGGGCCCGACACCAGGGTGCCGAACCAGGGCGGCCTCGCCAAGGCGAGTGCAAGCCTAGGAACGCGACACCCGGAATAGGGCGCGATAGCCCGGATAGCACCGCCCCGGCGAGAATGCTTCCGGAAGGTCGTCTCACATCCCATATTCAAGCCCGGGCCCCCGGAACCCGGCTTATATCAAAACCATATTCCAGTCCGGGGCCCCCGGGCCCCGGACACATATCCTTCGCATGACAGCAGGGGCCCCCGGGCCCTGAGCATATGCCGGACTCGGGCTCGCGAGGGAAGCGAGTCCGAGCTCCATCCCCAGACACGGGACCCCGAGTGCAAGCGACCTCCAAAAAACACAATAAACCAAGGTACGAAAATATAAACATGATCATATACATATACAAATGCCTCTCTTTGTACAAGACAGGCAAACCAGAGCACAAGCACAAGCGAGGCCCGGAGATGTCGTTGCACGAGGGGAGGTCACCGGTGTGCTTCGCACCGAACCCCGGGCGACACCAGAAGGTCAGCGCTCGGGGGCATGGAGGGCCCCCGGGCCCCGAAGGCGGCCGCGGATGGCGTCAGAAGGGAACCGGCAGCTTCCTCGAACTCTTCGTCGACATCGGCTCCACAAGATGCTCGCCGCGGTTGAAGAACCCTTCCTCCGGGGCAGCAGACTCGACCACGGCCTCCCGCGCCTCCTGGCGAACCTCCGCAACTTCCTTGCGCGCGGCGAACTCACACCCCCGAGACGCGAGCCCGACATCTTGGGCCCAGACGCTTTCCTCTCAGGAGAGTGTTTCTTTCTCCCCCGCCTCCGTCTCGGACCAGGCGCGGGAGTCCTCGTCGGCGGCAGGCTCGGTGGCGCCCTTCGATTGGACGACGCACCTGTCTGCTGCCGCGATTTCCGGCCAGAGGGTTGCGACGAAGAACTCGACGGCGACGCCCGAGTCCCGGGCGTATATCCCATCTAAAGCACCAAAGACGTCAAGCTCAAGATGAACCAGGCGGACCCAACGTCCCCTCGTTTTTTCAAGGACGTGGCCCCGTTCCTGCCCGAAGCGGCTCCGGCCGAGCAACAGGGCCAGGGGCCACTATCGGCGAAATGGGACAGGGGGTCCCACATACCCTGGGGACGCGTGGGTCATCGGCCACGTCAGTTCCCCGGGGCGTCATTGCCATCGGCCCCGGGCTCATCCCTGGGCCGACATTGCCATCGGCCTCGGGCTCGTCCCCGGGGCGCCATTTCCAGCGGCTGCGCTCCTGGGCCCGGGCACTGATACCCCGGTTCCGGGTGCCGATCCCCCGGTCCCGGATGCCGATGCCGAGCCTGAGGCCGACCGACTCGACCTCAGGTGCCGATCGCCATGGCTCCAGGGGCCGATCCACCCGAAGAACTCGGTTGACCAGCTCCCCAAATATTCGCATTGATGGTGAAGTGACAGGGCGCCTCCCGCCTGTCTCCCGACAGCATCTCCATGATCAGATCGCCCGACAAGAAACCGACCAGACAGCCGCCTGCAGCAGCCAGGCGGCGAGATGACCAGACATGCTCTGCACAGTCGCCCGCAGCAGCAGAGCCAGGCGGCGACTAGACAACTCTCCGGCGCAGCGCCGTGGGCGCGGCAGGCGGCGGCATGCGTACGAAGCGACAAGACGTAGTATAGCTCTCGCTCTCTCCATGTACTGGCACTGTGGACTCCCCTGATTCTATAAAGGAGGATCCAAGCCACCGGGTACTAAAAGGCCGAACTAGAGAGGAGCTTTCCCCGTCTTCTGACTCGCTAGCTACTGCTCTTCTTCTCCGGCTCCGGCCGTAGGCTAGGCTCACCTTGTAACACAGCAAACCACATTCATCTCCACATAGCATACACACAGGAGTAGGGTTTTACGCCTCCGTGCGGCCCGAACCTGTATAAATCCTCTTGCCTCCTCTGCGCGCAACTGTTGATCGTCTTCCCAGACGTCCCGTGCGATTACCACGCTTTGGACGGTCCGGACCCGCATCGGACGGTCCGGACCCTTCTGCTTCACCACAGTTCGGACGGTCCGGACTCGCTTCGGACGGTCCGAACCCCGCCTCTTCTATGTCTTCTTCGCCTATCTTTCTTCTACACCTGACGTCGGCTTCACCTGAGAACTACTCCCCTGGCCGAATCTCAAAGGGGGGTCTCCTGACTTCCCGCCGTCGAGGTTTCATCCTCCGACAGCTGTCTTGTCGCACGTCTCCGCCTGCTGCCACCTGCTGTGCCCACGCCGGGGTAGGTCGGCTGCGGGCGGCCTAGTCTTCGGGATGTGAGGATGTGACGGGATGTGACGAGTCGTCTGGTCGTCTGGTCGTCTTGCTGCTTGCTCTCACTACCGAAGTCAAAAGGCTTCTGATAGCATAGTCGGGTGTCCACGGGGGGCCGTCCTGGGACGTCCACGCGTGGCAAAGCAGGCGACAGGGGCGACAGGCCCTGTCGCCTCGTCATTAATGTAGGTAGTTGGGGACTGCTCCGTCGAGTCCCTTGAGTGGGGCCGAGTCACCCAGTCGGCACCCGGGAGCACGGCAGTCGGTAGTCGGCATCGGCAGTCGGCAGTCAGCCCCGGGCACGGGCATCGGTACCCGGGCACCCGGGCAATCGGCAGTCGGCCGTCGGGCCCGGGCATCGGCGCCCGGGGCCGATGGAGATGGCGCCCCGGGCGCCCAGCGGGACGTTGACCGTAGCTGGCCGTCTCTTCTGCAGAAAGTGGGCCCGGAGGAGCTGACGTGGCCGGAGATCCACGCGTCCCCGCAGAATATGGGACCCCCAGTCCCATTTCGCCGACAGTATCCGTGTGTATGCATAGCAGAGAGTGACGTGAGATTCCTGCTATCTACAGCGCAAGGCTTAACTAACAGGCGAGACGGTGGCGCTCGTGGCACGCGCGCCGGCTAATGGCGTAGCTCGCGAACACGTTGAGAGAGAAGGCGCCGCCGCCGCAGGAGCACCACCGTCGTTGGTAGTCCCACCGGAGTTTGGCCACCCGCTTCTCGGCGCTGTCCACCCGCGGCAGCCAGTTCCTGACCTCCTCCGGCCGCCGCTGCTGTGGCAGGCTCCTCATGGAGGCCTCGAGGTCAGCCCGTATCGACGTCAACCGGGTAAGCAAGTCTGTCACGTCCTCGACGTTCGTGCCGACGCTGCTGATAAGGTCGATGTCGGTGAGCAGGCGGTCCGCGATGCTGCGGCTCACGGCGGCGACGACCTGTGGCACCAGCTCTGCCATGGTTAAGCTCTTGTCTGGTCTAGTTACCAACTGACCATGGCCGCTACTAAGGAAGTGGTTTTTCATTACTGGAGTATAAAAAGTTATTAAAAAGTTTGAAAAAATTTAACAATATGTAATATATCGCTTCACAAACATGTATATTTAAATTTGACTTGTATAAGTAGAAACAAAAATAATAAATTTAAATATGAATAGTGCGTAAGTATTTACAATTAAATTTATTATTTTTTGTCTACTTGTACAAGCCGAATTTAATTTTGTATATTTATAGAGTGATATATCATATATTGATGTATCTTGTTAAATTTTTTTATAACTTTTTAAATGATATAAAAAACAAGTAAATATCCTCTCGAGAGATCAGAAAGTTTACATTTCAGCAATGGAATTCAACTGAAATTGATTGCTCTTTTGCCAGCTTACCAGGCTAACGTCTGTCCATTTCTTTTTTTTTTCTTTTTCTGAAAGACGCGAATTGGCACATTGCCGGTCCGTTCAAAAAAAAAAAAAAAGAAAGTAAAGGAGAGATGCCAACGCTTGCAGCTTTGCTTGAAGCCTTGAAGGTAGACTTTAGACAACGGAGACTTAGGAGATAGCAGATCTAATAGAGACGGGTGTAATAGAATGACATGAACTACCTTAAGGAGCATTTTCGCAGGTAAATGAGCATCACCATCGGAGGGTTAACATCAGATTATATGTGAATTGGGTTCTTCTCTTAGTAGCTACTCTCTCAATCTCAAAATATAAACACTTCTAAAATTTTTCATAGAGACTTAAAAAGAGAGATGTAAAATTAAATGAAAATGGTTGTGATTGGTCGAGAAGAGGAGGTATATAAAGAAATTAAATGAAGAGATGATTGTACTTGGTTAAGACAATGCAATAGATAGAGAAGTTGTTGTATTTTGAGACAAACTGAAAGTTGCTATATTTTAAAAGGGGAGAGTAAATGACATAATTCACAATATACGAGCATGGAAAATTGGGTATTGGTGATGATTGATGGTGAAAGATAGATTGACTCAACGCATATTGTATAGATAACAGGGCACGAATATATACAGACGCGAAGCTAACCAAATCCGTATATAGTCGACTTATAGAAATATAATCGAGGTTGGATTGAAGGAGTCCGGCTGCCATACAAACATAGCATGCCATATTCAAATAACTATTCTAACAGATGGGTGCAGTTACTCAAGTTAGGCATGTTGACCATTCGGATTGGAGGACTTAATTCATGTGAAATTCCCACGTTTAAAATGAACCAGAAAAAACACTATGGAACTGCAGAAGAAATTCCCATATACGAGTGTTTGGACTGTTAGATTCACCTTAAACATTTCTTTGGAATTTCTACGAATTTCTAACATGAGCTAAGACCTAGAGGGGTAAGAGTAGGGAGGGAAGGAGACAACAGAGAGGATGAGGAGGAGGCACCATGAGGAAGAGGACGGAAGTGGTGGGAGAAATGGAGGCCATAGCCCATAGGGGAGCGCACGAGTATGAGTACGGTGACATGGCGTCGTGTGGAGGTGACACAAATAGGCGGCGACACAGAGAGGACCCAATCTCACCGAAATTAGCAAGGATGGGAGAATAGAAATTTGTAAAACTTTAGAGACCTTTCTGCTACTCCGTACTATGTACTTTCTCCGTCCCAAAATAGCTGTTGTTCTAGGTTGTTTAACATAAATTAAGGTTTGAGAAAAAAAAGACTATAATATTACTTATTAAATGATGTATGGTTGAAGTGGGAGGGTACTTAGGGGGTAGAATGGGGAGAAATTTGAAAGTGAAGTGAATAATGGAATAAGTAGTACTATAGAGTGACAACTATATTAGGACAAATTTTGAATATAGAAAGACAGCTATTTTGGGACGGAGGCAGTAGTCCTAGCATTTCAAATGAGGTAATTTTGAGAAATTAGGGAGTATGACTTCTTTATATGTATCTTCTTAGGGAGTGTTCAGAGGACATGTTGGGGGTAAAACCCCCTTGTTTCCCATGAGCACACTTCCCGAACTTCTAAACGATACGTTTTTTTCAAAAATTTTCTATATAAAGTTGCTTTAAAAATTAAATAAATTCATTTTTTAAGTTTGTAATAATTAAAACTTAATTAATCATGCGCTAATGGCTTGTCTTGTTTTGCGTGTGCTGAAACATTTCCCCCAAACATTCACTGCCGAACGGAGCCTTGGAGTTCAGTTGTATATCCCTCTTATTCACACCCTTATTTAATACTCCCTCCGTGCTCAAATATAAAGAATGCTAGGTTCTTTTGGAGAAATTAAGGGTGAAGAAAATTTACTATGATGCCAAGTGGTAAGTGAGTATAACACCTCCGTACTGGACACTATAGTGACACCAGAGAGGAAGCGCCATAGGAGATCGGCGTGAACCAACTCCCACGTAACCGCGTTGCCGGTACCAATCCAGAAAACCTTGCTGGTACGTCGCGGTCAACCGTGATGTACCATAGCAACTAAATAAATATATATAGTATACCTTTAATAGTTGCAACTTTGGGCAAGCCTTGAGCAGCAACCTTTAAACAGAACAGCAGTAGCGGAACAACAACCCAATGAGAACCCAATCCACAAGCAACGGCTTGGGATTAGGAAAGAAACCCTAATCTTCAATTCAACTTCACTCTTCCTGAAGAAGGAAAAAAGATAATGGATTAAATACATACGTACTCAACAAGTCACGGGAACTGTGAGTTATGCAGGCCATCAAGGAAGGTTAGGGTTTATTTTGCGAACATTTTATTTTAAAATATTTTCCAAAACCCTAGGTGTGGGTTGATCCAGGTGCAGTTGGAAAGAGACTCTCGCCTCGATTCTGTCTGCGAATTGCTTTGAAACAACTCAAGCGGACGAACAGAGTTTAATCTGATTAAAGTTTTTAGTTAAATCTACCGCCTGCCGGACCACGACAGTGGTTTAAGGTGTACGATCTTATTAGTTTATTTTCACTTTCGTCCTTTCTAGGACGTAAACTCCTTTTTCCTCACTTTTGTCCTATTTAGGACATCATCCATCTTATCAGCTCAGCTTCGGCTCCTAGAGCCATCCATACTCTCCATCTCAAACCTACACTGCTTCCACTCGGGAAGCCTAACTATGATGTCATCTGACATCTCAATCCGCACAGGACCGTTCCAGACCATGTACTGGTCATCCATCAGCCGATCTGGACGATTCTAGTAACGATTCCCAAATCCACAAACCACTTTCGCAAACATTTGCAAACAAAACTATGCTAGAGAAATCACTTCACATCGCCCATAACCGTGGGCACGGCTGTTCGAACAGTTTAGAGCTCTGCAGAGGTGTACGCTTTCCCTACACAACACGAGCATACTCCCTTACTGGCCAAGCAGGGGAGGTTCGTGACAAGGCCTTTCCGAAGTGTCTCCAGGATTGCCTGAAGCCAACTGGACGGGTCCCAAACCAAGTACCGAGCGAGTCCCAGACTCCTCATACTCAGGATCCCGCGAGTGTATCTCATATTGCCACCCCGATGACTCTACGTCCAAAAGCAACCAAGCCAACCCTGGGTCTACTAATTACTTGGCCAGGGGTGTCCCATTCCACCCATATGGTCGCACTGTACTATGATCAATGCAATTCCCCAAGGAATCAGTCCTTATATGCAAATACAAGGCATCTCCACCCAGGCGATCACTCTGCATCGCGCGGTTTTCTCAAACCTTCTTTGTTTTGCAAACTTACCGACACCGCGTGTCGGATCGCAAAGGTTTTATAAACCCAAGTTTTCCCAATGCGACAACACATGTGATATGAGTGGAACCACCGATACCCATGCTCATAGAGCACGGATGCCGAGGTAACACTGAGGTGGAGCGACAAGAAATAGGGTTCTTCAAACGTACGGGTTATTACAACTACTAGGTAGGTCCGTTGGTTCGTCGCGCGAACTGTGGCCGAATTAATTTATCGTGCGCACTAAATGCAGTTTGGAAAATAATAATATGTTATAAACTGGGAGCAATATGTTCAAGGAGTGACTTGCCTCAGACTTCGTCTTCAAAATCCTCGAAAATCCACGACCGAAATAATTTCTGTCGTCGTCGACTACGCGTAACGAGAAAAAACACACAAAACCCTAGAAATAAAATACTATTATTAATAATTAATAGTGCCATGAGATAGATCTCAATTTTAGAAAAACTTTGAGACTTGAACGGGGTTGATCGGAGTTACGGTTGAAAAGATATGAATTTTTGAAGTTTAAAGTATTTTTCTAGAAAAAAGGATTTATTTAAACTAGAAAAGAAATATGCGAAGGGAATATTCCCTTGACTGAAAAGTGGGGCCCAAGGTCAGAGAGAGAGGAGGGTTGAGGTGTAGAGCCCACATGGCAGAGGGAGAAAAGGGAGTGGGGACCATATATGAGAGAGAGAAAAGGAGGGGCCACATATCAAGGTTTCAGTAAGAGAGGATGATATAGGGGGTCCACATGTCACAGAGGTCCCACATGTCATTTATACAGAGAGAAGGGAATGGGTCTTACAGTACATGTCATACACAGTAGTGAGTATAACAGAGGGGTCCCACATGTCATAAAGGGCCCACATGGCATTGGCTTGAATTTGAAAAGGGGAGTAAATATTATTTTTTGTGAGAGCCCACATGTCAGTGGAAAGGTGGACCCACATGTCATTGTGCAGAGAGGGAAATGGATGGGTCCCACATGTAAGTGTGTTCTTTTTATTTTAAAAAGGGTTTAATTGGTGGGGCCCACATGTCATTAGGTTATTTTTGGTGGGTCCACTGGTCAGCAGGATGGCTGCGGGGGCCACTCGCCAGAGAGAGACACAGAGAGAGCGAGATAGAGAGAACGACCCGAGGAGATCGATGACTGACGGTGCCCCGAGCGGTGGCGAGCCGGCGACGGCGGTGTATGGCATCGGGGAGCGGGGAAGGAGAGGACCGCGATGGCCGGCTCGGATCGACAGATAGGGATGCAACGGCGACTAGCGGCGCGAAGCCGAGGGTGGCAAGAGGGAGAGAATGGGGTGCGGCGTCTCGGGGTTCCGAGGAGGGAAGGAGGTAGGGGCTCACCAGGGGAAAAGAAACGACGGCGGCGGCGTCTCGCTGTACTCGAACTCGAGCTCGGACGATGGCGGCGGTGCGGCGAGGCTCGAGAGGCACTGCCGTGGTGCGGGGCAAAGAAGGAGAGGGACGGCCGCGGTTTTTATAGACGGGAGGCAGCACGCGGTGACAAAGAAGAGAGGCGGTGGCCCAAGGTCCCGAGCGGCGGCAATGGCGGTGGCGTGGAGCTCGGGACGGCGGGGTGGCTACGCCGGCCGAGACGCGGCGTGGAGCACGGCGGAAACGCCTCGGGTAGCGAGCTTGACGGCAGAAAGGCCGAGGTGGTCAGGGCGGCGCTGGGCGAGAAGAGCCGTGGACGGCACGGCGTTTCGGCATTTTACCGAGCATGTGCGGCGCGTGCGAGAGAGATCCAGGGGGAAGACGATGCTGACACGCGGGCCCCAGCTAGCAGCGACACGGGGTCAGGCGCGGGGAAGCAGAGCGGTCGCTGGCGCGTAGGTCCGGGCTGTCGGGCGCGGGCACGGCGCGTGTGCGGCGCGCGTCCCGCGGCTGACGGGCAAGCCCGGTTCGTCAGGAATTTTTTTTATTTTTATATTTATTTAATAAAATATTTACAAAACTACACATTTCTATAAATCACCTTTCCAGAGGGCGATTTAATAACGTGGCTGACGGCCGGTCAGTCAATTTGCAGGTGGCCCCCGGCGACCTTAAAAACCGCCCTCTGAGAGGGCGGCAAGGGGCCCGCCTGCAAAAATCCGGCCGGGGCGGCGGGGCGAGGGCGCGGGCGGGGCGGGCGAGGGCACGGGCGAGGGGCGAGGGGCGCGGGCACGGGCGCGGGGGTGGGCACGGGTGCGGGCGAGGGCGAGGGGCGTGGGCAAGGGGGCCGCCTGTACAATGGTCGGCCCCCGGCCGGATTTTTGCAGGCGGCCCCTTGCCGCCCTCTCCAAGGGCGGTTTTTAGGGGGCCGCCTGCAAATTGGCTGACGGCGGTTGGCCGGACGGCCAGCGGCCATCAGCCACGTCATTAAATCGCCCTCTGGAAGGGCGATTTATAAAAATCGCCCTCCCAGAGGGCGGCGGGAGTATATTTTTGTAAATGTTTGAAATGAAAATATAGTTTTGTAAATATTTTATTAAATAAATATGAAAATAAAAAAAATTCGTTCGTCAGCACCGCGGTGAGGGGAGAGACCGAGGGGGTGTTGGGCCGTGGGCCGGTGGGAGAGGGAAGAGAGAGGAGGAAGAGCGGCCCACTGTGAATAGTAGCACCTATTATTTTTCCAGGGATTTTGTCTTGAAAGAATTTTGAAAATTTCCAAATGACTTTAATAAATAAATTGATAATTGGGCTCAAGAAAATTCCAAGATTTTTACCAAGGCTCAGATGACCAGAATTTGGGAGGGTTTCTTGAATAATTCAAAAAAAATTTGGAGAAAAATAGGAAGAGGAAAAGAGGGGAATCTCTAGGAGATTTTAAAATTTAGATTTGAATTTTGGGTTTGGGGACTTCAAAGGAGATGGAAGTTTGATTTTATTTGGAGGGGTAGGATAAGGAAATTTTATCGAGAGGGAATTTAAATTGCAAAATTCGAACCCGAGGATTTAAATTTTTGAATCATGATTTTATTTGGGGGAATTTTGGAACTTTTTAGGGAGGAAAGAATTGAGATCTAAGTGTAACGCCCCCTTCTCGGTACCCCCGTACGTTGATACCGGAGAGGAAGCACCGCAGGAGATTGGCGTGAACCAACTCCCACGGAACCGCGATGCCGGTACCAGTCCCAGGAAACCAAGCTGGTACCCGCGGTCAACCGAGATGTACCACAGCAAATAACTAAATAGATACATATATGTATTATACCTTATAAGTTGCGACTTCGGGCAAGCCCTGAGCAGCAACCGGCAAACAGAACCACAGCAGTGGAACGACAGCGCAGCGAGAACCCAATCCACAAGCAACGGCTTGGGACTAGGAAGGAAACCCTAATCTTCACTTCAGCTTCACACTTCCTGAAGGAGGGGAGAAAAGAAATGGATTGAGTACTTACGTACTCAGCAAGTCACAGAAAATGTGAGTTATGCAGGCTATCAAAGGATAGGCTGGGTTTATTTCGCAAACCTTTTTCTTTTGAAAATATTTTCGAAAACCTAAGTGTGGGTTGTCTCAATGTGTCTGGAAGGAGGCTCTCGCTATATCTGTCGCGAATTGCTTTTCAAAACTCAAGCGGACGAATCAGATTTTATTGATCTCAGGTATTCTCATACTACCTGTCGAACCACGACAACGGCTCAGTGGATCCGCCTTTAAGCAGCTTCCACTGTATACTCACCTATTACTTTATTTTCAATTTCGTCCACACTAGGACGTAATCTCATCTTTCACTTTAGTCCTGTCCGGGACATCATTCTCATTCTCATCTCATCTCAGTGGTTCCTCGAGCCATTCATAACTCATCTCAATGGCTCCTCAAGCCATCCAAAAACTCAACTCAAACTTATACCGCTTCCACTCGGGAAGCCCTAACTATGATGCCAATCGACATCCCGGGTCACACAGTCCCGTTTCAGACCACTCAGGTCATCCGTCAGCCACTGAGACCGATTTTGGTAACGATTCCCATACCACAAATCACTTTCGCAAACACTTGCAAACAAATCTACGCTACAGGAATCACCTCACATTACCCGTAACCGTGGGCGCGGCTGTTCGAACAGTTTGGTATACCTTTGCAAAGGTGTTGACGCCGAAAACCGCCGGGTGTGCCAAAAAGCTTGCTGACGATCTGGTTCGGCGTCTGGTGACACGCGAAGGCCTGGGAGATCTGCTTAGCTCCAGTGCAGGTCCTAAAGTCTTGAGGTTCGCGGGCGTGCCAGTCAATTTGACCTCGCAATTGACAAGGAGATGAAGAAATTAGATTACTGATCCAATCGGCCAGCAAGCGATACGGATCCCTTCCAGCCGATCGCCGCTATGCTCGTGCCCGGGCCCTCGCCTGTACTCGCGCCCGGGTCTCGCTCGTAGTCGGATCTTGCCCGTGTCCGAGTCTTTGCTCGTGCTCGCGTCCGACTGCCAGCAGCAACTGCACATCGGCTATCGGCCGATACGGGCTGATGTAGGCTTCTTGTAGCGATGGCGATGGCACTATGTATCGGCTGGGAACCGATAGCGCTATAAACAGATAAATAAACTGTCAGTATAACATGTGCATCGGCTAGGAGCCGATGATAAAATAGATAAGCAAGATAGTAAGCTAGCCGACTGCCGAGGAAACACATGTGCATCGGCTAGGAAACCGATGATAATATAGATGACAAACAGAAAAGATAATAAGTCGGCTTTATAAAAAGATAACCTATCGGCTAAGCACTCCGATAGAACGTCGCATATACACGATCGGCTCGGCAAGGGTAAATCTATTATTATCGATCTAGTAGTTCAAACCTAACTGATGCAGCACAGATCGATAATAGTAAAGGAACTCAACGAACGATAGACCTAATGCAACTGTGATGAAAATAACTTACGGCTATACATTCCCGATAAGACGCTTGCACAAAGGCTATCAGCCTAACAGGAATAATTTATCGCTAGCAGTTTAGTAGGTCGGACCCAACCGATGCAGCACAAACTGATGATAACTACCCCGATAAACTGATAAAAAACTATGCACGCGTGATGTGATATACCTGACCAGCCTAAGAGGTCGGACCGAACCGATGCAGCCGTAGACAGATCCGATACACCGTGGTAAGCCGACTACCATAGACCGACTAGAATATCGGACCTAACCGAGAAAGTCCTAGCCGATTGGTAGTCGGGGTAACGAGACTTACCCTCTCACAGGAGTTCGGACCTAACCGATGCAGCCCCGCTCGAGAAGCAAGAACCCGTTGGTAAAGGGTGGCGATGCGCCGAAGTTGTATTGATCGATTGGATGATTTACAAGGTACCCGGGCATACGTATATATACCCCGAGTTATTACAGTCCTTATAGGACACGGAACAGGACTTTCCTATCTAGAAAAGGAAAACTATCAAGCCCCGATCAGATACGAGATCAGGTTTCCTAAAAATTATCAAAACTACCTAATTAATAGATAAGGTAATTAACTGCCATAACGTGGTCTTCACGATTCCTTCCCAAGCTCGAACTCTTCTGGATTAGTTTCCAACGGCTGATATCACTTCTTTCCTTAACCGAACATGGTAACGAACCGTACCAAATTTTGGCGTTAACAAAAGGGTGCACGCTTTATCCACACGACGCGAGCTTACTCCCACACTGGCCAAGCAGGGAGGTTCGTGACAAGGCCTTTCCAAAGTGTCTCCAGGATTGCCTGAAGCCAACTGGACGGGTCCCAGACCAAGTATCGAGCGAGTCCTAGACTCCTCGTACTCAGGATCCCGCAGGTGCATCTCATATTGCTACCCCGGCGATTCCACGTCCAAAGGCGACCAAGCCAACCCTGGGTCTACTAATTACTTGGCCAGGGACGTCCCATATCACCCATGTGGTCGCACTGTATTATGCTCAGTGCAATTCCTCAAGGAAACAGTCCTTAAAAATCATGCAGAGCCGGAGCCACACAGGCAGCGACGTCCCATGACCAAGTTTTGTAAAACCATTTTATTTCGCAAACTCTCGACCAAGGGTGTCGAGACCATTTTAAATCATTTGAGTTAAATCCCTGATTTTTCCCATCGTCATATTTTATTTTTGGATGAAAAGGGGTCACCGACGTCCATACACAAGTACGGACATCAAGATGACAGGGTTACAAGGATCGCGTCATCAATTTATCCAAGGCAGGATCAAATGCAGCAAGAGGGTTAGGCCGGACGGATCCGATTAAGGATTGCGGCCGAAAATTAACCGTGTTCCTAAGTATGCACATTTTAGAAACAAAATATATTTTAAATCATAGGTCCAACATGGTTGAAGGGTGACTTGCCTCAGTCTTCGTCTTCAATCTTCGCGAAAATCCAACGTCCGACGAATTTCCGACGCGTCGACTATACGCGAAACAAGAGAAAAAACATAAAACCCTAAAAATAATATACTATTATTAATAACTAATAGTTCCATGAGATAGATCTCATTTTTAGAAAAATTTAAAGACTTGAACGGACTCAAACGGAGTTACGGTTGAAAAGATATGGATTTTAGAAGCTTTAGGGGTTTTTCTGGAATTGAAAAGGAATTATTTGAATTTCTGGAAAAAGGATTATTTTGGGGAATAGGAGCTGACAGGTGGGGCCCTAGGTCAGTGGCTGAGAGAGAGGAATTGAGGATATGGCCCACATGTCAGAGACCAAAAATAGAGATGGAGCCTGTTCTGGGGGCCTACTTGACAGAAGAGAGTGTACTGTGCACTATAATGGTGGGTCCGCATGTAAGTGAGAGGAATGGGTTAATTGAATGGGATCACTGTGCATTTATGGGCCCACTGATAAGTCTCAGAGAGAGAGGGAGGGCATGGCCCACCTATCAGAGACCGATAGAGGAAGGGGAGTGCCGGATGGGCTACAGGAGACGGCCGGACAGAGGGATCGACGGCGCACGGCGGCCGGAGAGGATGCGGCGGCCGGCGGCGAGAGAGGAGGAGCAAGCTACGGGAATGGGACGAGGAGAAAATGGTGAAGAGGATGACCGGTTTGGATTTCCCGGATGGTGGCCGACGGCGGCGGGCGACGGCGGCCAGAGGGCGGCGGCGAGAGGCGGTCGTCACCGGCGACCAGGGAGCGGCGGAGTGGCTAGGAGGGGCTCGAGATGGGCAGGCCTGGATGCGCTCGGGGAGAGGAAGAAGGTAGAGGAAGGTATTGGCCCTTACCCGTCTCAGCAGTGAGTCAACAATGGCGGGCGGCGGTCGGCCGATTTGGGCGTTTCGGCCTCCGGAGCTCTCGACCGAAATTGGGGCTGGGTTGAGTTCGCGAGGAGATGAGGAGTCCGGTGGCGGTGGCGGCTTGGACGATTAGGCTCGGGAGTTGTCGGATTGAGGTGAGGCCGAAGGCTTCGGCGGCGGCGGGGAGAGAAAAAGAGAGCTCGAGCTCGGCTTGGGCAATGGCGCGGCGCGGCTAGGATTTTATAGGCGCAGGCGCGGCGCTACGGACAGAGGCGTGGGGCTCTCGGGATAAGGCTGTGGCAGTGGCGCGGGGCTCGGGACGGCAGGGCGGCTACGCTGGCCGAGGTGAGCGCGGCGCGGCAGTGTCACGAGGCCGGCGGGGCTTGACTGCGGTGGGGAAAAAGAAAGAAGAGGAGGGCCGCGGCGAGGTGACGGGACGGGACGCGGCGCCGCTGAGCACTGCGGCCGCGAGAGATGGAGGAGGGAGACAGAGGGGACGGGGCGAGAGGGGGCGGCGAAGTGACGGAACGGGGTGAGCTAGCGCGTCTGTCGACCTCCGGGGCTCGGCGCCGAGGGGAACGGCTAGGGCGGCGACTCCGGGCTCGAGGTGATGATGGAGCGCCGCGCGACAGGCCGGTTCGGCGCAGGACAGAGAGAGGTCGGGAGAAACTGAGAAGAATCGAGAGAGGGAGAGAGAAACAGAGAGACCGAGAGTGGAGAGAGGCCGAGGAAGAAGAAGACAACGCGAGGAGGACGACGTCGCTGACCGCTGGGGGCCACTGGTCGGGCGACGGTGTCCGCGGATGGGGGCGCTGTTGGGCGGGGCTCGAGGCCGGGGCGCGTGTCGCGCGCACAGGCGTTTGCGCGAGGAGGCGAGCAGTGCTCCTGGCCGGTGGGGCCTGGATGTCGGCGCGGGAGGGAGAGGTGGCCGAGTGGGCCGGGAGTGAGGAGGCCCGATGGAACAGTGGAGTTTACTAATTTCCCAGGGATTTATTTTGGGGTTTTCGGAGGATTTGGAAAAAGGATTTCAAATCCAAAATTTTATAATTTTGGATCAAAAAATCTCTGAGATTTTTAGGGAGGGCCCTGTACTGCCAAAATTGGAATATTTGTTCGGATATATATATATATATATATATATATATATATATATATATATATATATATATATATATATATATATATATATATATATATATATATGTATGTATGTATGTAAAAGGAAGAATTGGATAGGGACTTTTGGAGAATTGAAAGGGTATAATTTGGAAACTTGATGTTTGGTTTTCTCAGGAATTGGATCAAAGGAATTTGGAAGAGGGTCTCAAATATACATATACACATATATTTATACATATATATACATATGCATATATGAGAGAGGGATCTAGAGGGGGTTTTTTGGAAGGGATAATTTGGAGCTTGAAACTCGGATTTGATTTTGATTTTAGGGTTTGAACTTCTGAGACTTTTGGGAAACTTCTGAGAGAAGAACTATAGGAAGAAAGATCTCGATGGGAGATTAGGGTTTGAATTTAATTCTTGGGATTTGAGGCCAATTTTGGGAAGAGAGTTCGCGATGGAAATTAGAGTTTTTCGAGAGGAACAAAATCAGGAGATTTAAACAGAGGGATTCAAATTGCAAAATTCGAATCCGAGTATGGAGAATTTTTGGAAGGTATTTGATTTTGAATTTTCCAAATGATAGAGAGAGACATTCGAATTACAAAATTCGAGTCTTGGAATTTGGGGAGGGATTGGGATTGAGGTTTTTAGGGTTTCAAGAAAGGCTATGATCTGAGATATATGGCGCTTAATCCTTAAGCACACACAAAAAGTCAAAAATTTTGAAATTAGGGTTTTACCAAAATAGTTTTTAACGGCCCGAAAACCGTGGCGTTACACTAAGGCACTTAGATGCTTAAGCACACACAAATATTTAAATTTTTGAAACTAGGATTTTATTAAAATAGGTTTTTAACTGTCCGAAAAAAAGAGACGTTACAGTGAGGGTAAGAAGGGGGAACTTTGAATGAGAATTAGTTTAAGGAAAAGTAGTACTATAGGATTTTTTTATAGTTACGTACAGATTTTTAATGCTTCCATTCCCTGTAACTGGGGACAGAGGGAGTATAGAACACTTCAGCAATTGATTGATCAATCCTTACATTTTGCAAGAGTGACTGGACTTGAAGACAGGACTTGTACAGAAGCATCTGACTGAGAAGTTTGATTTCTGTGATTAAGAAGATTCCTTAAAGTAGGGGCTTTAGGACCTCTTTTTTTTTAGTACCATACGCTCAACATGTTGATCTTCATGTCCTGTTTTTATCTATTCCTACTGCTTTCTTGTTCTTTTTCGCAGCAGAAGCGATGAAATTAACAAGACCAAGTCAAGACTTAATATTAAATTGTGCTTTGTGTACCGAAGAGGACAATTGGATGGAGCGGTCCCGGTATGAATTTCCCTTTTCTGTTCTCTGTATACTGCCGTAGCCGTGCTTCAGTTTACTTTCTTCTGTAATTCGTGTTTCAGTCCACTGCCACCACTAGTATTGTTCTGCTGATTTTACCGAAAGTAAAAACTTTTGGGCTATTGAAGTCATCATTTCTTGGTTTTCAGAAGGTAACTCAATTGCTAAAAGAACAGAAAATGGATTATGGCCTGAAGAAGTTTCATGCCTTCTGATGAATTAGTTTAGTGTGTGTACCTAAGCCTTTAAGATACAATCAAGAACTTTTCAGCCAAATGTACCTGGGTAGGAGCCAAGCTTCTTTGGAATTTTTAGATAAGTTTGGTAGTGTGACATCATACAGCTCTCTTCTGAAATTCTAATCACTGTTGAACCTCCTCTAGTTTATGTCGGTTAGGCCCTTGCTCACTTGGATATCTGCACTTTTGATCCAACAGTATGTTAGCAATGTTGTCCAACATTTGACAACATTGATACAGTATGCATTTAGTAACGCATAAAATTTCAAGTCCAAACTTGATATATAAATCCAGAAAAAAAAGTGAATACTTTATGTTGTGAAACGACTTTGACTAACCAATCGAAATCCCCAACAACCCGTATTCCTTGCTAAAAGAAGCTGGAAGCTGCCTACTCCCTTTGTTTTAAATTAATTATCGTTTTAGATTTATCTTAAGTCAAATATTCTAAATTTTGATCATCAATTTTTAAAAATTTATAAAGTTTAATAACATGTGGATTATATACTTATATTTCTCATGGTGAATCTAAAAATATAAATTTAATGATATTAAACTATATAAATTTCTAAAAATTAATAGTTAAAGTTAGGAATGCTTGACTAGGAATAAAGCTAAAACAACGGAATGAGTGTCCTATTTTAGTGAAGATATGGTATACAATTTTTTTACTACATTTATCGTGGTCAACTTTCATAATGCAACTATAAATCCGCGTGTCACACTGTGAATATGATTGACTTTGTTTATTCAGGTCGGGCCTGATTAGTCAAAGGCACATTACCATTAAGCTGTTCCCGTCAGTCAGACTGTCACAACACATGCCATGCTTAGTTGCATACCCTCTGTAGGCGAGTTCGTCTTTGCAAAAGAAGTATTTGAGAATCTCTGCAATTTTTTTACTTTGGATTTGCTATAAATACTAGCTGGGTGACTGGGTCAATCCAACTGCTCGATCGTGTTCAATATCTTTGTTTTTTTTTCATGAAATTCACAAAGTTTTATTTTTATACAATCATTATGAAATTTATCAGGGCAGCATAATTCATATGTCCATTATATATCAAGCACAAACTTGATCTAGTCCGTTCATTGAAGCACACTGCCATCGCCGGCTACCTGACTACCCGACCACGCCCAGACACCATTGCCGGCGGCGACGGCAATATGGACGACCCGGCCGACCAACAAGTCATCGGCAGCACGTCCACCTGCTGCACGATCCACCTGTGGAGCGAACTGGATGACATGCTCGACGTGGCGAGGAACGTCCGCCGGCTGGAGGAGACCGTCGGCCAGCTCGCCGCCCAGCGTAGCAGCATCCACGGCGCTATCGTGGCCGTGGCGGGCGTCGACGACGGCGAAGACGGAGGCGCTGACCGGCTGCGCCGTCTGGGGTGCACCGAGGAGGCCGTGAACTGGCTGGGCCGAGCCCGCGTCGCCGAGAAGCAGGGGAACGCCGTCGTGGCGGACTACGCCGCGCTGTCGCTGCCCCGCTCCGCTTCGTCGCGCGGTACCACATCGGCAAGCGTGCGGCTCGCGTGCTCCGACAGGCGCAGCTGCTCGTGCAACAGCGGGACGCGATCTGCACCATGCGGCGCTGGGCAGGGAGCTTCGCTGTCACAACGCACCAGGCGGCACCGGCGACCGTGGGCACCGTCGCGACGGACGATTACCTCAAGGAGGCGCTCAGCTACATCGCCGACGACTCCGTGGGAGTCATCGGTGTCTGCGGCATGGGTGGGGTGAGGAAGAACACCCTCCTCCGCGCCATCAACAACAGCTTCCTTCCCACGCGGCCATCGCCGCCGGCGAGCAGCAAAAAGTTCGACCACGTTATCTGGGCGGTGGCCTCGAAAGAATGCTGCATTGATCGGCTCCAGGACGACGTGGCGAACAAACAGGGCTTGCCATTGGCGAGCCTCCCTGATGACCATTCCGACGCCAACTCGGAGCAACGTGCTCTGCCGATCGCCAAGTACCTGAAGAACACAAGCTTCTTGATGCTAATAGACGACCTGTGGGAATCCTTCGATCTGAAGCTCATCGGCGTTCCTTATCCAGATGGCGCCGGCAACGAGCGGCGGCGGAAGGTCGTGCTGACGACGAGGTCGGAGATCGTCTGCGGCAATATGAAGGCCGATCGGGTTGTCAACGTGGAGTGCCTGAAGCCGGACGACGCGTGGACGCTCTTCGAGATGAACGCCACGGCCTCGACGGTCGCGTCCCACCCGGCGATCGCCGGGCTGGCCAGGGAGGTCGCCGGTGAGTGCCGCGGTCTGCCGCTCGCGCTCATCACCATCGGCAAGGCTCTGTCCACCAAGACCGACCGGGAGCTGTGGCGGCACGCCATTGACAAGCTGAGAGACGCGCACCTCCACGAGATCACCGGGATGGAGGAGGAGAACGCCGGCATGCTGCGCGTGCTCAAGGTCAGCTACGACTACCTCCCAACCGCCACGATGCAGGAGTGCTTCCTGACGTGCTGCCTCTGGCCTGAGGATTTCTCGATCAAGAGAGAGAAGCTGGTCGAGTGCTGGCTCGGCCTCGGCCTCATCGCCGGCTCCGGCAGCATCGACGACGACTTCGACACGGGCCCGCGGATCATCACCGTTCTCAAGGACGTCCGCTTGCTGGAGTCCGACGGCGATGGCAGCGGCACTCAGGGCGTCAGGATACACGACATGATACGCGACATGTCCATCTGGATCGCCTCCTAGTGCGGCGCCACGAGGAACAAGTGGCTGGTGCGACTGCGCCAAGTCTCGCTCATGAAGAACCTCATCGAGGAGCTCCCGGCGCGGCTCCCCGCCCGCCCTGGCGTCAAGGCGCTGATGCTGCAGATGAACACGTCGCTGCGCGCCATCCCCGGCAGCTTCCTCCAGTGCGTGCCGGCGCTCACGTACCTGGATCTCTCCGACACCATCATCATGGCGCTGCCCGGCGAGATCAGCTCGCTCGTCGGCCTCCGGTACCTCAACGTGTCAGGCACCTTCATCAGCGCTCTGCCACCTGTGCTGGTGCACCTCACGCAGCTCGAACACCTGCTCCTGAGCGACACGAATATGCTCGACAGCATACCAAGGAGCGTCATCCTGGGCCTCCAGAAGCTCAAGATCCTCGACGTCTTCGCTATTAGTTAAGCCTTGCGCTGTACTTAGTTAGGATCTCACGTCACTTTCTGTTATGCATGTACATGGACACGTCGTGAGGCCGTGGCGAGAATGGCTCGCATACGAGTCTGTATGATCGGTCGTGGGCGACGTCACGGACGTGGGGAGGGACGCGTCGTGAGCACAACGTGCGAACGCTTTGCACTTGTAAATTCGCAATAAAAGGAGAAGAAAAGAACAGAAAATGCTGCGGGTTTTTGGGCAGCACCAAACTCTCTGTCACCGTGTTCCAAGTGTTTGCGTGTGTTCTTGTGTTCTTCGTCATCCCGGCCGGAGCCTCCGACTGACAAGATCGGAGCCTCCTGGATCACTCTTCCTCTCGATTTCTCACTCGGCTGTGAACTTCACTCACTCGGCTGCGAGCCTCTCTCACTCGGCTAACAAGTGGCATCAGAGCCATGGCATCTCCAAGGGGGTCCCGTGGTCATACCTCGCCGGGCGCCGACAAGACGGGGATGTCAGGTGGCGGCGGAGGCGACAGGTCACCATCGCGCTCGCCATCACCACGTCCACGCCGTTCTCCGCCGCGCCGTTTGCGCACCCGGGACGCAAAGACGTTCACGGGAGGTCGTCATCAAGCGCGTGATCAGGGAAACCGGTGGCTCTGGCAACTGGCCGCAGTTGACAAAGACCAACTACAACGAGTGGTCGCTGTTGATGAAGCTGAAGCTTCAATCCCGCCATCTGTGGGACACCGTTGAGCACGGCGACGTCAAGTTCCACGACGACCGCACTGCACTAGACGCCATCTGTAGCTCGGTTCCACCGGAGATGATTCCCGCACTCGCGACCAAGGAGTCGGCGAAGGATGCCTGGGAGGCCATCAAGACACTCCGCATTGGCGACGATCGCGTGCGGAAGGCTACGGCGCTAAATCTCCGTGCTGAGTACGAGGCGATCAGGCTCCATGACGGTGAGGCGATCGAGGACTTCGCCCTGCGCCTGACCGGGATTGTTCAGAGGCTGGCAACCCTCGGCGATCCAGAACTGAACACCAAGGTGGTCACCAAGTATCTGGGCGTCGTGCGTCCAAGGTACAAGTAGCTCGTCATCTCCATTGAAACTCTTCTCGATATCTCGCAACTCTCGATCGAGGAGGTCATAGGGAGATTGAAGGCGGCGGACGACATCGAGCCCTCCCCGCCTCAGGCTGCCGGCGTTAAGCTGCTTCTCACTGAGGAGCAATGGATCGAGAGGTACAAGAAGCGCGAGCAGGAGTCTGGCGAGGCAGCTCCAGCTCTGGTGGCCGCGGCGCTTGCCGCGGGAAAGGCCGCGGCCGTGGCGCAGGCAGCAGTACTGACCCGCGCACCGGCTCCAGTGCGGGCCGAGCCAACCCCGACGACATCTGCAGAAATTGTGGTAAGAAAGGCCACTGGGCCAAGGATTGTCGCGGCAAGAAGAAGGAGGAGCAGGTTCATGTGGCCCAGGACGACGAGCCGACGCTACTCCTCGCCCTGGGCATGGTGGACGATGGAGGGGCTCAACCTGAGTCCTCCATCTCGCTGCCGCTGCTGCCACCAACCAGTGAAGGCGCTACTGTGACCCTGCGCCAGCTTGAGCTTGTGGAGGAGAAGGTGTTTGCCGCGTTCAACGCGGCTGAAGACCGGGACCCGAAGCGCTGGGTCTTGGACACCGGAGCCACGAACCACATGACGGGTTCTCGCGCTGCGTTCTCCGATCTCGACACCGGCAACGTTGGCACGGTGTGTTTCGGTGATGGCTCCGTCGTCAAGATCAAGGGCTGTGGGACTATCCTGTTCGGGTGCAAAAACGGGGAGCACCGCGCCCTCGTCAACGTGTACTTCATTCCCCGCCTCACTGCGAACATCATCAGTGTCGGGCAGCTCGACGAGGTGGGGTTCCAAGTGCTCGTGGGGGGAGGAGTGATGCGAGTTCGCGACGAGGAGCGTCGCCTGCTCGCCAAGATTCAGCAGAGTCCAAGCCGGCTCTACGTGCTCGACATCAACATTGCACGGCCGGTGTGTCTGGCAGCGCACGCCAAGGAGGACGCATGGCTGTGGCACGCCCGATTCAGGCATGTCAACTTCGGTGCGCTTAGGAAGATGGGATGGGAGGCGCTCGTCCGCGGCATGCCCCTGCTGACCCCGGTCGAGCAGGTGTGCGATGCCTGTCTAGCTGGCAAGCACAGACGCATGCCGTTCCCGCAGCGCGTACTGGCGCGCTCGACGGAAGTGCTCCAGCTACTGCACGGGGTTCTGTGTAGCCCCATCACTCCTCCGACACCTAGCGGAAATCGGTACTTTCTCCTTCTTGTAGATGATTATTCACGGTACATGTGGATCGCGCTGCTTCCCAGCAAGGACGCCACGCCCACAGCGTTCAAGCGCATCCAGGCCACAGCTGAGCGCAAGACCGGCAAGCGTGTCTGTGCTCTCTGCACGGATCGCGGAGGGGAGTTCCTGGCAGGCGACTTTGAGCAGTACTGCACCAAGCTCGGCGTACGGCGCGAGCTCACAGCGCCCTACTCGCCCCAGCAAAACGGCGTCGTCGAGCGGCGCAACCAGTCGGTGGTAGGGACCGCTCGGTGCATGCTCAAGGCGAAGCAATTCCCGAGCGTGTTCTGGGGGGAGGCAGTCACGATGGCCGTCTACTTACTCAACCGGTCCTCGTCCAAGAGCATAGGAGGCAAGACCCCCTATGAGCTCTAGACCGGAAGCACGCCGGGCGTTCAGCACCTACGTACTTTTGGCTGCGTTGCGCACATGAAGGTGACGACGCCGAATCTGAAGAAGTCGACGACCGAAGCCGGCGCACAATCTTCGTCGGGTACGAGGCGGGCTCCAAGGCCTATCGCCTGTACGATCCATTGACGAGGCGGGTCCATGTCAGCCATGACGTCGTCTTCGACGAAGCCGCTCAATGGACATGGGCGGGAGAACTCGCCGACGTCGCCGACGACTTCAACATCGAGCAGGACATCGCGGATCAGCCCCAAGTGATCACTGTGAGCACGTCGACCACTACGCCTGCGTCAGCACCCGCGTCCAGCTCGACAGCACCCACGCGGACGTCTGCGTCACCGTTGCCGTTCCACGATGTCGCGTCGCTGACACCAACTACACCAGAACAAGCTGCTGGGCAGGAGCTGGAGTTTGCCACACCGCTGGACACTGATGAGGCTGATCTGGATGTTGATCACGATGATGCTCCACTCCGTTTTCGCAGGCTAGACAACATGTTGGGGCCTTCCACACCACCAGGCCTGGCGCAATGGGAGACAACAGAGCATTTGCTTCTGGCTAGCGACGCCGAGCCATCTACCTTTGCTGAGGCGCAGAAGCACGAGTGCTGGCGCCACGCTATGCTCGACGAGATGACGGTGATCGAGGCCAATGGCACCTGGGAGCTTGTCGACCCACCGCCCCGGACAAGACCCATTGGGCTCAAATGGGTCTATAAGGCGAAGAAGGATGCAGCCGGGATCATCTCCAAGTACAAAGCCCGGCTGGTTGCAAAGGGTTATGTGCAGCGGCAAGGAGTCAATTTCGATGAGGTATTCGCGCCGGTGGCGCGGCTGGAGTCCGTGCGGCTCCTTCTGGCGCACGCCGCGAGCGAAGGATGGACTGTCCATCACATGGATGTCAAATCCGCCTTCCTCAACGGCGAGCTGCAGGAGGAGGTTTATGTCGAACAGCCTCCCGGCTTCGTCCTCAAGGGAGAAGAAGGTAAGGTCCTGCACCTTGTCAAGGCGCTCTACGGCCTGTGGCAAGCTCCACACGCTTGGTACGTGAAGTTGGATGGCTCCCTACTCAAGCTCGGCTTCAGGCGCAGCAACTCCGAGCATGCAGTATACCTCCGTGGTGAGGGTGCACGCCGCCTCATCGTGGGAGTATACGTCGATGATCTGGTGATCAAGGCGGCAGCGCTGGCGACATCGACGAGTTCAAGTCACAGATGAAGGCTATGTTCCAGATGAGAGATCTGGGATTGCTGCACTACTACCTCGGACTGGAGGTGACACGGTCGGTGAACGGCATCACCCTGGGGTAGAGCGTGTATGCGGCAAAGATCCTGAAGGATGCCAAGATGGCTGGGTGCAATCCTAGCTACATCCCGATGGAGCCATGGCTCAAGCTGAGCAAGGCAAGCACTGCACCCGCCGTCGACGCAACAGCTTACAGGAGCATCGTCGGCTCGCTGCGGTACCTGGTGAACACCAGGCCAGACTTGGCCTACTCGGTGGGCTACATCAGCCGCTTCATGGAGAAGCCAACCACCGAGCATCTGGCAACAATCAAGAGGGTGCTGAGATACATCTCAGGCACACTAGACTTCAGCTGCCACTACACGAGGAAGATGAAGGGCACGCAACTCATCGGCTACAGCGACAGTGGTCTCGCTGGCGACATTGACACGTGCAAGAGTACTTTGGGCGTGATCTTCTTCCTCGGCAACAATGTCATCACCTGGAAGTCACAAAAGCAGAAGGTTGTTGCTCTGTCTTTGTGGGAACACCCCTCCACCACCAAGGTGGTGGGAGCCCACCATGTGCATACAGTACCGATCCCTGGATCAGTAGTCGGATACACACATATTCATCGATGATACAACTCAGAGTACATTAAATACATAATAGAGTACATATATTACATACAGGGGGAGAAACACATAAAGGTTGCCATCCAGGACAGGTCCTAGATGGACAACGACAACAGGGGGAATTAGCGAGATACACCACAGACAGGGTGGAAGCAGGGGAGGAAAACTACTCGGCGACGGAGCATGACGATACCACAGGCTTGGCTGGGAACTAGGCTTGAAACCTCAGAAGTCCTCGTAGTCGGCTTGGTTTTGGAAGAACTCGGCAGCAGTCGGGTCTTCGTCTTCTTCTCCAAAACCTAACATAATATACATATATAGAAACAAGGGTGAGTACTTTTGTACTCAGCAAGCCGGGAAAGATGCCATGTTGGCCAGACGAGGGGCTAAGAGTCTTATTTGCGAAAACAGCCTTTAGAAATAATTTTGCTTGTCAAATTCTAGTGTGTCAAATTTTTGTTGTCGGAAAGAGGCTCACGCCTCGATCCATTCTGCAAGTTGCTTTTCAACAACTCGCCTCATATAGTTACTAAATCATGAATTTTTATTTCATCTTCTGGTGATTAACCAAGTGACCTCTTAACTCGGCCATCACCCGAGTGGCTTCGACCACTCCATAGGTCTGCAGTTCTTCCCGAGTGGCTCCGACCACCCGTTGACCCTAAGACTCGGCTACAACCGGTTCTCAGCTATCTCTTTAGTGATTTCCGGCCACAACTAGTTACCAGCTCATTCGCTTCACTGGCTACAACCAGTTAGCTCAAATCCGCTGCCCTGGCTACAACCAGGTAGTCTGCTCTTTACCGTCTTCTGGCTACAACCCGAAGACTTCTCTCCTGTTAACTTTTCACACACTTGCTTATGGTGCTTCAACACCCTGGGTCACACAGTCCCGTTTCCGGTTACACAGGCCTTCCGTTTACCACTCGGCAAACTCTAGTCACGATACCTTTCCCATCAACAATTTCACAAATCACTGGCAACCAAATCTACGCTATGGGAATCACCTTACACCGTCCTTAACCGTGGGCACGGCTGTTCGAATAGTTCGGCTAAACTCTGCAGAGGGTGCACGCTTTACCCATACGACACGAAACTTACACCGAGTACTGGTCGGCACCAGAAGTTCGTGACAAGGCCATTTCCAAAGCCAGTCTAGGGTTATCCAATGCCAGCAGAAGGATCCACACAGGATCAACGCTTCAGGTCGGCTCTAACCACCGTCGGCACCAGGGCTCACGAGCCACAACTCAGAAGAGTCCGCTCCAGTGGGCACCAGACTTCCCTAAACCTACAATTTACTCGGCCAGGGGCATCCCATTCTACCCGTATGGTCGCACTGTAAAAGTGCTCGGATGTAATTCCCAAAGGAAACGGTCCTTATCGATAACACATAGCCAGGCCACACAGGTACTGTCTCTGTTCATCCAGGTTTTCACAAACTTTCATTTATTTCTCAAACACGCCGATACGCAGAGTACCGGGTTTTTCAAACAGTTGAGCAAAACCATTGTTTCCCAAACGACATTATAATCGCTGCAGGGCTAAGCCATTCTACTCGGCAATCGTACCCAACGATATGATGCCAACGTGCCATTTGTGGGGCTATCAAAGGGAGAATACATCAATATCCTACCAAATAAGTGCGACTACTAGGTAGGTTCATCGGTTGCTCTCGCAAACCGAGACTGATCAATTTTAAGTGTGAACTAAACATGCATATTTTGCAAACAACATAGATTTGCACATATAGGAGACAATATGGTCAAAGGGGCTTGCCTTGTTCCAGAGAAAGATCTTCCTCGACGAAGACGGCTTCTGGATCGTCCACCGGTTCAGGATCTACACATGTAGAAGAGATAAATTACTGCTATGCTGAAAAGAGGTAAAACACTAGGAAAAGAACAGCGCGATAGACGGCTGCAGAAAGGTAGCAGGCGGCTGAGAATGGATGGTGGCCGGATGAAGGTTTATCGTAGTTGGCTGAGCTAAGCTTGCAGACTGGCTAACAAGGCTCACCGGTTAGGAACTCCGGATGGTAGACTAGCTCGGTCTTCCTTTTCTCTTTTACTTCCTTCACTCTGCTCTTCTTCTTCTTTGCGTTCCGACCGGAAGAACATGGGGCGATGCGACGAGCGGTGGCGATGGAGCTCTGGGAGTAGAAACGACTCCGGGGCTGGGGAGGAGGAAAACGATGGTTCAGCGGTGAAGCTGGTGATGGCGATTTGGCAGAGACGGCTGGGTTGCAAAACAGGGGGAAGAAGAGGCATGGATGGCCTCTTATAGCCGGCGTGCGAGGCAGGGACTCGGCAGTGCAGGGCGATAGACTGGCAAGGCTACAGCTAGCTGGCTGAGGCGATGCGACGTCAAGGCAGAGATTGATTGAGGGATAGGGCGTGACCGGAGGAGTTGGGAGACACTGTAGCAGCGATGAGACACTCAGGTCGTGGCAGGGATGGGTTGATAGGACTTTGCAGACAGAGGCTCTGACTATCCATTGGTCCAAGCGGGTTCTTGTGGTGTGGTGGGTTATTGTCCGATGGTCCGAGCGGGGCTGCAGGCAGGTGGAGACCGGACTACGTCACCACTTCGGCAGTTGGCGTCCAACGGGAGGAGCGTGGAAGTCAAGGCTACTGTGCAACTTGGTGAGGCGATGAGACCACACGTCCGTTGATAGGGCAAAGCGTCGTGAGCTTAACCGGATTGGGGCAGGTCGGGGAGGGCAAGACCGAACGGGTTAACAAGGTAGTTGGCGGTTGCACAGGCTTACTCGGTAGTAAGGATGGCCAAGTGGACAAGAGGTAAAGGGCAAGGTTCAGGAACTGAGTAGGAATCTACTCGACACGAAGGGAGAAGGCAGTCGGTTGGCCAGGGGAAGAAAAACTGGGCACAGCTGAACGGGATAGGAGAGGAGTTAGAATTCAGAAAACGAATTCCAATAGGGAAAAGAAAAACAGGTCGTTACAGTCTTCGTGCGAAGCGGAGTACATCGCTGGGACTACGGCCGCCTGCCAGGACGTATGGCTGGCGCGCCTCCTTGCGGAGCTCAAGGGCGAGAAGGCAGGCGCGTTCCAACTCAACATCGACAACGAGTCCGCCATACAACTCAGTAAGAATCATGTCTTTCACGATCGCAACAAACATATAGATACAAGGTTTCACTATATTCGCGAATGCATCGAAGAAGGAAGGATGAATGTCGCCTCCATTGGTACCACTGAGCAACTGGCGGACATCATAACATTTTTGCGAAGAAAAAATAAATAAAACCTTTGAAGCTACAGTTTAAACTTAAATTTCATAACTCATCTAGGCTCGTCAAGGCAAGCGTTTCAGCCCTACAGAAATACAGAAAACCAAACGTGCAAGTTGTGGATTTAAATTTGACATAATTGCGTCATGTCGACTCATCACAAGATTAATAGGGTATATATGAAACTCTTTTTCAACCCTTTAATACTCTTTTCCCACAACAGTGGTCCTGTGTTTATAATACCACATATACATTACATCATATATATAATATATATATTATATATATATATAAAAGCCATGCGTCCTTTTCTCTCAGTTCGATCTCTCAGCATCTTCTGAACATTGCCTAGTAGACTCGCTCTCGCTGTCAAGAGACTGGAAATAAACAAAGAATCACCTGAGTTTCAAACCCTTATCATTCTTTTTCTACCATCGGCGGTTGTAGAGATCATGTAAAAACGCAGAAGTAACAAATAGACAGCGCTTTTTTGTGTGTGTGAGCACGGACTCGGATATGGGCATGTATTGCGGTGACAGCTGTTACTGCCCCTAACATATGGGCCCGTACTATAGTGACTATTGTACAGTTACTGTCACTGATATATGGGCCCATTGGATCGTGTGAGTGCATAAGTTGGGTTGAGCGGCTAGGAGGCATGCACGTGGGATATTGTAAATATGGAAAAGGGAACAATTGATGATCAACTCCATTAAAGGGAGCGGGCTGAGCAACGTGGAACTACAAACGCCCACGAGATGCAAGATGCACAACCATCTATACTAGCCACATTAGCCCGCGCTTCGCTGTGGATTATGAATTTTTAAATACCATAGTAAAAAGTTTATTCTAATATTTTTTTGGAGCTATTTTAGCTTGTACCAATCAAAAGATTTGTTATTTAAATATTTGTTGTATTTTTTATAATATATAATAAGATAAAATCATGTCCATGTTGTGTACATCCTACTAAGTATAAATCTATAGCAAAAATAATTAGCTAACTACTTACGTGTTTAGGTTTGGATTCTCTAAATGTATATAACTATTTTCTTCATGGTGCGTATATAATGAGATGGAACCATATGGCTTGGGTGCCCTGAACCATATAAATATAGAAGACACAGATAGACATGTAGGGCCTATAAAGTCAAGGATATGAAGAGCCCGCTCGGAAAGAAGTCCACCCTTTCTCATCGTTGGAACATCCAAACACCTTAGTGCTATCCCACCTTCCATCAAGATGGAGAACTCCTCTAAGGAAGCCTGGAGTTCTCATCTAAAGCCGACCATGCGGTTACGATGTGCCGAACAGTTAGAGCTGCTACTTAAGCTCTGCATCTCCTAAAAAGGCCGATCCATCTTGGAAAGCAAGTAATTCCATGGGATCTCAGAAGGATTGGAGGGATGAAGATCTACATTCAAGCCAGGAAAGAGGAGTGTCAAGGAGATGTGTTCAAGTCTCGTCACCTTCGAGCTAGCAAAGAGGCAGCAATTCAGGATGCGTCCTCATGAGGCATTGATGCGGCTATCTAAGATCTACAACAAATGAGATCGCCAATAACTCCAGATTCCCTACATCCAGCCGTGCAGGTGGTTGGCCGTCACTACCATATTCGAAAGGTGAGGCGCCTCGAGAGCAATCATCTATCCACTTTTCCAAGGTGGATGTGCATTGGCAGACGAGGCCTATGAAAGGGGCCCTGGAGGAATTGGATGGTGCTTCTGGGAAAGATCGCTTGACTGGGAGGAGAGGTACAACCATCTGGCCCCCAGGAACACACCATTCATGGACTACAGCTGGAAGCAATCAAACTCCGCTTCCAATGGTATTTAGAACCCCATCTCAATCTCAACCCTGCAAAACTGCCACCATCACTACAAACAGGGATAGAATCGATGGCGAGGACCCTACTCAGATCAATGTACCATGGGCATGCTTGAAAAGGATGGAGGCGAGTTTGATAGCCCCAACTTTACAAGGCTGCTTGCAAGGATTTGGGGTCACATCAGAATCCCTTGGTGCTATTGCTTGCCCCCTCTCTGAAGACAAGTATGGCAATACACACAGTAGTGGTTGGATTAAGGAAAGGGAGGCCGACCAGAAGAACCATGGGACACACTTGGGGACAACCTCGGAATGGGAGCTGGATCAAGTACCTATATAGAAGAGCACTGTGTAAAGTCACAGGGTTATAACATGTCACCTAGGAGTAGCATGTGAGGACCGTGGTATGATGTTGACCATTTGTCTACTTGTGGGTGGACAAGGTCATTTGTTTAGTGTGTTTGTGTATCCTTGGTTGTGATGCTTTTGTGGCGTGAGGCCATTGAGTAATGTTTGCTTGAAAAGATAGCTTTTCTGTGCACACATCTATACAAACTTGCATATATGCATTATGACAACAACGCTACAACAATAAAAGACAAGAAAACAAGTTCACAAAAAAACTTTATTATATCACCCATTTTGTTGTGGAAATTGTCTTATAGAAGATTAAGAGCACTAGAGGGTTGCTCTTGTATCAAGTTAGTATACGGGATACACATACTTATCATCGTGTAAATATGTTCAAGGAGATGTGAAAAATCCTTATAAAGACATTGGCGTTATAGAAGCAAAATACATCACAATAACAACGATTGCTGCTTTGACACGTGGATTAGTGGCTGTCTGGTCCCTGGCCTGCTTTTGACCAAGGACATTGGGCCGACTGTTTGCGCTCCTAAATTTTTTGAACTGAATCTACCGGGTGTTGGGCTGACACTGTTCTCGTGATTTCTTCCCTGGTATTTGGTATTGGTGTTTGACGTATCTTCATCGGGTTCTGCGTGGATCAAATCGGGTGTGTTGCGTTTGACTGTACCTGTAGTGGTATCCTGTAACCACACCCAGTGTCCTTTTGTTGTGACCAAGCACTTGTGGAGCCACGGTATTTGCTGGGGTACCAGGGTTGTCTGGCTTCTATTTGGGTCTGCCAACATACCTTTTGTTGCTTCGTGTACTCGTGTACCCATGTCATCGAGTCCGTTTCTATTTAGGGGCCTTCCTTGCTTCTTGTTTTGGCTAGGGTGGAGTAGGTACGGCGAGTGGAGGTGAATGGAGGCAGTGTAGCTCAAAGTGAGGAGGGGAAAATGGAGCTAGGGTCTGGTAATAGTGGCGGCGGCAATGGCGGCGAGCAAGGTGCTGGCGGCTGTGGCACTGGAGGTGGTGCTGAGCAGCGAGGTATGTGGCAAAGGTGCCTCTCGCCGGCGTCTGGGGCAGGCGGAGCACGGAGCTCCGGTCGGTCAGGCGGCAAGCGAGGTTGCCGGAGGTGGAGGTGCGGCGACAGTGGCACCGAGGCGTTTCGGCCAAGGAGGAGGCTTCTGGTCGGGGGTGGCTGTTGTTCTGCGCTGGGTGTGGGTTGGTCGGGCTTACGCCTTGTCTGATGCCGCACATCTGTACCGTCTTAGCCGTGTGGTGCGCCCAATGATCCAGTTCTTAGGGTGGTGGTCTGAGCCATTGCAGGACGGCCAGTCCGACCACCTATGCGTGGCGATCTGCATCCTCATCGTGTTGGCACCCATCATTTCTTTTCATCCTGGAGGCGATGCAGAGTAGGCGGCAGTTGATAGTGTGGCTGCTAGATGCTGGCGTTGTATTTCATATGTATCGGCTTTTATGGTCCACCCAACTTTTAAATCGTTTAGCTTCGGTGCTTTTGAAGTATGAGGTCCCTGGCCCATTTGGTTACTTCTGGTTAAAGAAAACTGTCACTTTTTTCAAATCATGCTTAGATCCATCAATTCCTTTGTTCTTGAACATGGACCTTTATGGTTTTTGATTGGTGCTTGGATATCTTTTGACCGGGAATTGTCGTTTTTCCCGTAATATGTCTAAGTCCTTTATTTTTCCTAGCCTTCTGGGTATTCTGATGGTTTGCCATTTTTGATAGAGTGCGATCAGTCGCTTTTGTCTTAAATAGTAGCATAACCCGAATGATCAATGAGTTCCTGCAGTTTGGACTTTGCCTAAGCAGATGAGCATAGCCAATGCTTTTAAAGCTACAAGTTAAAGCAGGCAAAAGTTTGCATCGTTCCATATTCCATTCTTCGTTACAGACACGTAGTACAGGGTATTACATCACTCAAAGAGGCTGGACGAAGGGAATTGATACCACCTGAACTTGAAGAGGCGGTGTGCTCAAGAAAGTCGTCAGTCGGTGAACACAAGGGGATGAAACAAAGGAGTAACTTACCTGTTATGGGAGATGATGCATGGGGAGTGTGCAGGGGTTCAGATTTTGTTGGCACGGTTCCTTTGGGGACACAGGTAGCCCCCGGATTGACAACGGCAGACCAAGTAATGTGCTTCCAGGAGTAGGGGCGGTAGTCTATGCTCGTGGGCTAGGTGCTGATATGGGCCTCTCAGATCAGCACATATCAGATCCCAAGCTCATGCAGCTCTTCGAAGGGCGTTTGCTCGTAGGCATTCTCGGTGCTTGTAGGCAGCTTGGAGAGAAGGACACACCTGCTTCCCTTGTCCTTTCAGTTTGGGTGGAGGTGGCGCCCGGCTGTCACCTCCCCGCGATATGGGTGCATACCAAAATGGTTGTCCACTCCAAGGAGCACAGATCTTTGCCAAAAATCGCAAGATGGGCCTCGCCGGAACACGTTGCTCGTAGTGGCGGCTTCAAGGGTTCTCCGGGGATTGAATGGTTTTGGAAGGTGCTTCACTTCGTCTATCCTCGGAAGGTGGAGGAAAACCGCCACCTTCCAGCTTGTCTGGATCCCTGAACGATCTGCTCACTGCAAAAATACTGGCTCCCTCGGTGTAGCCCAACTGCCGACAGAGGAATTCCAGTTGTTGGGCATACCCATTGAGCTTGTCCTCGCATTGCCCCTTCGGCCAGCTTGGTGGCCAGGGTTGACAGTTATGGTTTTCTGGTTGGCTGGGAAGGCTTAGCTTTTTAAGTAGCAGAGGCTCTAATAGTCCGAAAAGGTGCCTTTATGGGTCACTTTCGCTTCCTTTTATAGCACCATTTGTCGTTGGTTCCTTTGTTGGTTCAGCTCTACACCAGTGCTTGTGCCTCCTTGCAATGAAACCCTATCCCATTTACTGTGTGGACAGACCTGGGTGACTTCAGCGTTACCTATCACTTTTTCGTAGTCAATCCCTTTTTTCCCTAGGTCCTTAGAAGCCTTGTCCCAAGGTGCTTGCTTGACCCCTTTTCGATGTCTGAGACCTCTGAAATCCATGATTTCGTCTATATCGAGATAACAGGCGGTTAGGCTACCCCCTTAAATTTTTCGTCATGAGATCCTGTTAAGAGTTGTGTTCATTCCCACTGGTTTGTTGCGGTTTTTCCTTTAATACAATCTTGAAAATCCTATTGGTGTAGGCCTCGTGATGATTCACATACTCTCTAGGGCTTTCCTATCTCATCATCAAGGCGCCCAGAATCAAGTATCCTTTAGTTTGAGTTAGTCCCCAAGTTGGTCGACATTCATGTTTGGAACACTTTTACCAGGTGGCTTCTATACCTTATCCGTCGCATGTACCTCTAACATTGTGGGGAAAAGAGACTTCTGATCATTTCGGCGATCCTGCATTGATCTGCTGGGTCGCGATCCATGTGACTTCCTATGGTCGGTTGCCTAACTTTGGTGCGTGCCTTGATCTGGGTATTTTCCGAGGATCATGTTGAGACAGACTGATTCATTACCGGCTCAAGTGGATCAGGTTGAGTTAGGCCCAGCGTGTAAGTTTCTGGTGCTTGCTGACGGATGGGGCAACCTAACGGAGAAATTTCTGCTTGGACTGAGGATGGGGAGCAACCGTCCAGAAATTTCTGATCTCAGGGCTGACAAGTAATCATCCAATAATCCAAGTCTTTGAGAAGATCACCCGGAAATCTAAGGCCACAACGCAAACCGAAAGAGATAAACCCGCCGTTGTCGTCTAATCGCAAAAGAGGAACCAACACACTCAAGACCTAAAGGGAAGATCAATTATTATGATTAACTATAGTGCCAATGGATGATCTCATTTTTAGGAAGGGTAAGGAAGGCTGAACGGAGGGAATCTGGCCTAGGGTTGACAGATATAATGATCCCGCATTTTCTGGGTGTTAGGAAAGAATTAAAGAAGCCAAAATTGGCTGAGGACTGACTGGTGGGCCAGGGAGTAGAGATCGAGTTTTATTTAATAGGTAATGGTGTTGAGCGGAGCGAGTGGATGGGGTTTGACTTTTGCTTGGATCACAGGAAGGTGGATGAATTATGAAGGGTCGTTAGGTCGGATGGTCCAGGGAGGAGAACCAGACCTTTGTAGATTAAGGGGGCCTTGAGACTGACCAAAGGGGCGTAATGTGGACCTGAATTCAAAAAGAGTTACTATGTCGAGAGTAAGGGGTGGTAAGCAGACTTTATTAGGAGGTGGCCATTGGGCTTAAAAGGGGTAAAGGAGGTAGAGTGGACTTCTTATTGGTTGTTGGACCTGAGGGAGGAAGACTAGACTTTCTGAAGGCTGTGGGGAGCTAAGACAGACCTCTCCCCCTTGGAACGGTCTGCTGGGCTGGTGGGGTGGAAGGGAGAGGGGGGATGGCTGGGTGGGCCTGAGTGAGTGGCGGGTGCCCTGGTGGGCTGGCGGCCTGCGCAGAAAGGGTGGAAAGCAGGCTGGCCGAGGAGATGGAAGAGAAAGAGAAGTGGCCCGAAATGAATAGGGGAGTTTTAGAATTTTCCTAGGAAATTTGAAAAAGATCTTCGAGGAAACTAAATTTGGATTTGAATTCGAATTTGATATTTGATCTCAAGGAAAATTGGGGAAATCTTTGGAAAGGATAAGTTGGGGAACTTTCGGAAATACTTGTAGGGAGAATTTCGGAGGAAATTTCCAAGGGAGTTTGAATGTAAAAAATCTGATTTGAATTCAAGAAATTTCCAGGGATTTTTCAAGGATATTTTAGGGTTTGTGCTGCATCGGTTAGTTTCGACCTACTAGACTGGTGGTAATAATTTTATCCTTGTTAAGCCGATGGTGCCTATGCAATGTTTTATCGGAGTGTCTAGCTGATAGTTATCTTTTATTAAATAAAGCCGATTGTATTGTTTAATTATTATTTTGTTTATCTGCGCTGTTATCGCAATCGGCTAGAGAGTAGCTAATTGATTTATTTTGCCTATTTATGCCATCATCGGCTTCCTGTTGGCCGATGAAACGAGTCCAATTCGGCTTTCAGCCGATTGGCTCACTAGTCTAACTCTCCCCTTGTCAATTGCAGGGTCAAGTTAACTGGCACGCTTATGAACCTTGAATTTAGGACCTGCACTGGAGTTTAAGCAGATCTCCTAGGCCTTCACGTGTCTAGTGTATCAAACCAGATCATCGGCTCGTTCTCAACGCTACTGGTGATTTTCGGTGTCAACACGTTTTTGGCACGCCCGGTGGGACACGGAATTTCGACATGGCCGGAAAAGAAATCAAAACAGACAACGTGATTCCGGTCAGCATGGAAGATCCAACTGACGAGCAGACAGCAAGTTGAGCAGAATATCGGATTGGGAAGGGCCCTATCAGATTAATCTTGTGTGCCTGGCAATGCCCTCATATATTGGAAGATCTTGAGGGGGACAGAGTTTGCTAAAGCGCTTAATGGGAAAATACCTCAAGAAGTACTATCCGAGCATTTGAATCATTCCTAAATCGGTTGATGTGCGGCCGATTTCTAAAACAGTCTTTCAAAGAAGCCGATGATGTTACATCGACCTAAAGATAGCCGAAATATCAATGGTATCGCCTTTAGATAAAACAAATGAAAACACTACCAAGCGAGGATGGGGTAAGATGAGCAGGTAACAAGCCGATCAGATTATATACAACAAAAAGAAGTCTCAGAGCAATGTCATAGTCATAATGTTAGATTTTACAAGAATTTTTTGGACTGTTTCGATCGCGGCAGGCGGATTTGGTCAATCTCATCGATAGCAATGAATGTCTTGTTCATCGGTGCCTGGGAGGCTCTTCAAGTTTTTGCGCGATGAACAACTTGATGCACTACTGTTTTTTTACTCTGCAACCTTGCTTCTTGGTTTGTATTGGCTTGTGGCAGGCCGATGAGCTGGGATTCTGTTATTTCGAGGTCCTGCGGATTTTTTTCAAGCTCTGCCAGCAAATCGGCTCCCTTTTCCCTTGGCCTACTGCTCCTCGAGGTCCGTTTCCCAGGACACCAGCCTCTCCTTCTTGGTCAAGAGGCGGCTCATGCTGTCCTGGGCGATGGCGCAGGAAAGGCTGGCAGCCTCCTCGCGAACCACCGCGGCTTCCTCGCGCACGGTGATCTCACGCTCTCGGGTCGTGAGTCCGGCCTCTTGGACCCGGACGCGCTCCTCCCGGGAGGATATTTCCTTCTTCCGCGCCTCCATCTCTGACCGGGCGCGGGAGGCCTCGTCGCACGCGGCAATGCGGCGGCCTCCAATTCGGTGACGCGCCTCTCCGCCGCTTCCAATCCCCCACTACGGCCCTCGATTCACGGGCCATAAGTGGGAAGTTATAACCAAGAAAGCAATCATGGCGTTGGTTCACCCCATCTCGTCTTCGTGTCAAACCAGGTGGCCCCGCGTCCCCTCTTCTCCAAGACGTGGCCCTGCTTACTGTCCCGGAGGGTCCCGCGGACAACAAGCCAGAGCCTCTCCGCGAAACAGAACTTAGCCCCACATTCCTGGACGTGTGGATTCTGCACGTCAGGCTCCTCCGGCCCACTTTCTGCACAAGTGAACGGCTACCCCAGCACTGCCGGCCTGGGCACCTTCCCTGGCGCGTGCGACAGGCGCTCGCATCCAACTCGGTCCCGGGTCCCATTCCCCCGTCCGACCACAGTCTCGGTCCCACCTTCCCGGCACATTACAGAATTCCCTCCTGGTCTCACCCCGGCCCGGGACCCACTAAGCTCTCCCGCCCGTTCCCGTCACTTAACTGGTACATCCCTGTCCCGGCTCACCCGGCCCGGACCCTAGCTCGTCCCGCGGCCGTGCCCGGGCACATTACTGACATCCCGGTCCTGGTCTCACCCCCCGCGCGGCGGACCAACAGGCTCGTCCCGCCCGACTTCCGCTGAATCGCCTCCCGACCCTCGGCCCTCCCCGACTCCTGTTAGCAATCGATTTTTGTACCGTTGAATCAACGCTTAATTCCTACAATAATAAATTATTTATAATAATTAGATGAAATACTATATGTTCTAATTTGTCTGTGACAACAGTTGAGAGGTATCTTGTTTCTGAAAAATATTTGTTTCCTGTTCGTTCCATCCTATTCGAAACCGTTATTTATATTCGAAATAATTCGTATTGTTTTCTTACCAGTATACGTATCCGTTTTGTATCGACTAAAAATATGAAAATGAATACTGACGAGCATATCATCCAGTAATCCGCTCCTTTTCATTCCCTAGTTGCAGCGACGTAGAGAAACCATCGATAAATAAGGAGCGTTCATCATAAGTTTTGTCGGGTTGTGTGTTTTTTACAAAATTTATAATATAAAAATTGGCTTTAAAATGATATCTATATTTTAATTTTTGTATAATATAATAATCATCTAATTGACTCTGTTTCTTGTACGAAAAATCTCTTTCCAACCATACAAAACGAACGTCTCACTAAGCATTGGAAAAAACTGTAACAAAGAGAAAATCGATAAAAAAAGAAAGAGCGAAAAAAAAAAACATAGAACAAAACTACCTACTTAGTTAGTACTGCTATCACCACTGAAATAAAAAAATTAAATTATTCACCGCTAGTGGTTTTTCAGTAATATTGATCTCTTCTACACACAACAAAGTCCTGTGACCTATTCTTTCAGCATGCATAACAAATACTACATGATGTAACTATTTATAGCCTCCCAGCACACCGTACGGCCTGTTGCAAGTTTTTTAGCATGCATGCAAATACTACTGCTGATATACGTTGTAGGAAGTACTCATCGTGGCAACTCGATAAGAATTCTAGGCAACTGCAGACTGAATACTATTTATAGAAGGGATCCGATGAACATTTATAAACATGGTCTATCTACATTTTGCAGCGATATTCACGGCCAAGAAATTTATTCTTACACTTGACTCTATGCATGCATACAAAAAAGAATTTGCATATGTAAATGCATGCAAGGCAAACGAAACAAACAAAGCTATTGCACGCTTGCTCGTACATCAGCGAAACAAAAAGCCCAGGAGAAAGAACTTGTTTGCATTACTATATTATGCACGCATGCAAAATTAGGCTAGCTTTACGCGACACGTGTCAGCAGTTTAATGCTCCTGGAATTCGATTCAACGTCTGATGTCGTCAAACAACAGACAGACTGTCTCCTCACCCTAATTAAATTACATTATTATAATTTTACATGTTTTGATATAATATTACTAAGAAAGTACTCTAAGAGCACACTCTTAGTAATTAATTCAGATTACATTTTTCGGAAGCACATAATAATACATCTAACAACCTTAAGCTAGTGAACATTTCCTCAACCCAAATCAAGCAAACAATGATAGCTTTAGGTTTTATTACAATAACTATATATGTTATTCACTCTTATTTTAATTGCAAAGCTGCCCTCTAAATCACACACTTCGTATTTAATTCATATCTCAACTATGATTATCTTTCCTTCTTGGTCTTATCTTACCATCTAGTCTCTGCAACTCAACTATCTTTTCTCCAGTTCACATTCTCACAAGTAACTTAGTACGGTTTGTTGCTAAAAGAACAAGAAATCCACTCATCTCTACCTCAACAACTTCCTTGCATACTTAGTGCGGCGCCTCCACTAGTAAAGGCCACCTATTGCAATAAGGCACCCAATCCCAGAATCATATATCGGGCGCACAACAATGAGACAACACAGGAGTTACAATATATATAAACAGTATACTTAACATATCTACAAGAATCCATCCAGGACATACCCGGATGGGCAATAATCACTGGTAAACTAGCGAAACAGCAGACAGGGCGAAGCTAAAAACTACTCCACAAAGCTCGGTTACTAGGCTCTGAACCTTCAGAAGTACTTCTGTGGCCTGGTCTGGAGAACAAGCGAAGTAAGGCGAGCCTAAAAACAAAAAAAAAAAAAAAAAAACAAAAAACAAAATAAAAAAAAAAAAAAAAAAAAAAAAAAAAAAAAAAAAAAAAAAAAAAAAAAAAAAAAAAAAAAAAAAAAAAAAAGACAGCAGTCATCTTCTCTCCACTCCAAAACCACTATACATTATTATTTATACAATGATACTTCAGTACGCAGCAAACGAAGATCCATGTTTTAACAGAAGGCTAAGGGTTCATTTGCGGAAAGACTCCTTATTAAACTCTTTCTTCAAACACTAGATGCAAATTTTATTGGCGACAGCAGGATCCCCTCCATCCAATCCCAAAGCTTGCTTTTCAACAACTCACCACTTAAGGTATATCAAGAATAAACAACATTTATATCTATTTACTTGGCATGTTGGTCCTTTATCTACGAGGACTACAACCACCTGACCCTGAGACTCGCTCAACCAAATCCAGCGTGCACTTGATGCCCCTACCACTGGGCTACAACCACTAGCTAGCGGCCACCCTGGCACAACCCGGCGGCTCATCATCGCTGCCTGGCACAACCCATGAGCATGTCATGCACAAATCACGCTACCTGCTACAACCAGCTAGCTAATCGACGCCCGCTACAACCGTGGCTCACACGCTGCCCTGGCCACAACCGGGCATGTCATGCACGGGAAATGCACCTCTAGCTCCAACACTAGCTAAACCGTCCCGCTGACAACCGGGACGCCATCACCGTCTCCGCTACACCAAACGAATTCCGCCCTCTACAACCCGAGGCTAAACTTTCCCTCACAACCCAGACTATCTTCATCCTGTACTTCATAACTTTTAATGCTTAAACACCCCGGACACACAGACCTTCCCACACAGCCTTCCGTTTGCTACCGCAAACTCAGTCCTTCCTTCCGCAAACACTTCACAAATCACTGACCAAACAAATTACGCCATGGAATCATCCTTAATATAATACAAGCCACACACACAATGCTCTAACATCATAGATTTCACAACTTCCCTTCAACACAAACACGCCATAACAATATTGTTTCCAACTGTTTATTAAAAACCCATCATTTCCAACGACAAACAATTTCAGTCTAACCATTTACTCGCATCATCCTCAAGGAGAGCTCCATGGCTTTAAGGAATCATTACAACATCCTCCCAAATAAGTCTACTACTGCGTCCATCGGTTGCCGCAACCGACAACATGTTTAATGACACAATATTCCAAAAACATTGCAAATGAAACCAATATACAAAAGTTCCGTTCAAAGTCTTCTCTGCATGCCGGACGTCCACCTTCAGTCTAACAAGCATAAAAAACACTTTATAATCAGAGAGTAAACACAAGAAAAGAGATCAAGAAACGGCGGCAAAAGCAGCGCATACCAGGTTCCAGTCGACAGAGCGCCAAACTAGATGAAGCTATAGCAACTAGTCCGTTGCAAACAAAGAAAAGGGGCACGGCTGGCCATATATATTAGCCGTACGTGCAAGGTATGCACGTGGACCTAGCACGTGGAGCAAGATCAAGATGAACTGACAAATGACAGAATGATTTGAGTCCAACTCAAATGCACACACCATGAGCATAAGTCAAGCTAGACATGGGAGAAATCTTATACCGGCTTCGAACTGACCACTGTCCAACGATCCTCTTAGTAAGATTGATTCTTCACTACTCGGTATCGACTCCAACTGTGGGGGCACTCGGGGACAAAAACAACAGTCTCAACATTATCCCCATCACATGCTCACTCGCATCAAAGGGTCCAGTAAACAAGTAAGGCAGTACAAGACTGATAGCAACCTACTCCACAAGAAGAAGTAGTCCTCCGGGGAGAGGGAAAACGAGACATGTCTACGATAGGGGAAAAATAAGACAGAACCATATACAACAAGGACGCGGTCTTACATTTATAACCTCATACTCTTTTCCACAACTTCAAATATGCCATTTATCTTATCTAATCTCTCTC
>RYFJ01001139.1:600000-920615 GCA_003991445.1 Oryza meyeriana var. granulata | reverse complement strand
GCCTCCTCCTCTCGGTGGCTTGGATCCTCCTTTATAAATCGAAGGGAGTCCACAGTGCCAGTCCATGGGGAGAGAGAAGCGCTGCTGTCGCACGTCTCCGTGCTCCACCTGCTTGCCCCACGGCCGGGGTTAGGTCGGCTGCGGGCGGCCGAGTCTTCGGGATGGAGGATGTGACGGGATGTCGAGTCGTCTGGTCGTCTGTCGTCTTGTGCTTGCTCTCAACTACCGAAGTCAAAAGGCTTCTGACAGCACAGTCGGGTGTCCACGGGGCGGCCGTCCTGGGACCGGTCCACGCCGTGGCAAAGCAGCGACAGGGCGACAGGCCCTGTCGCCTCGTCATTAATGGTGAGGTGTTGAGGGACTGCTCCGCCGAGTCCCTTGACTCGGGCCGAGTCACCCAAGTCGGCACCCGGGAGCACGCAGTCGGCGTCTGGGGCGATCGGCACCCGGTCAATCGCGCCACCGGCCTCCGCGCCCAGGATCGGGGCCGAGTCCGCGGTTCCCGGGCCCGAGGGACGTACCCGGGGAACGGGGTACCCGGGACCGAACGGTGCCCGGGCTCTATGTACTTAGAGGAAGTAACCCGTAGTCGGCTGTCACTGGGTGTAGATTGTGGACCCTGGAGGAGCTGACGTGGCCGAAGACCCACGCGTCCCCAGGGCATGTGGGACCCCCTGTCCCATTTCGCCGACAGCGGCCAAGCAGCCGCCATTTATGCAAGCGGCCCCCTGGCCAGGAAAAAATCGCCCTCCCAGAGGGCGGTAAGGGGTCCGCCTGCAAAATGGCTGACCCGCGGGGCAGCCGCTTTTGCAGGCGGCCCCATGGCCAGGAAAAAACCGCTCTTTAGGAGGGCAACAAGGGTTCCGCCTGCAAAATGGTAGACGGCCCGACAACTGCTCGATAGTGATGCCTCGGCGCCGTCTGCCATGTCAGCGAAAACGCCTTCTAGGAGGGCGTTTTCTCCTAGAGAGCGTTAAAGGTATAGATTTGTAATTTTCAAAAACTAAAATATACTTTTATAAATATTTTTTTAAAAAAATATATAACTAAAAAAGAATTCGTCACGTGCTCAGGTAGCACAAGGAAGTGGCACCAATGCACCGGGTTGCACTTAGGTCAAGTACTCGAGTGTGGCTGCCTAACTTTCTTGTCCCCTATATACTTGTGTACTAGTCATCAATTTATATGTTACACAAACTATTGTTATTGATGTTATAAACATTAACATTCTAACGTCATATGCTAGATAGATTGGTTATTTTCTGAATTACGGCGGCTTATATTAGAAAGAAGAATTCACATCAATTATAACTTGCTAATTATTAAATATAAATTTCAAAATTAATTTAATAAAATAATAAATTGAGAGTCCATGATGAGTACAACTTCATAATTAGTAATTTAAAATTTTAGAATTAATAAATTTTACAAAAACTAAAACTAAAGTATATATAATAGTGGGAAATGATAATATGATCTGCCTAATCAACGGTCATGTCTTTTTATTAACATGGGAGCTCCCTCGAAGTGGCCTGTTAGTGTTATAAACATCTTCAAAACTATACGTCTAATTGATTTTTTTTTAAATCTATTTGATGGATGGTACTATGATTAATAAGAACTAACTACATGGTAAATCAAGTTGGCTTCTCTGCTGCTTTTGAGTTTTGGAAATGCTAGCATGTACAAATGTTTGCACATTGTCTTACATATCTAGATTCATAGCCATAAATTCTTATATTTTAGAATAGAAGGAGCATGTGCCATTACGTATGTAATCGATTTGTTTCGTGTATCACTTAACTGAAAGGATAACAGAATCATGCTAAAAAAAAAAGTCATCTAAGGTTACATGATCGACTGTCTTAAAAGATTGGAGATTCAAAAGAAATATTAGAAGGAAAAAATTGTTTAGATATACTATAGATGAGATTTGAAATCAAGCACAACTCGGTCTTTATTAATTCGGAATATAATAATTATTAAATTAAGATAAATTGTAGATTGAAGCTCAAACACAACCTAAAATTGGCACTTATTAATTTTGAATTTTATAGAATTCAAAAATTACCAAGTTGTTCTTGCCCTTTGTATTCTCTAATTATAGTATTGATTTTGTAGTTTGTATTTTTTGGGGTAATTGTGTTGAGTTCAACGACGAATATTTGACTCTCCATTAGAAAAGTGTGAAACAAATCCAAATATTTTATCAACCACTACGTAATAATATGAAAGTGCTCCAATCCTCTCTCAGGTATGAATCGCCTGCTGCCCTAGCCGCGTGATTGGGAGGTGGAGAAGCTTGGCGTGGTTCTTCCTCAAGTCCATCACCCTCGATTACGGCCTGGATGCGGCGGCACCATTGGCTTCTTCGCCAACACCAGGGTGTACCCCGCCAACTTTGATGTGTGAGTTAGCTTCTTCCTCTCTGTTTTCTTTATCCCTGGTCAGGCAACCAACCCTGACACTACCATGCAACAATGGTGTATTTGACCATGTTAATTTTGTATATAATCTATGACAATGGAGAGGAATACTTTGGTGATGACAGTAATACTTTGGGTGTATTGGCCATGTTAATTTTGTATGTAATCTGCAACAATGGAGAGGAATACTTTAGTGATGACAGTAATACTTTGGGAGGGAGGGCAAAGATAGGCTAATCAAGAGTCTTCTTTTTTTACATAATCAAGAGTGATCATCGAGGTGAAGCTTGGCAAGCTCAAGTGCATCGACGGTAATGGCGCCTATGTTCCCAAGTTACAACTATGAGCATTGGCCCATTGTCATGGACAAGCCCAGCGGACAGGACACCACCAAGTAGGAGGTGATTGACTGCTACATCCAGAGAAGCCTGCCAAGGTTCTTGGAAGGTGTTCCGCGCTTCGAATCTTTCGCCTGATTATTGCTTCCAAATTCTTAACACAACTTCCCCATCTTAGATGTAACTCCTATGCTTTAATATTGACATGTCTTTTAATGCGTCACAGAGAGGAATAGGCCACGGAGAAGAAGCTTGTTGTAAATTGTGCAATTGTAAATCATAATGCTCTTCTTTGATCTCCCTCTTAAGTGTTTATCATTGGAAACTTTTGATTAGGGGCACATAAGGGGGCTTGAGGACAAAGGGAAGGTACTCAAGAACCTCTCACATCCCAACATTATTGTGAGTACATACTAGATAACTATATATGCTTTGTTCTTCTATTCGGTGATGGTGTTTGATCTATCTGTATGGTTTGAACTGCAATATATTGGAACGGTGAGGGAAGCGAACCCGTTAAATATTCTGCTGGAGTTTGTGCCAGGAAGATCGATCCAGTCACTCCTTGGGAGGCTCGAGCCATTCCCTTAGGCCTTAAGTACCATCCGTTATGTACGTCCTGTGTTTGATGAGTTAACCACTAAAGAGTGGTTCTGATTGAATGCATTTGTTTTCAGGTCATCAGGAAATACAATAAACAGATTTTGCATGGTCTGGAGTATATACATTGCTCCGGAACAGATTTTGAACCCTCTATGTGACTGAAGGAACTATGCTACCCATCATAGGAAACAAAAGCAGCTCCTCTTTATGGATCCAATCAAAAGGAATTTTACTGTCTAACCTATTTAGACCTTTCAACATAGCTGCTACCATACTCAATTCCTCATAACAAAATAGACAGCTCCTAATTTTTAAAATGCGCCTTACTGCTCCTAATGTTTAAAATGTGCCTACAGCCTTAGTAAATGGATAGATTACTTAGTATATGGACAAATCAGTTGCTTTATATACAAGTAGGGTGAAACTCTATCTGATCATCGGTTCTTACTATTGCGGTTACAGCTTGCAAGCTTTTCTCTGGCAAGAGTGCTTACATAAAAAATGGAACAAAGTAATGACATGTATTTTCAAATGGATGGAGCTCTATATTTTTAGCAGTGCCAGTGATATTCAAGATTAAATCTTGCCTTGCAAATTTCACCAACTGGCTCATCTTTTGTCTATCTTTATTTTCCTCAAATTTTTGTGCAGTAATATTCTTGCACAATCTCAAATGTTTCTTGTCATGTGCCTATGGTGCAGGAATACTAAAAGATCTTTCCTTTATCTGATTTTAGTATAGCTTTGCACTCTCTCAGAATGCTCAGGGAGTGTGGGTGGGCATTAAAAGCTGGGGGCACGAAGCTTATTTTGTTCTGGTGAATAGCCCTTCATATACTTCAGAAAAATGGTACAGCATCGACACCTGCAGCTGTTGGAAAAATACTGGTGATGTCGGGATGCTTGTGGATCTGCCACATAATTTCTTCAGGTACGTGGCTACATGCCTTTCTTCTCAACAAAATTGGCAAGTAAAGGTAGTTCCATTTAACCGTTGTTAGTTGCTTGATTCGGTGGCACTGATATTCTAAATAAAATGAGGTGAAATTTCATGTGCAGAGTTATAGACGCAACTAAAGGCAGTCGAGGTGTATCAGCACAGTGCAGAACTAATGCAGAGGCATACACCTTGATGATTAATGTGTATGGGAAGGTCAGAGCACAACATTTCCCAGCTCACTCTGATGAGATGGCCTCAATGCTCTCAAGATTTTCTGACATGTTTTTTCATGATTAATTTCACAGCAAAGCAATCAATGTTGTTCATGATAATTTTCAACAAGATGAAGTAGGGTACAAGCCTAACCTCTGCACTTACACTGCCTGGTGAATGCATTTGCAAGGGAAGGCATATGTGAGGAGTTGAGGAGATATAGCAAGCCAAGCACTAGCCTGACATTTATGCTTATAATGCTCTCATGGAAGCTTAATAGTTGATCGTCATTCATCCATGGCTCCACGAGCCTAAGTTCCTACGCACAACTCGACTGAATCTTATCAGATTTTTGCAAGTCCGGATTAATTCCTTGTAACCTGTTGATGCACCTAACCGTGCAAGATTCTCGCAAGGCACGTCGGAGATCTTCGCCTGATGTAGCATATGGGTTGTGAGCCTGACAGAGCTTCAGACAATATCTTGGTAGATGCATATGGAAGAGCCGGCCTTCATGAAGGTACAATTGGTGATTGATAATTTGACAATTTTTTATTCAAGAAAGCAAGAACATGAGTGCTATGATGCCACTGTCTAAAATTGGCAGCTTCTGAATTTCAGATGCAGAAGCAGCGTTCGAGGAACTGAAGCAGCGAGGGATGAGACCGATGATAAAGTCATACATGCTGCTGTTGTCGGTGCTCGCCAAGTCTGGCAACATGGCAAGGTGGGAGGAGGTGATGGCGCAGCTGCACATATCTAACATGTCATAATAACTAATGATGCATATGAGTGTAAAACCATTGTATGTGTTCCTTTGCAATTTATATCTTCTAATTCATAGTATAATAGTTGGTTGACATTATTCGGGAGGCATCGGGGTAACTATTGTTGTATTTAAGTTAGCCTTACAGCTCACAGTAATGTACATGTTTATTATGTTTCATGTTAGATCATGTTATCTCGTTTGTTGCGGGCCTGGGCGTAAGTGCAGGCAGAGCAGAGGAGTCTGTAAGGCAGAAGACAGCGAGCTGCAAGCAGAGGACTGGTCTAGCACAACCACCCATGCAGGGCAACGTTTGACGAAGGCTTGGAGATGTTCTGCAGAGCGGTGGAGACAAGCCGACGTAGTCGTCATCACCCCTTTTTTGCTTTTGCTTCAGAAGCTTGCCGATTGGCCTCAGCGCTTGATTAGCCAACAACCTCAATAGAGGGGAATATGTGCAAGGAAGGAATCATCAAATCAGGAAAAGCTCCAACAGTATATGTCCTTACCGTTTACTAAATCATTGCATAAGGAATTAATAGTTGAGTATATGTAGTGCCATGTTAGTGTGATTGCAAATGCCATCGTAAGCATAAAACTGGGTCATCTGGATGTATTAGCTCTGATATTATTCAAAAAAGAAACCTAGAAGTTTCAGTATCATCTATTTAATAGCCGCTGCAATATACAGGTAAATGAAGCTCTAACTGAAGGGCAAAAGAAACTCACATAAAGGACCCTTAGGTGTTCTAATATGCAAAATATTCTTATTAATTGTTGAGGATGGGAAAACCCGTGTTTAGTTTTTCAAAAAAAAACCCTGTTTGTTGTTGTATAGTATGCCAAACACAATTTCGAAGCAATTTTTTCTTCTAAATTGTAGCTAATTATGGAGTCAAGTTGAAGCCAAACATTATTCTTCCAAATTATAGCCAAGCATTCTCAAGGGTCATGTTCCTGTATATTAGTCAAAGTAAAAGTTGCCAAATCTGTCTTGTTCCTATCTCAATTATCTGTTGTATGGTTGAATTGCGCCTGACAGTGAGTGGAAATCTTTCTGAATTTTGATATCTCAAATATATTATATCTTGTCTATGTTTTTCTTGACAAATGAAAATTATATTGTTAGTGGATCAGAAGATAGCTGTGTGTACATATGAGACCTGCAAGTGTGAAATATTGTCTAGAAATTTAAAGGCCATACTGGCACAGTCGATCATCATAGTTTCTTGCTATTCTGTCTAACACACAACAAATTTAAATATGGTCAGCGGTGAGAACTGAGATCTAAAACATACTATGTCCTATGAGTATTGAATTGTTAATATTTTTTTTTGTTTTTTCATTGTTATAGGGAATACAATCTATTTTGTAATGGTACAATAATCACTTGTAGCTTTTTTATCTCAATATTTTTAGCCGTATCTCAACGTTTTTAGCCTCTGTTGCATACTGCACCTTCATGTGAGTTGAGGCAAAGTGAAATTGAAGTTCGATAATGATTGATTTATTTTTTTATGTTATTCATCATTTACAAACGCTTATCGTAGGTTCAACGTCAACGATGAGCTTTGTGTCTCCAATAGCAGTACCGGGGGTGGTGGTGCAGACAAGAATACGCTTGCTAGACGAACAATTCAGTATTTCATGTCACCTTACATATTTTCAGAAGTAATATTTATAATCTCGTGAAACCTTTACATGTGTGATGTGATTATGTATTCATTTGATGACGATTTAAGCTATTTGATGTCATCTAAATAGTATTAGTTATGGTTGTCATTTTTTCTTATTGCAAAACACGGGAATAGTGTTAGTTATAGTTGTGTTATGTTTTCCCATTGCAAAAAACGAGCATCCAACTAGTTTTAAAAAAATCACATCGGCACATTGCCAAGAAGAAATCTATTTAGAATTTTAGATCCTACGTTTTGTTTGGAGAGTAGATGTATAGTAGACCCTACTCTGTACCATCACAACTCTCTTTTAAAGAAGTATATATAATATTTGATTTATTCCTATAAGCAATTGTTCATAATCCACCGATGGTCCTCCAGGCTCACGGGTATCTGAAATCGTACACCAGCAGTCTTTGGGGCCCGGGGCCCAACAGGCACATTAGACCTTCACATTTTAGTGTCCATCGAGCCAAAAATATTAAAACAAGCTAAGCTTTAACACCAATTATAGAACCGTAAAGGGTTTTTCTCACCTCAAAAACTAGGCTAAGAGGTGAGGGACTCCCCTATATTTTAAACAAGATCACTCCCCCTTATGTAACCAATTTGGTACTATTCAATGGGGGTCATCCCAAATACATCCCTAGAGGTAGTGTTCCCGGTCACATCTAAACTTTTGTGCTAGCTGTGTCCTTTTCTTCTCATTTACTGAACCAGGCTGCAAAACCTACATATACATCTTCAGAAAGAGCAAAGAAACTACATGAACGAAACAATATATGCATGTCCTCCAGCTCCTGGCCTCCTGGGAATAGAAGGCAATGGGAAAACTTCTTCGAAAAAAGTAATGTACTCACTAAACATGTACACCAGTAGCTTGCTAATGCAGACAGCTTAAAATTAGTCTCTCTTTCTCTCTTGCAGGAACACCCATACATCCTAGGCCGTGAAACTGACCCTACGAGGTGCACATGCGACTCGAGGCCGTACAGTGGATCTGCTCAGCGAATGATCATGCTTGGGACGTATTTGCTCTACGTGCGTCCCTGCTATTTGCATGCTATGCGAGAATCTGAATTGTATTTTTGCGATACATCCCATAAAGTTTGAAAGATTTAGAGAAAACACGCATGCAACTGACCAATGATCACATCAATCGCAACAAACATCTGGATCAAGATATGATCATATGATACACTCTGTCGTGATCAAGAAACATACTTAACTTTCTCCCTTAAAAGATAACATATCTAAAAATGGGAGTGTACTTACTCAGCTTCGATTTCCCATGGAGACATGTGGGAGCTTATTGGGCATCAGACTCAGGCCACGCTCCCTGGAGATTTCCCAAAAGATGCGATAAGCCTTCACCAGCTCCCGTAAAATGAGGTAATTATATTTTATTTCATGATCTCCATTTCCTTTTCTTCTTTTTGATAGAGGATCTTCTCACTCACCAGCCTATCAGGTTGTTGCTCATGTAAATACATATCTATCTACCTACCTATCTATATTTATCTATCTATCTATATTTATACTAATTGTGTATTTTTTAGGGGCTTTCACGTTAACCAGAAAGATCTGATCATTAATCATGTTCGTGTGTCTTGGAAAAAGCATCAAAAAATTAAGAGAAAGATACGCTTGACGCAGGGAAAAATAGAAAGGAAATACGCTAATCGAATGAATTATGCCCATGCATGAATCAAATTACATCTGTGTGATGCAACAGGTAGTATGGATCGAAGGGGTATTAATTATGTTCAGAGCCCATCGCCTGTATTACGAATTCCTAAAACAGTATTTAAATACGGGGTTTAATTACTTGATTTTTAATTAATAATATACATAGTGTCGTCCTTCGAATATATTTTATAAAAATGATTAATATTTCAATATTTATAACCTGTGCCTATACTAATTTATTAATTCAAGGGAGTTCATGTATTAACTAGAAATATCTATCGCTAGATTTGATCAAAACTACAGAAAAGACCATCTATGCCAATTGAGAAGACCCATTTGTGCTAGGTCTCCAACCGGCATAACTATTCTGGCATTAATGAGGTGCTCTCATCAGTACCGGTTATACCACCAGCACTAATGGACCTCGCGGAGTGCCCTGAGGGCCTTCAGGTGGGCGTCATTAGTGTCGATCCTAGAGTGAACTGGTACTGATGACTATATCATCAGTACTAATTATTGCCCTGAGCTAGCACTGCTGACTACCAGTTCATAGTACTATGAACCGATACTGATGAGGGTTTCCTAGATAAAAAAACAATTACTTTTTAAATCTTTTTTTCTCAAAGCAAATTGTTTTCGGCTGAACAAACTATAATAGCGGTTAGTTTGTTTCAATAATTATTAATTATTACACAATTGTTAATTAAACACTAAATGCACTTATAATGCAAATATTTAGCATAGGAGCTCATTGGTTCGAGCACAAGTTCAACAAATAGTACTAAGTTATAATTATAGAGCTACTTTGTCGTCGTTGAACGACCTAACAAATCAAAGTCTTAGGGAGCTTTTGTTTGAACGCTTGGACGACGATCCCTTGATAAATGGTGCATTTCTTTCAGAGCGATGATTTCTCAGCCATACCCTAAAATCCACGACCGCGCTTAGAAATATAGCTACTCCTTTAATATACTCTAGGGAGGAGCGTTTTGAATTGTACATCTACCATTGATCCATCTGTACAATTTCAAAAATAATTATATAAATTGCATGCATCCTGTTAATAAATAATCTAAGATTTGACAATATTGCAATTATATATTATAATGCACAGGACAAAAAAGTGAGCTCATTATTTTTCAAACGATAATGCTCAAGTATATAATTAATTGCGGTGCATAAGAAATAATAAACGTAATCAATATTTTTCAAGCAGTCATAATATGTGTATAATAAACGCAATCAATATTTTTCATATAGGCACAATATATGTAAAATTAATTAATTAATTGCAATATATATATATATATATAAAGAGTAATATTGTGAAAATTCTACTTACCTCACTATTCATTCTATTGTGCAATAAAAACTAAAAAGAGCTTCCAAAATACCAAAGATTCAAAAAAAGGGCGCTCTCTAGTAGATGAGCAGAACCGGCATTGATTAGAGCAGCTCGAGATAAGGGTTGAGAGTGAACAGTACTTATAAAGGATGATGACGCCATGATCAGTGCCGATTGGAACTCCGAATCGGCACCGGTGGTTTTTCCGCCCAGACACCCCCACCAAACAGCTCCATTGGCACTGATTTGGCCATCATCAATGCCGGGTTGGGGCGTGACTCGGCACCAATAATGGGCCCGCTAAAAAGTGCCGGTTCGACGTTCGAACATTGAACCGGCATGGATGATGTATCATCAGTGCCAGTTGTTAACTGGTGGGAGGTGTGGGCAAGGCGAGGGGGGGGGGGGGATAGGAAACCACATATCAGTGCGGGTCTAGCATAATCGGCACCGATATGCCGATACGAATGTGCTATTCTATAGCAGTGGATGTATTATAGTATCGTGATTGTAGATTAATATCATAATTATTCATAGACATTTTAAAGCCTAACCAATCTTCTGTTTGGGCCACCAAACAATCCAAGTTTTATAAGCACGCCCATGGTTCTGCACATACGTAGTAGACAGGTTGGATTCCGTACGCGATGTATTGATCAGCAGATGGTCGTGACTACGCACTTTACAGTTTACATTAGTCTTCATCCGACCGCTGCAACTCTGGCATTATTTTCTCCAAAAAGATTTGAATCAAACTAACCTCTGTATGCTTGCGTGATAAATAAAACATGACATTGGAAATCTCATGGCGACTAGTATATGAAATGTTTGAATAGAAAAGTGTAAGCTCAAATTTGAATTAACGAACTAATCTTTCAATTAAAAGTTTGAAATTTTCAACTTAAAATTTAAAAACTTTCTACTGAGAATTTTAAAAACTACATCCAATTTTTCAAACATTCAACTCAAAATTCAAAACTTTCAATTATAATTTTGAGACTTTCAAATTAAATTTCAAAACTTTCAACTTTAATTTTAAAAACTTTCAACTTAACTAATAATTCCTTATTTTTTATATAGAAACTTTCTGACTAATTGAAGAGAAAAGTACTCTTAATCCCTAAGAGCAAGTATAGTAATGTGTATTAGCCGGCTGGGAGAAGTCCACGTCAACAGAAAAAATGGCCACGTTGGAGAGAGACTACGGAGCGGGCGCTTCCCATCTCGCCCGACTGGAGCGCAAGGTGCGAGAAAAAATTTACTCTCCCAGCCCGCATATGAGCGAGAAGCCAGCGCTTCGTTCTCCCGTCGCTCTCCTCCCTGATCCCGTGCTCCGCCCGCCAAATTGGTATGCTTTCCCACCAAATTGCTTCCTTGCGCGCCAGATTGGTTGTTTCCGCGCCAAATCGAAGGATTTAAGCCTCAATTCCTCCCTAATCAACACCTCTCCCAAACCCTAGACTTAGCCCCCCACGCATACTAGCATTCCCCATCGATCTGAGCATACTACTACTGCTCTCTTTCAACAATACGTCATGGACTCGCGAGCGATGAGAGTGTGATGGAAGCATGTGGAGAACCACACGTACCATGCTTATGATCCTGTTTGGGGAGCTCGAGATTAGAAAAGCTAGGTTTTTATAACTATATATAACTATAGTTTTGAAAATCTAAATAAGAAACTAAACTGCTTAGGGAAGCTAACAGCTGCTAAAACCTCCCAAACAAAGCCTATCCAAACAGAGCCACAAGAGGTTCGCCGCGGGTCAGCCTCGTGGTCACTGGAAAATCCAAATGGTCTGTTTATTATTTTTAGGCCCAGTCTGAGATGACATAGCGGCCGCCATGGGAGCTCTTTTCTATCTAGTGTGCACACTATTTTGCCTCATTTCGGCCCACAGAAAACCATGGCTCAGTTAAAACCTATCACCCGCGGTCGATACCAATTCAGGCAGAGGGAATGGGATTACCTGTTGGGTCCCTTCGCTGCAATCAGAATTCACTATTCGGAGATCTGCAACTCAGCATTGGCATCGCTCTCGCGAGCCAGTGCCTGGGAAATGGAATTTTTACTGTTAATAATTTAATTTATTTTTTAATTTACAAAACTAAATTAAAATTTTTTTTTTGCAGAAATACACTTTTGCCGCCGTGGGCCAGGGCGGTATTTAAAAACCGCCGTGGCCCAGGACGGCAAATGGCTAGGGCCCACGGCGGCGTCACCAGGCCGTGACGACGGCCCAAGGCGTCAGCGGGCCAGGGGCCACGTAGCATTGCCGCCCTGGGCCACGACGGCGAATGGCTCCAGGGGGCTGAACGCAAAAATGCATTCACCGCCGTCTCCCAGGACGGCGAATGCATTTTTGTGTTTGGCCCCCTGCAGCCATTTGCAAATTACCAAATTTAAAAATTTTCTTGCCTTATTTTCTTGCTAATTTTTAACCCCAAAAATTTTGAAAATTTATTTCTCAAAATTAGATTCTTAAATTCTATTTATTGTGCCATTGTATTTATTGGGTCGATGTTAAAAAAACCAAATATCATAGATTATTTACGTCGTGAAGAAAACTTGTCAAACTAAGTGTATTTCCGGATCGCCACTCGCATTCCACTCCTCATATGTCCGGATCGGCACTCGCAATCCACTCATCCCCGTCTTTTGCCTACACGCTTCACAAAATTTAGTTTTAATCGTGATTTAGGGTATGTTTTTTGAAGTTTTTTTTATAATCCGACGATGGTGGGCGTTGGTTTGTAAAATCGTACTGATCATTTTTTCAAGTTTATTTTCGGTAATACTTAATTAATGATATGGTAATAGGCCGGTCTGTTTTACGTGAGGGGCTTAGGACCCCCAGGTGAATAGAATGTTAGGGTCTATGAATTTTTTCCTAAATTTTTGCGCAATGTACGTACTGAATGATTTTTAATTCGACATTGGTAAAAAAATACATTTTTTTCCAAATGTATGTACGTCCTAATGTCGAATTAAAAATCATTCAGTACGTACATTGCGCAAAAATTTGGAAAAAAATTCATAGGCCCTAACATTCTGTTCGCCTGGGGTCCTAAGCCCCTCACGTAAAACGGACCGACCTATTACCGTGTCATTAATTAAGTATTACCGAAAATAAACTTGAAAAAATGATCAACCCACCATCGTCGGATTATAAAAAAAAACTTCAAAAAACATATCCTAAACCACGATTAAAACTAAATTTTGTGAAGCGTGTAGGCGAAAGACGGGGAGGAGTGGATTGCGAGTGCTGATCCGGATATACGAGGAGTGGAATGCGAGTGACGATCTAGAAATACCCTCAGTTTGACAAGTTTTCTTCACGACATGAACAATCTATGATATTTATTTTTTTTAACATCGACCCAATAAATGCAATGGCACAATAAATAGAATTTAAGAATCTAATTTTGAGAAATAAATTTTCAAAATTTTTGGGGTTAAAAATTAGCAAGAAAATAAGGCAGGAAAATTAGCAAGAAAATTTTCAAATTTGATAATTTGCAAATTGCTACCGCGAATGCATTTTTGCGTTCGGCCCCCTGGAGCCATTCGCCGCCGTGGCCTAGAGCAGCAATGCCATGTGGCCCCCGGCCCGCTGACGCCGTGGGCTGCCGTCACGGCCTAGTGACGCCGCTGTGGACCCCGGCCATTTGCCGCCCTGGGCCACGGCGGTTTTTAAATGCCGCCTTGGTCTACGGCGGCAAGAGTGTATTTTAAAAAAAAAATTTAAATTTAGTTTTATAAATTAAAAAATAAATTAAATTATTAACCGTAAAAATTCCTGGGAAATGGACGGTGCGTTGCTGTGCATGGCTGATTCATTGCCTCATCTCCCAACTGTAAGGGCGACGCCGCGTATGATCTGCAACGGCGGCGTCAGATGGAGCATTCAGAATCGGTTTCCAGATGGCGTTCCCAAGGACTCGTACTACTCCGTATTACCATTGTGTACTTCCGTGAATGACACTTGTATCCTTGTCTTGCCCCGACTAGCACACCTGCTAGCTAGGCTGCTCCACCTGATGTGCCTACCTGTTTTGATGAATCTTATTCATTTTTTGTTTACTTTGGGATCAGTCTGTAGACTACAGTAGAATCTTCAGCTCTCTGCAGTGTATGCCACACAATTTCTCGTTTTCAGTTTCTAGCCATGAGAGAACCGCAGACACTTAAGAGCCAACGATTCGTTATTCATTCTCGGATCAACGCAATTGAAGTTAGTAGGATTATATGCTCATAATATGAGTTTACATCTTCACCTTATTAGCGACATGTAAAATAAAGTAAATATTAGTACATGATTAATTAAACATTAACTATTATAAATTTAACAAATAGATTTATCTAATTTTTTAAAGAAACCTGTTTATATAAAGTATTTAAAAAAGTACCGTGTAGTAGTTAAAAAACATACTCACAAAAAATAAAAAATAAGCTTAAACAATAAGCTAATGTCTAATACCATAGCGGATGAACATAGAATGCATATAGAATCCTCATATTATTTAAGTCTCCTAGAGTAAGGACAGAAGGCACCAGCAAACTACTTCAGTTTTTTAATGTCCCGTACGTACGTGTACATCTCCTTAAATACCTCTCCCTCTTGCTCACGTAACGTCGGCTTCTCACTTTCTCAGGAGCAATTTTATAGTCTTTAAGGAGATATCAAAGATAGCACATGTAAATTTGATATCTCTTGATTTCTTATGTACAGAAAGCACTAAATTTTCTAATGTGAAATTTAATACCTGAGAACCATAAAATCTTTATTCTCAGTATTAACGTTCTCTCTCCGATCTTATTCTATCACGTTCTAGCATCGGCTGGCTGCATCGCGCATATATATATATATATATATATATATATATATATGTGTATATATATATATATGTATATGTGTATATATATATATATGTATATGTGTATATATATATATATGTATATGTGTATATATATATATGTGTATATGTGTATATATATATATGTGTATATGTGTATATATATATATATGTATATATACTATTCCACTTTCTACACTGTAGGTTGTAATGATATTTCTCACAAAATATGGTAAAGACTTGCCCTAATGGGGCAGCAATTTACCTAGTTGGAGTTAGGAATTGTATAAGCTTAGGCTTGATTCTAGTAGATCATAAATTTTGGGATGGAAGGCACTGGGAGAATTTATTTGATAAATATAGCATGTTAAATTGTTTGTCTAATTACTTGGATAGAATCGTGGAAACTTATGCCGATTAGTGTACAACTGCAACGAACAAGTAGGTATCTGCATTTTTTAGAAACGCCTACAAATTTGGCCTCCTGGGGTAATTTAAGTGACTCCGCAGGAAGTTCTGTATCTGGTCTCTCAAGATAGCTGATATCTCCATTCGAAAATATAAAGATTTCTAAAATACAAATCTTATTCTAAAATATAAGAATTTTAAAAATACTAATCTTATTCGATAGCATTAAGGATTTCTAATACTATTCACAGTATTATCTGTCCCATTAATCAATTTTCGTTTAAATTTTTCCTTATCTTATTTCCATCTATTGTTTTATCTCTATTCATTCTCCACCTTAGAAGTACTTCTATTTTGAAACGGAGAGAGTATTTGATTGTTTTATTTTCTTGTAATCCCTAGTTTCTTATGGTTTTGCCTTCAATTTGTGTTCTCATGATCGCTTTCTATATCGCATCTAATTGTTTTTAACTCTTTCTTAGACTTTTTTTTTACTTCTTTGATGTATTGTTTGTCTTTTGGAAGGGCAGGGATAGCTCATTGGCTGTCAGAATAGTAATCTTCGAAAAGTTGGTCTCCATCAACCATACTTGAGGAAGCCTCGAGTCGTTGGCGCGAGGTACTGCTGCCCCAGCTTTGATTTTACTCATATGAGCTACACTGAAGGAGATGGCCAGCGTCTGCAAAAAGTTGAAGGCCTGTGCTGTTTAGTACTAACTTTATGGGAAATTATTATCTTGATTTATTTTATTTTTTTTATAAATAATTGGTTTTATAAATAATTTATTTAATAAAATTTGGTTTGCAAATATCTGTGAATGTTGATATGAGTGCGTGTGACTAATGAGAGTTAGGTTACGATATCTATACGCATAAACGATTGTTTTATCTATTGGTGTGTAAGAGTTTATTATGGGATCAACATCGGTCAACGATAGGATCGGAACTATGTTTAAGGAGAAGCCGAGGTTTACAACCATCAAGAATGTCGGATAACGAGGTTGGACACAAGATAACATACGGTGAATAAATACCGTGTGAAGACTTTCGTAACAGGTTTTGCAAATCATGTGTGTAAGCAGCAGAAAAATTACAAATAAATTTAGAGTATAATTGAGGAAGAAAAAATAAAGGACGAGAGATTGCTACAATACTTCGGCCGGGTACTGTGGCATGCAACGTACAGGAAATGGCATCAACATGTATATATGTGTGATGCACTTGCTGGCCGGCTGGCATTGGCCTATGGAGGAAAGCAAGGGGCAGCGTGCATCGCTGGTTCTGTTCGGCAGCAGCACGAAGGGACGAGACAGTGACTCGGTCGGTGAGCAGGTCTCTGGCCTGGTGCAGGCCCTGATGGAATTGGAGTTGTATTTGGGTGGAGAAACGCAATCGTGGGCAGGAGTGCGCTCTGAGGGAGTTTTGAGTGTCGGAACAGAAAACTAAGACCGGTTGTTAAAAATAAGGATTTAATTTTGATAAATTAAATTATATTTGGATTATGAGAGTTTGAGTCCTAGGAGTTCTACTTCTATTTTATGCAGAAGGTTTTAGATATAAATAGATAAGAGATTAAGGCTCTAGGGGCATCATGTTTAGAGAAAAGAAAAATTAGAGTTTTGTCTAGAGCTACGACTTATATACTAAAGTTAAGAGAGAAGTGCTATAGTTGCACTTTATAAACATATCTTGATATAATAAAGTTAATCTACTTTAAAAGACATCTTCACTATGTATCTTTCTAGATTCCAAAGGTTCATCCGACAAGATCGTGGCGGCGAGACAACGCTCCAATCGGTGGACATACGCGGTCAAACCCACACAGCAGAGACAGATTGACCGGTACACTATATCCAGGTTTGAAGGTTTCTTTTATTCCGTAAAAGATTTTGGTTTTCCGTGTTCCTAACATTAACCTCCTCTAGTAGGCTTGGTTTTTTATTCGATCATACACTTTGTTTTTAATAGATAACACTATTGACTTTCAAGCATATGTTTGACTATTTGTTTTATTGAAAAATTTTGTTTCAATATCTAAAAGTATAAATCATGCTTAAAAACATATCACACCAAAATAAATAAAATATATGTAATTTTTTGAATAAGACAAATGATCTAACTTGTGTCAAAAAATCAACGGCGTCATCTATTAAAAAACAGAGGTAGGACTTAGGGGTTGTTCGGCACCACTACTGGCTGCAGCATATTTTTTCGTTTTTCGCGCGCATGCTTTTCAAAACGATAAACGGTGCGTTTTTTACAAAAATTTTATATATGAAAGTAGCTTAAAAAAGCAAATAGATCAATTTTTCAACTTTTTAATAGTAAATACTTAATTAATCACGCGCTAATAACGTTTCTCGTTTTACGTGTGTCTTATTTAAGCCACACTGTCGGCGAAACGGCACTAGGGGCCCCACATACCCCGGGGACGCGTGGATCTTCGGTCACGTCAGCTCCTCCGGGACCCACATTCTGCACCGGTGACGGCCGGCTATGGCCGTTTTCCCGCCAAGTACCTGGGGCCCGAGCACTGTCCGGGCCCAGGTGCACCTTCCCCAGGCGCGTCGCGACGACCGCCCGCATCTGTCTCGGGCCCGTGGCCCGGGGACATTCCCGAGGTGCGTTCCCGAGGCATATTACTGGGACATTTCCGAGCCCGGGGCGCGCCATCCGGGCATGGGACTCACAGAATCGGTCCCGGGGCGCGTTCCCGGGGCACATTGCTGGGATATTCCCAGGCCCGGGTCTCGCCTCCTGGTCCCGGGACCCACAGTCTCGGTCCCGGGACGCGCTCCAGGGGCATATTACTCGCGCGGAGGGTGCGATGAGCTCTCTGCCCTGTTCCTGGGGAACTCGACGCCTTGTGCGCGCGGAGGGCTCGATGAGCTCTCTGCCCCGGACAGAGCGGATCAACTCCCCAACTACCCGCATTAATGACGAGGCGACGGGGTGTATCGCGCCTGTCGCCCGCTCGGACGTGCGTGGACTCTCATGATGGCCCCTCGTGGGCCCGCTCTCTGTGCAGTCAGACATATTTGACTAAGAGGGCTTTTTTTTCCACGCTCTGGCAGCGATGGCGTGCGCTGTCACATCTTTATGACCTAGCCGCCCGCAGCAGCCGAGCAACGTGACGACTAGACATACCAAACCAACTCTGGCGTGGCTCAGCAGGCGGACGTGTGCGACAAGACATATCATACCTAGAAAAGATTTCTCTTAGCATGTGTACTGGGCACTGTGGACTCCCCTTAGACTATGAAAGGAGGATCCATGCTAGCAGAAAAGGGATTCCGGTTCCAGGGGATCAGCTTCTGCATTAAACTCAGCTTCTAGAAAGACCTAGTTCCTAAGTTAGGCCTAGCTCCTGAGCACCCCTGAAGAACATCTTATAAGAACAAACCATATTCATCTCCCACGTAGCAGATACACACAGGAATAGTATATTACGCCTCCGCGTGGACTGAACCTGTCTACTTTTTCTTCCTCCCTTACGTGCCATCAACTAGACGTCACAGCCGTCCTGTGAACAACTTCCCTGGCCAAACCTCAAAGAGGGTCCCCAGACTCCCCGCGATTGGAGTTTCATGCTCCGACACACACAATAAACACTTAAGAACACCTCCTTAAGATTAGAATGAAGAATGGTTATGATTGATTAAGATAGGGATGTAGTTAAAAAATTAACGAAGAGATGGTTATTGATTGATAAGTAAAGAAGTAGCAGTATTTTGGAATGGTAAAAATTATTGTATTAAGGGACGGACAGAGTAGCGTACAGTAATTGTGGCTGCTTGAACAAATGCATGCTGTTCCTAATTTGTTGGTCTATATGGAGCCAGTTTTGATGCTGGTATAATCTAATCTTGATGGGGGTAGATGCCAAGCAGAAAAGCTCCTTGGGGCGCGCGCCCGCAACACGCGCTTCTGTCCGATTCGGTCACGAAGAAAAAAAAGCGCAACGTGTTTTCTCATTCCCAGGGGCAACATGTTTTCCCTTTTCCTCCTCATTTCCATACCTACAGCCAATCCGATTTCTAAAACTGGATTCAATCAAAAATCTCCCAAACTTTCTACTTATGGCCTAAAGCATTCAACTCGGACTACAAACCTTCCAACTGAAATATGAAACTTTGCAGTTGTCACTTCGAACATTCAACTCAGATTGAAACATTTCGATTCAAAATCTGAAATGTTTCTACTGGTGGTATGAAACTTTCAATTTGAATCACAAAACATTCAATTCAAAATCTGAAAGTTTCAATTGAAATCTCAAAAACTTCATACCCAAATTCTTAAAACTTTCAAATCAAAATTATTCCAATTTCGAAAATTTCAACTCAAAAACACAGAACTTTCTACCAATGATTTCAAACTTTCTACTCAGATCCATGGAATTTTTCTACCAATAACATGTTTCGGATCTGATGAAGATAGACTCATCGACTTTCGCTGGACAAGGCGTGGGCTTGTCGGTGAAGAGAAGAAGGTGGCGCCGACGTCTTTCCGGGGAGGTGGAGAAGGGGAACCTAAACTCACCGGCGTCTCCCATTGCCGAGGAAGAGGGGGTCGAGGTCGAGGAGAGCAGCACGCCAAAAAGGAGGAAGGAAACCCCGAGCTTACCCTCACCGGGGAGGAGGAAGACGGGTAGGAGCGGCAGGGCTCATCGGCCGGCCCGCATCGAGGTGAAAGGAGGTACGGCCTAGCGGGCGGAGGTCGGGGCGAACGGTGCAGGAGACGATGCGAAGGGATGAAGAGAAAACGAGTAGACGTGGGGAACCGATCTGGATAAGAAGATAAGGTACGGCGTTTGCTGTACGGCCGCCGCGCGCGGGGGTTAGCCAACCCCCGCGTGCGCACTAGCCACAGCCGATGCCAAGATGATTTGGGCCGTATCAATTCTGTGCGACGTGGCCTGAAACAGTAGTTTGCATTTCAGTTCCTGTTACCAGAACTGAAATTACTTGGATGATCAGAGGCTAACAGTATACGGACATAGGATGTAGAGTGAATCCTAATGCTATCTGAGGAGGTTAAAGCATCTCCAGCAGAGACGGTATCCGGGAAGCTACTTTATATTTGGCGTGTGAACAGTAAAAAGGGTCCAATAGAGTAGCAATAAGAACGCCAAAATTTGGATGGCCTCCACCCCGTCGCTCTCGCATGCCAAGTATAGCGTGGCCTCCTCACCCGCTATCCTCCAATGACCATGGCGTCCTCGTCAGTTCCCGCCACCATCCTGAGGGTGCTGCCACCCCGTCGGCCGGTCGTGGTCGAAGACGGCTTGACGGAGCTCAGGCAGCCGCCTCTTCCCGTTGTTTCTCGGGGCAACCAGGGGCTACGAGCTAGCCGGCGCTGGAGCCGTCCCCAATGAGCTCGTCACCACTAGATCCGGCAGCCCCCTTTTCTTGCTCCCCCGGCGGACGGCGGCTGGATCTCCGCTAGAAGGGGGCGAAAGAAGGACAGCGGTCGGTGGCTGGATCTCCGGTCGGGTCGCAGGTGTTGTAGATGAGCTCGGGCAGCGGCTGATCTGGTGGGGTGTGGGAGGAGCTCAGGCTAGAGGTGTGGTGGAGGTGGCCGTGCTTGTCCCCGCAGCCCACCTCCCTCCTGCAGCCACCGACGGGGAAGGGTGGAGGGAGGCCGGGCGGACGACGGGTGGAGATGCGACGTGCTCGTCGAGAGGCCTCCTTTTTCTACTCGTTTGTTAATATAAAAGATGGTAAATACTGTATCTGTGGATGAGTTTTTTTTAAAATCTGCCGGGACCTTTTGGATTAGTTAAGAAAATGTTACAAATATATAGGTAGTTGCAAGATATTCTTAAAATATAGAAGTGTATAATATAAAGGGTGTAATATGGATAATCTGTTGGAATATGAAGAGATATAAAGGGAGATTCTTTTTAGATGACCCTCTATGAATATATGGAGATTCAAATTTGGATAAGCTGTTGGAGATGCTCTCAAAGACAGAAGGCACCTGCCCCCCTTTACTCATATCCCATGTACATATTCTGAATATTTGGGTTTACCTTTTTCCCTTATTAAATAGACAACTTCACCATTGCTAGTCCCCAATTCTTAGTATTATAGCATCTTCAATAGAGGCAAAAAAAAAATTTCTAAAAGTTAAATTTTAGGATTTAAGTTAAAAACATGCCTTCAACAGATACCCAAACCTAACCCCAAAAATTTCCCATGCCTAATCCTAGCCCAAAAGTGAGCCATGTTTAGAGAAACTATTGACGTCCCTAATCACTAATCCTGCGGGAAAATTTCACTGTTTACATGCCAGAAATTCTCCACCTGTGCCTTTTCTTCCTCCCGGCTCCTTCAGCCCGCGCCGATTTTTTTACGCCGCTTGTTGCAATCGCTTGATCCGCACACCGCCGTAAGTCGTCGTTGGTCTACCTCCCCACCGACCGCGATTGATGATACGTTTGGCTAGGAAATTGACAGGGTCTTTCGTTTCTCCACAGTCTAACGACAAAGTCTTCCGCCAAGGGTACTATGGCCAGCGATGTGTTCTCTAACGCCAAGGAGCGACGGTGTCAACAAGGATCCTCTTGATCGATGTTTGTATGGAGGCACGGTATCGTCACAAGGAAATAATCACAAGCAAATATTGGGCCCATCTATTCTACATGGCCAGTAAACTAATTTTTGGGATCTAATTTTTAGGCCTCTTTTGGATATGGTAAAGTCTTTTGAGCCCAAAATTTTTTAAGATAGACCCAATCTAAAGTTTTTGAAAATTAATTTTTAAACCTCTCTTAAAAATGCTCTTAGCACCAGCTCTTCTAAAATTCTAGCACGGGCTCAGCTGCGTCGCCTATAAATATTGTGACACCTCTTGCTTTGTGATTGCACACTTGGTGACCACATCTGTAGGTTGCACTGGTATTTAACAAAATATATAGTGAAGAATTGCCCTGATGGAGCAATTCTCCTAGTTGGGGATTGTACTGTATAAGGATAGGCTTGATTCCAGAGCAAGACTAGTGTTTTAGGGATGAAAGGCATTTGGACAGCTTACATGAGAAAGTTAGTCTGTTCAAGTAATTGTTTAGTTATGTGGATGAGCACCTCAAAGGATTAAGGTAAAATTTTGCCTTAGCGCATCAGAAGAGAGTTTCGAAATTGTAAGGCATCAGAAGAGATTCCCTAGCCAATTATATCCAAGTCAGAAAAGCATTTCTGAAATTTTTTATAAGTCGAATTATATGACTGCAAATAAATATATAGTGAAGGTCTAATCTCCTGGGTTTTTGAACCGCAGGTGTGCACGGTCTTCCACTATTCCCTTTGGCAGCTTCAGCTTTCGGCTGCAAGATTTCATAGAGGAATTTTACTGTTCTTGAGATGCACCGATGCAAGAGGTATTAAAATTTTTAGCGTAGTATCTCCTAGTACCTAATGGGCTGAGAGGTACTATGATTTACGTTAGAAAGTGTGATACCTCTCGGTACCCTTTTAAGGACTATAAAATAATTCATCGCACCACAGAAAATATCACGGCAGAAGAATACTGCAACTGAACCAATCTCCATTTGGTATGTAGTGGTTGCGTGCCTGATTTTTGTTAGAAAAATAAGCATATGTAGATTTAATTTATTCCATAAATAAATTATAACATCAACTGTATAAACTAGCAGAATCATCTCACACAATCTAAACATATATGCAACGAAAAAAAATGAATAGATTGAACACGTAAAACATGAAGAATATATACCGACGATTTTGTTCAGAAAAAGAGCTCGGAGCAGATACGCTTGGAGCAGTAGCACAAACCACATGTACAACGCACGTTACAGGATGGTGACGATGACGCGCAGCGCCTGAACGTAGAGAAAGATGAGCCGTGGTGGACAAACAACGAGCAGTTGCACGGAGCGTTTCCCAAAAACTTTATTCATCCTCTCCCAGTGCAGGACTTCACAAGAATGACGGTTTCGGAGACCTGCTCTCCCGATCGCCGGTGCACGTCGACAAGCGAGACGGAGTAGATGACGTACGGGCGGTGTAGTATAAAGGAGAGGCAAAACTCTAGATTGCTTTCATGTGTGTTGCGTGGAAGTGGTGGTTCGGTATATATAAGACGTGTGATAAGAACGCTCTTCCCGTAGCCGAACCGGATAAGTCGTATGTAACCTATCCGGACTCTACACCAGTCCAATGTATTGAATAATGCTCTTCCCGTAGCCGAACCGGATAAGTCACACGTAACCTATCCGGACTCTACACCAGTCCAACGTATTGAATAATCCGATGAGTTCCAAAACAAACATCGGAATATCCGTTGGATGCAGCAAAACCAAAACTGCAAAAGAAAGCCGCGGAGCCAATTTTGACGGACTATTCATGCGCATGTCGCGTGCGCCCCCCGGCCTGGCCCAGCGAGGCGAGGAGAGCGCGCGTGTGTTTCTTTAATTCTCTCTACCACACATTGCTCAAGTGGCTAGGAGAGCACTCACCCTTTTAAGGAGGCATCCCTCTCCTAGAATAAGCAATATGGTACTAAAGTTCACATACATGTCTCCTATAAGATGGGTTTTTAGATTTTTCTAGAAATTATTCTTTAGTTAGGTCCTAGGTCCAATAACAATTTCAGCAATTCTCTTATTGTCGAAGTCTCTGAGAACAGAGCTGGAGGGTAGAACTTCTCATAAACGGTAAACTGGGAAGGGAAGAGAAAATTAGACTAGTGTAAAACAGATATTAGTATGTAAATACATGCAAAATGCAAGCTTAACCTTTTTTACATGAACCTTTTTGCAATCGTCACATGTGATGCAGTGTGAACTGCTCAGGAAATAAGGTGGACAGGCCATGGGCTGGGCCATTCTGGCCATGACTTATGTGTTGCATCTTTCTCACTGCTCAGGAGTATTATCTTATATAATCATCATATTGTAGTTCCCAGGAAAATAAGAGGAAGAGTTCCCCAGATAGAACAATAACGTTTGTTGTTTGTGTTTGGGTATATTATTGTGGGCTTAGCCTCGACGACTCTGGAAAATATTATAACACATTTTTAGGGATGTAAGGCATCAGTAGACAGTTGGCAAAGGGCATGGCAACGACGTCTGGGCAAGAATCGGCATCAGGCTTCAGCAGGGACTTTGGCAAAGGCTCCCGGATGACAACGACTCAATCTTGGATTGGTGGATCAGCTCCATATTCATACTGGCGCTATGGGCAATCTGGAATTAGGGAGGCGACGACTCAGCCGGTTTTCAACAGAATTGCCGACGAAATCTTGGCCTACTCAAGTTGATCAGCACCTCCATCGTTTAACCAGCCAAAATTTAAAATTTTAAACTTATTGATTTTAGGGTTTTTAAATTATAGTTTATTTTTTAGTATTTACTTTTAAATCGTTAAGGATATATGTATAGAAGTTTTACCTATAAATTATTTTTTGATCGCTGATAAATTGTTACAGCTTATAATTAGCATGAGGAAACGATGAAAATGCATGTGCATATGTGTTACACTGTGAACGGCAACCAGTTGTAATTTGTACAGTGCTTTTCCTTCTTTAATAGGAGTACAAAAGCAGCGCAAGCTGTCTCGTTTCAACGAAAAAAAGTAACAATTGAGCAAAAGTAAACGTTGTATCAAGAATACGGAACGAGTATCCAAATAGGAAGAACCTACATCCACCAGCAGTGAGAGTAATGTTGATATGAACAATCACCTGATGGTGCTGTATAAGCATGTGCAGGGCCACGCAGCAAGATGCAGATTAGCACCGGAGCAAAAAGAGAAAAATTGTGAAGACGGGGAAAAGAAACCAACAATGATAACTCTTATGTTTGAATGATATTTAATTTAAAAAAAGGGATCAGATCAGGAGAAGCATGACAATAGTTGGCAGCCAGCAAGTCCTGATCGGCTGGCTCAACTGCAAAGGGAAAACCAAGGATGCCTCAGGAAATGCAAGAAAGAATGAAAATATATAGGAATTCATGGGGAACGCATACGGCATATCTGTTACCTTAGCTCTGATGCGTCGTGATCATCTTCGCTTTGTTTTAGGATCCATGGATGTAGGATCCATGGAAGTGCCTTAAATGAAAGAATTGGATGGTTCGGATGGAGATCAATTGCATCCCTGATATTATTCTCTACATCCTCCACCTCCCAGATCTTGCCATCCCTACCGTAATATCTTATGAAGATATGGTTTAGGGAAGTGAGGTTTTCCAGGCCAATACAAAAATCACCACGTTTTCTAGCCTTCTGTGCTGTATAGTCTAAATATAAATCAAGCCTCTGAAGCCTTGGCATCACTCCTCGAGCAAACACCAGCCAACGTCGTTCATTCTGAACAAACTTAAACTTTTCCAGAGACCGAAAGGGCTGATCAATGCCAATCAACCATTGTTCTTCAGTGGTTTCTTCGTTGCACGCTCGTAGTTTAAGAACACGTAGCACAGGTAAAGCTCCAAGCAATTGAAGATCATCCTGTGTTAGCCCTTGGACCCTGATGGATAAGTAGGTGAGTTCAGAGAGAGAGGAAAACCATCGTGGTAACTGGCCGAAGACTAATCTGTGTCCATCAAAGCTTCGGAGATGTGCAGGGACCCTCCATCGATCTGACATGCAATCTAGGGAACACAACTGATGCATATTGTCTTTAAGATTCAGTGTACGGATGTTGCGTACATTAGATAGACTCTGGAGAAAAGTCTGCATGTATCTTTCATCATAATCTGCTAATCCTCTTATGCTGAGATCCCTTAGCGCAGTTAGGTTGCCTAGCTCAGAAAGAATGTTTGGTGATGCATAGGACAGATCAATCCATAATAGCTGTTGCAAGGATCTTAAACTCCCGATCCCGTCTGGCAATCGCACCTGCCGTCTAGTAAGCAGATTCTCAAGTTGTCTTAGCTGAAGAATACTTGCTGGAAGTTCTTGTATGGATGCTGCACGAAAATTCAGTGTTTTCAGAAGCTGTAGGTTTCCAATTTGTTCTAGAAGCTCTGTTTCAAGTGGACCACCTAGCTGCAGGTACCTCAAATGATGAAAACTCCGTAGAACCTTAGGACGGTTGTTCCTGCTGGGAAAATAGTCCAATCTCAAAACACGCAGAACTGAAAACCTTGACAGAGATGGCATCCAGTCTGAAGCATCACCAAATCCAAAGAGTGACCTTGCATGGGGCATGTCCATGGTTCCTTGAATAGCCACTTTCTCTTTCTTGCTTTCTTGTTCTCTATGTTCCTCTGCATACACCTCCCTACGACCCTGCAGCGACAACCGCCTGACTTTGCCCAGTGGAGGTTTGTGTTGCAGATCTTCTGATATGGTGACAAAATTTTCCTCAGCTGAAAGGGAAATGATGAGATCAAGTATGATATCATGTACAACACAAGATAATGCACTGCCGTTTTCATCTATGTACTGTGGCTGAAGCATGTTTCTATTAACAAGTTCATTGAAATAACTCTCTCCAAGTTCATACAAATTTTTCCCCTGCTTTTCACCAACGAGACCTTCTGCTACCCACATCTCTACTAACCAGCTTCTTTGAATATAGTAATCCTCAGGAAAGATGCTTAGAAACAACAAGCAAGGTTTTAGATAGGAAGGTAGATCACTATAACTAAGAGATAATATCTCTCGCATGTTCTCTAGAGTCTTATCTTTTTCAAGTCCAGAACCCAAAGAATGGTATACGTTGTACCATTCATACTTTGTTTTGTTTGGCATACTTGCCAACATACTAGCTATTGTAATGATAGCTAAGGGCACACCGCCACATTTCTTCAAAATTTTCCCTGATATCTCCTCCAATTCAGATTGAATTTCCTCCTCTTTGTCAAATATCCTTTTATGGAACAGCGTTTTAGAGTCTGTGTCAGAGAGAGGAGGTAGTTCATACATAGTACCATCTGTGGGGGAGCAAGAAAATTTAGCCACACCAGCATTGCGGGTAGTTACAATGACTCTGCTACCATGATTACTGTCAACAAGAGCACATTTCATGAGTGTCCATGCTGATTCATCCCATACATCATCAATTACAATAATGTACCTGCAGTTTTGTATGAACGTTAGTCGCCTGGGATCAACTATAGATTAGATCTAGAGTATCATTTAATAATGTTTTTCCATAATAATACAACAGAATATAAGCTAATCTGGATTTGATGGATGATATTTTACTACCTGAAAGCTATTAGGTCAATATAATCGGTAGAAGCATAATACATTATCACTCATCCAAGCATCTTTATGAACTGACATATTGACTCTTATTTTTACACATAAAGAAATTTTTATGCGCTACAACACATAAAGAAGCACAATATGAACTGACATATTGATGCACGGAGGGTGATTGACAACTCTGTTTTGGTTATATAAATTATCAAATAATACATAGTACGCACCTTCTATTCTCAAGGATTTGTCGTATCTTATCTATAAGCTCAGTATGACTCCATGCTTCAGCATTGGTGTACTCCGTCCCGCTAACCTGCCGTAGTATGCTGCTGAAAATCTTGTTTACGTCTGGCTTAAGGGAGACCGAAACAAAAGCGTGAGACTGAAATTCTCCCCTGAGTCTTTGATACACTGAATTGGCTAGAGTTGTTTTGCCAAGCCCTCCAACTCCAACAATTGAGACAACCATGAGCTGTTGTTTTCGCACACTTTCCCCATGCATGAGCAAAGCGACGAGCTTCTCTGCAGGCCCATCGATGCCAACGAGATTCTTGACATCTTCATAGATAGCCGGCAAGCGAGGGTCCACGGCCGTATTGTCAGGTTGCACTGCAGCATCCTCAAACCTGTACCTTGCTCGCCTATCAGCGGCCATATGGACGCGGTTCTTGATTTCTTCCATGTCAGTTGCAATACGATGCCTAGTCTTGGCTCTCGTCAACAAGCTGATGGCCCTATCGAAGAACGATCTGAAGCTATGCGGCTTGGAGCACACAGAGGCATCGACACGCACCATGAAAGTGTCGACGCTGTCCTCAATATCGTAGGAGAGCTCCTTCAAGTCCCTCACCCAGATCTTGACACCATCGTCGATCTGATGAGCCGGCAGCAGCTTGGACACCTTGTTGAGAGCAGCCTGCATGCTCTCCATTTCGGCTTGCAGGAACTTGATCTCCCCCCTCAACCCCTTTTGCAGCTTGTATTCGTCGGTGAGGAGGGTGTCCAGCTTGGGGAGGAGGCTGCTCAGTGCCGCCAAGGCGAGCTCCATGCTTGACTCTCTGGTGGTGGCTACCTAGACACAAGAAGATGATATCCGTATGGGGATTGGGGAGTGGTTACGCTAGCTGTTGCCTATGTAGAAGGAAATGAGCGCCCCATTGACCATCGATCTGAGCGCGTCTCTCGCTGCAGGCCTGCATCAACAACACGTCGCGAGAGGCCAACCACGCGTGCCACTGCGCGTACCGCCTCCGTTCCAAAATATACCATCTTTATATTTAAATTTTATTTTAAATATAACTATATACTTCCTCCATCTTAAAATAAAAAATCTAATACTGTCTAATATTAGTTTTTTTATTTTAAGACGGAGAGAGTAGAACATATTAACTATTACCTTTATTATTTTTTATGTAGACCTTATCATCCTACTAACTCTAAAAGACCCATCCATACTATTTTTAGTTTCTATTACCCTACCATCTATTAATTTATTAATGAATTTTCCTAAAACAGTTCTACGCAGTATATTTTAAGATGAAAGAGGCAAGATTTTTTGCTGTGCGTCAGCCTCGTGGTCACCAGGAAAGCCAAATGTGCCGTTTATTATCTTAGGCATCTCGCGACGGGTGCTCTTTCCTATCTAAGTGTATACAGTACTCCCTACGTCCCTAATATAAGAGATTATGTATTTTTTATAAATATTAAGAAAGTAGCAAAAGGATAAATCATGAAATCATGGTACAAAAGATGATAGTTTGAAAATAATAAACTAGTATAAAAAGTAGTAGACGAGGAATAAACTAAGTATAAAAGTTAGTAGATAGATAATAAACTACTTACTCTGTCCTAAAATATAATAACTTCTAGCATCCAAAATTTATCTGAAAATATAATAACTTGTACACCTATATCTTTTTTCAACCAATCACAGGCTTCTACCATAAAAGCTTTTTAGCTACTTTCTCTTCTCAATCAATTACAACCTTTCTCTATTTAATATCAATAACTTCCTTAATATCCGTGTTCACCTCTAAAACTCCTTATATTTTGGAGCGGATAGAGTAGTAAAAAATTAGTAGGTAGAGAATAAAATAATATCTTATAATTTTAAAATTTGTTATATCTTGGGACAAAGTTCGAAGGACAAAATCCCTTGTACTGATACTAGGATGGAGGGAGTATTGGACCTCATTTCGGCCTACAAATAAACCTCGAGTCTGTTAAACCGTCTGATATCAATCTAGCGGAGCGGTTCGAGATTTTTGCGGCCGCAGCCCACCAAGTTTTGCGGTATTACTTGTTGTTGGGTGTCCCTTCGCTGCCATGCATGATGCGACCAAAGAGATGAGCGGTGCGACGTAGGGTCCGTTCGATAGTACATATTTGCTGGGCTGAAGTGTGGCTACTCCAAATCGCTGTTTCGAACAGAATTTTTTTATTTTTATATTTTTTTTAAAAAAATATTTACAAAAGTATATTTCTGTTTTAAAAATTTACAAAAATATACTCCGAACGCTTTCTGGGAGGACGTTTTTGGTGACGTGGCAGACGGCATCCTAACCGCCCGTTAGAAGGGCGGCAAGGGGGGTGCCCGCAAAAGAGGCAGCCCGGGGGTTGGGTATTTTACGGACAGCCCCCTTGCCACCTTCCTAGAAGGCGGTTTTTCCCAGCTAGGGGGCTGGCGGCAAAATGGCCGGCCCTTGGCCATTTTGTGGGCGGCCCTCTTGCCACCCTCCTAGAGAGCGATTTTTGGCCGGCCAGGGGGTCGCCAGCAAAATATCCCTTTTACTTTAAAAAATTCTTTTCAAGTAAAAAATCGTCTTTTGGAAGGGCTATTTTTTGTTGGCTCAATATAAAACCCTCTCTCAGCCTCCAAAAAATTCATAAAATTCACAAAAATAACAGAAAAAAAGAAGAGAGAGCTGAGAGCGAAGGCGAATGAAAGCGGCGAAGCCCTGCTGGTTTGCGGATTCGTTTGCAGGTAATATTTTATGTCTCTTTGTAATTTCTATTTCTATTTATCAAGTGATATAGTATGTGTAGTATTGTACTAGTTATTTCACAGGTAAGGGAATATTAGATATGGTCCACATGGTGTAGATCTATTGTAGTTGAGCATAACGGCTAAGAGTATTGATAGACCGGATGAGAGAAGTTATGTTTTTTTTACTAAATGAGTAGCCCTAGTTCGAGAAACGCTAGGGAGATGGAAATGAGGACGATGACATTTTATTTTTTATAGTCATATGTAGTATACCCTAAGTATGTAGTTGTATAAGGTATTTTTGGCCTAGCGAGTTATAACTTGCGTTTATTTGATTATAATGTAGATTTTATGGATTCATTAGGTATGTCCAGTCGTCAACGACCTCCGATTAGGGTGTCTCTGCCGATGTATTGGTGCGGAGATGATTGCAAAGTTGCAATAAGTGAGAAGATCACACATACCGGTAAAGGTATTGGATGTGTGCTAATTACGCCTACTTTCCGGAGAAGCCGAAGCTACAAGAGAAGAAAGGGAAGTCGAAGAAGCCAGTGGAGATAATACGAATTATTTTGTAGTACGAAATATTTGAACCTTTGAACTAACAAATTTGCATATGCCAAGACACCGAAGCCTCCTTCGCCTCTGTGCAACTTTGTACAGTGGATAGATACGGAGATCCGTCTAGAGGACGCAGAGTTTCTTCGCAGGTAACGGGAATGGAACAGGGAGTGACGCGAACGTCTTTGGGCGACGGAAGCAGAGTGGGAGGCTGAGCAGAAGAGGAAGGAGAAGAAGGAGCGGCAGGAGAAGGAAACCCGTGAGGCAGACAGGGAGAGGAAGCGGGAGAGGGCACTACGTGCAAAGGAAGCTGGGCCGGAGGCGGCGAGAAAGGGGAAGTACCCACGTTGCACACAGTAGTTGCATATCTAGTCAGATACCCGTTTGAAATACTCTAAGACATGTAATAACGATAACTAGAAACGTTTCATGTGCCATTTATACTTGTTGGATGGATAATTTCATTAGGTTCGTAAGCAATTAACGTGTGCTTGGTTGTCATCGCTCGGAATCTAATTTCGCCGTGAAGTTAAAACTCAAAAATTCATGATTTTTGATCAGTTTCGTCGCAAACATAGATCGTGAGGAGTACATCGTTTGATCGACGGGCGTAAACGAAGCAAAGAAGTTTCTCCAGTAAATGTAGCATTAATAAAACATGACGTACAACAGGCTAACTACTACTGGTATAACTGTAACGCCCCGCTTTCAGTGAGACGTTAAATGATAATTTGCTAAAATCTACCTGAGAAAATTTCAATCGTGTGTGCTGTGTAGTATGTCGTGCCTGGATCTCGATTTAAAATCCTGTCCTTGATCTCGACAATCCTTCCTCTCAAAATTGTCCGTTCCAGAATAATCTCCAAATTCGAATCATCGTTATCGATCTCCGTCTCGATATCCGAAACGATGTGCCAAAATTTTCGCTTCGATTTCCGCTCTGAAGATCCGATGTCGGAACCCTAAACATCCTCTATTGAATCTTCCCGTAAACCCTTGCTCTCTGTTCTCCTTGAATCCCTAAAAACCCTCAAGTTAAATATACGACTCGGGTGTCGAGCCTGTATTCGAACTCTCTCTATCTACACAATTATATATGTATGTATACGTGTGTGTACCGTATATATATATATATATATCCCCAAATAAGTCATGTATCCGTCCTAAACCCATGAAAACTCCTCAAATCTCCCTTGAGTTATCCCCCAAAATTCAAATTAAATGCCGTAATTGGAATTTAATCCGCCCTCCTTGAATTTCTCTCTTTGGACCCCTCCTGGAAATTTCCCGCCGATCGTCGCCACCTGTCCCGGCACGCAGCTCGTCCCACTATCCGATCCCCTTCGATCTCCTCTCACCGCCCGCGCTCCACCGCCCCGCTCGGATGCTTGCCGCGTGTCCTCCGCGCGCCTTTGCTCGGCCGCTGAGCCGATCGCCGCCACGTGTTCCCATGCGTAGCTCGCCTGCCGTCGATCTCCTGTTGCCGCTTGCGTGAGCCTGCCGCGTGCCACGAGATTCCGCCACGTGTCTCCCCACGCACCGTGCAACCGTTGATCTCACGGCGCTGTTCTTCTTCCTCCTACCGTCGCCGCCGTTTTTCCCGTTCGCACCTACAAACCGTTCGGTCAAATGACTGTGTGCCAACCCAATCTCGGCGACGTCATCCCGACCCCGCCATGCCGCTAGCCATCACCGCTTGGACGGCCAGCATCGCCGCTCCCGTTCCGCCCACCTTTCGCCCTCACTCACCCCAGTCCTTGGTCAAAAGAGCTTCGCCCGCGCTCATCACTGCCGCCCCTACCAAGTCAGTCGCCTGCATTGTTTCTCCCGCTCGCGAAAATCCAAACACCACCGTCGGATAGACCAACTACCGCGCTCTGCGCAATCCTGACCGCTATTTTGAATTCGACCGCCTACGAGGAGAATTTTTGCCTCAGCATCTCCCGCCTCTCTCTCTCCTCCTCACCCCCATGATTGAGCCTCAATCGTTGACGCCGCCTCTCCACCCTATAAAACCCCTCCGCTGCCCCATTTCCCTCTCTTGCTTCGGCGGTCTTGAGTGGCCCGCTACTCCCCGAAGCTCAGCCACTCCCCGTCGCTGCAACGCTGCCTGGCCGCTCGCCCGACGCCGGCAGGAGCCCGCCTTGCCACGGTGTGTGACGCCCTTGGCCTCCGGTTCCAGGAGCCCGAACGCTTCACTGAACACTCGCTATCGGAGTCTGCGGTCTCCTCCCGTCTCCCCTCCGCCAGCCATCATCGACGCTACCTCCCCCGCCGGTGAGCACAGGGTGAACCCCTCCCTCCGCCTCGACTCATGATGCCTTGGGTCTCCTCCGGTCTTTCCTCGCTACCGCTAGGGCGCCGAACGCCGCCGTTCTTCTCTCCCCTCCACGGTCGCCGGCTGTCGGAGGAAGAAACCTCGACCGCGGGAAGTCAGGGGACCCCCCTTTGAGATTCGGCCAGGGGAGTAGTTCTCAGGCGAAGTCGGCGTCAGTGTGTTCAGCGGAACGATGGATCGGCCACGGGAACCGGGGGCCCGAGCTGGGGGACAGAGGGTTCGGACCGTCCGAATTGGGTCCGGACCGTCCGAACCGTGATAACCGCGCGGAAGAGAGACAGGAGGCGTAGACAGGTTCGGGCCGCACATAGGCGTAATACCCTACTCCTGTGTGTTGGCTATCTGTGGTGGATGAATGCGGTTTGGTGTTTACATGGAGAACCCCGGGAGCTCGGAAGCTCACCGGGAACTTGAGGCTCAGAGAGAGGGAGCTTAGTTGTCTAAGGCGGGAGCTCAACCTGAGTTGTCTGCGGCATGGACCCTCCTTTATAGAATCAGGGGAGTCCACAGTGCCGAGTCTCCCGAGAGAGATAGCTACGATCTGCCTTGGTCGCACGCGCGCAGCCGCCTGCCGCGCCGTGTTTGGAGGACGTCTCGTCGCCCACGTCCTGCCTGCTGTGCCCATGCCGGAGCACGTTCGGCGCGTCTTGTCGCCTGGTCGTCATGCTGCTTGTCTGCTGCGGGCGGCTATGGCAGCGCGCGCTGTTGAGATGTGAGAACGCACGTCGTTGCCGAAGTCAAAAGGCCTGACTGCACAGGCACGTGTCCACGACGCAGGCGGGCGTCCACAGGGGGCCATCAGGAGACGCCCACGCGCGTGGCCGAACAGGCGACAGGGGCGACAGGCCCCGTTGCCTCGTCATTAATGCAGGTAGTTGGGTAGCTGACCCGCTGAAGCCGGCCTCGCGCCCGGGGCGGAGAGCTCATCGAGCCCTCTGCGCACACAGGGCGCAGAACTCCTCGGGGACAGAAGCAGCGAGCTCCGGGCCCCCAGTCGGCACCCGAGACGCGGGGCCGAGGCTGTCGGTACCCGGGACCCGGGGCAGAGGCAGTCGGCATCCGGGAACCGGCGCCGAGTCCGCGGCTCCCAGGTCCGGGGGCGAGTCCCGGGACCGGGGAGGGGGCTCCCGGGCCCGGGGACGACGAACCCGGGCACGGGGTGGCGCATCCGGGGGGGAGGCCCGGGGCCGAGGCTGATGACGATCTCGCCCTGGGGCCGAGGCCGAGGCCGATGGAGACAGCGCCCCGGGGCCGAGGCCCGGGGCCAATGGAGGTGGCGCCCCGGGACGGGCGCGTCTCGGGGCCGATGGACGAGATGCCGCCTTCCTCCGGGCGGTTTTCGGGCCCGAGCACTCAGCGGGACGACAACCGTAGTTGGCCGTCTTTCGTGCGGAATGTGGCCCCGGAGGGGCTGACGTGGCCGAAGATCCACGCGTCCCCGCGACTGTGGGGACCCCCAGTCCCGTTTCGCTGACAGTGGCCCCTAGCCCTGTTCCTCGGCCGGGACCTGCTCCGGGCAGGAACAGGGCCACATCTTGAAGAAACAAGGGGATGCGGGGTGCTCCTAGTTCGTCACGAGCTGGTGGAGCTTGGCGACTTGCTGCACTCACTTGTCGGTCGGGAACAGATATGGGCCCGGGCCCCGGAGGTAATGCGGTAGATATGTGCTCGGGACCCGGGGGCCCGGGCTCGAAATATGGAAGGAATAGGGACGACCTCTCCGGACTTGCACTCCGGAAGGCGACGCTGTCCGGGTAACCGCGCCCTGTCTGATTGTGAAAATGTTGAGGAAGCCTGGTCCGAGATGGAGGCGCGGGAGAAGGAAACACTCTCCCGAGAGGAAAGCGTCTGGGCCCAAGAGGCCGGGCTCGCGTCTCGGGGGTGTGAGTTCACCGCGCGCGAAGAAGTCGTGGTGGTTCGCGAGGAAGTCGCGGTGGTTCGCGAGGAGGCACGGGAGGCCGTGGCCGAATCCGCTGCCTCGGAGGCAAGGTTCCTCGACCGCAGCGAGCACCTTGTAGAGCCGATGCCTGACTAAGGGGTCGAGGAAGACGCCGGTCCCCTTCTGATGCCCCTCGGGGTCTGGTCCGAAGAAGACCAGCGACCTCTCCCCGTGCGACGGCGTCTCCGGGCGCGAACATCTGGTGGAGCCGATGGCCGACGAAGAGGTCGAGGAAGACGCCGGTTTCCTTCTGACGCCATCCGCGGCCGCCTTCGGGGCCCAGGGGCCCTCCATGCCCCCGAGCGCTCCCCTTCCGACGTCGCCCGGGGTCCGGTCAGAAGTACACCGGTGACCGCCCCCCGTACGATCCGGGCCTCGCTCGTGCTTGCGCTTTGGTTTTGCCTGTCTTGTACAAAGAGAGGTATTTGTATAGATATATGATGACGTTTATATTTTCGTACCTTTGCTTATGGTGTTGTTCCGGGAATTGTTCGCGTCTGCTGTTGGTGACACTGTTGTTTTCCTGAGAAGCGTCGAGTGCCAGGCGCCCTCCGACCTGGGGCGTCAGCGGCCGCGGACGGTCGCAGCGTCTCGGGTAGCCGCCTACCCCGGGAGCCCGGCTTCCGAGAGCGGTGAGAGTCGCCCCGGGAACTCGGTCCCCGAGGATCGTGAAGGGCCCGGGGACGAGTCGCGCGGAACAGTTGAGTCGTTGCCCGTGCCCCGGGAACTTGGCCCCCTAGGACCGCGAGCTCCGGAGCGCGGGTCTTGGCGAATCGATTAGGTTCGCAGATTGGACTCCTTCCGTCTCCCGGATCCAGGGGCCCTCCGTGCCCCCGGGCGCCATTGGCCGTAGGAGCGCCGCGAGGCCGGGGGAGCTGGCTTGACCGAGCACGGGGTCATCTGGTAGCAGAGCATCCCGTGCCTCGGCGGTTGCCGGGGAGGAGCTGGCCAGGCCGGGCTCCGCAGCCCGCGTCGGGGTTCAGGATGCTTGCCTAAAACCTGCCGGGAATTGGTCTAATCTGCACATGACGAACTGTGAGAGCGTCCGGTTCATTCCTTTGTCCATCCATGCTACGAGCCGTGGCATCAATCACCTCCCGAAGGCGCTCTCGTGGTCGCGCCCGTATGGCGGCTGGGTTTTGCGCATAATCCAGCCGCCGTACCGGCGCGGCCCGATGGTACCCCCAGGGGGTGAGACTGCCGCGAATGCAACACACGGAAAAAGACGAGAGGAACGAGACCGGGAAGGATATTAAAAACGCTGCTTATGTAAAGTGTATACATATGGGGCCCCGGCCAGCGCTGAGATTTGAAGAAATCCGGCGCTGGCCCGGGCACACCGCACTTACAGGATGTATTTTACAGATGAATTTTGCGGAGATCTCCCGGGCTTATCGAGCCCGGTTGGGAGACACCGATCACCATGAAGGGGCCTTCCCCGGGGGGAAGGTTATCTTTTTTACGGCCCGTGGGACGCCACGGCGGAGAACAAGGTCCTTGACCGTAGAGTGATCGGGCCCCAACCTTACGCTAAAGATAGCGATTGAGGCTCTGCTGGTTAGGAGCGAGGCACGTGGCCTCGCTGGCGAAATATTCCTGCATATGTGCCCGGGACCCGGGGGCCCCGGACATAAATACTTGTTTGACATGTGCCCGGGACCCGGGGGCCCCGGACAGAGTCGGGTCGACCTACCCGGGTTTCACCCTCGTCAGGGGAGGCTCTTCGGGTTATCGCGCCCGACATGTGCCCGGGACCCGAGGGCCCCGGTACTGATATATGCCGGGTTCAGGAGGCCCGGGCTTGGATATATTTTTTTGATATGGGGTGTGAGACGACCTTCCGGACGCATTCTCGCCGGGGCGGTGCTGTCCGGGCTATCGCGCCCTATTCCGAGTCCGTGTTTCCAGGCCTGCGCTCGCCTTGGCGAGGCTGCCCCGGGTTCCTCAGTGTCGGGCCCGGGGCACGGATTCGGGAATCCGTGCCTCGGCTCGAATATGTGCCTGGGACCCGGGGCCCCGGACTGAAATATGATTTGATATGTATGGTCGATATGTGCCCGGGCACGGGGGCCCAGGTAAGGATATGGACCATACCGGGACAACTTCCCTGGGCCCGCCTCTGCCGAGGAGATGTGGTCCGGGTGCTCGTGCCCTGTTGAAGCTGTTCCGGATCGGGAGCGTGATTCGGACGTTGATCATCTTGACCGTTGCCCCAATCGGACCGTCCGGACAAGGTTTGGACCGTCCAAAGCAAGGAGACCGGACCGTCCTGGTTAAGATCGGACCGTCCAGGTTCGACGATCGGACCATCCGCCGAGGGTTCGGATCGTCCGAACCTCCTCGACGGGCTTAGCCTGCTACTGCTCCCGCCAGAATCTCCTGGCCTGCTACCGCTCCTGGCGGGACTTCTTGACGCGCTCGGCCAACTTCTGGACAGCGCGGCACTCTGTGAGGCCGTGCGAGTCCGTCTCGTGGACGGGGCACCACGTCCGGGGCATTGCCGGCTTGAGACGCTCGGCCAAGTCCTGGACGGCGCGGCACTCCGTGATGTCGTGCCGACCCGTGTCATGGTAGGCGCACCACCCCCGAGCTATGGCCGGCTTGGGACACTCGGCGAAGCTCTGGACGGCGCGACACTCCGTGATGTCGTGCCGACCCGTGTCGTGGTAGGCGCACCACCCTCGGGCTATCGCCGGCTTAACACGCTCGGCTGAGCCCTGGACGGCGCGGCACTCCGTAAGGTCGTGCCAACCCGTCTGGTGGAGGGGGCACCACGTCCGGGGCATTGCCGGCTTGAGACGCTCGGCCAAGTCTTGGACGGCGCGGCACTCCGTGATGTCATGCCGACCCGTGTCGTGGTAGGCGCACCACCCCCGAGCTATGGCCGGCTTGGGACACTCGGCGAAGCTCTGGACGGCGCGACACTCCGTGATGTCGTGCCGACCCGTGTCGTGGTAGGCGCACCACCCTCGGGCTATCGCCGGCTTAACACGCTCGGCTGAGCCCTGGACGGCGCGGCACTCCGTAAGGTCGTGCCAGCCCGTCTGGTGGAGGGGGCACCACTTCCAGGCCGTTGCCGGCGGCGGCGATGCACGTGCGGCCTTTTGCCGCTTGCCGCCGTCATCGCCTCCGCGGGCAACACGGCTCCGGGAATTGCCCGTAGCCGCCGAGGCGAAGTCCTCGGCGGCCTTCCTGGCCTTCTGGCACTTCCTCCTGTTCCGTCGCAACGCGGAACGTGAGAGCTCGCCATCCTTTCCAGGGCTAACATTGCCCGGCAGGGTGTAGCTGCCGGACTCCTCGCCGTAGTCTCGATGACGACGGCCTCCTGCCATGGAGTGCGCCGGTGTTGGAGACGCCGGCGTAACACCTGAAAAGGAAACTCCCCCTACCTGGCGCGCCAGCTGTCGGAGGAAGAAACCTCGACCGCGGGAAGTCAGGGGACCCCCCTTTGAGATTCGGCCAGGGGAGTAGTTCTCAGGCGAAGTCGGCGTCAGTGTGTTCAGCGGAACGATGGATCGGCCACGGGAACCGGGGGACCGAGCTGGGGGACAGAGGGTTCGGACCGTCCGAACCGTGATAACCGCGCGGAAGAGAGACAGGAGGCGTAGACAGGTTCGGGCCGCACGGAGGCATAATACCCTACTCCTGTGTGTTGGCTATCTGTGGTGGATGAATGCGGTTTGGTGTTTACATGGAGAACCCCGGGAGCTCGGAAGCTCACCGGGAACTTGAGGCTCAGAGAGAGGGAGCTTAGTTGTCTAAGGCGGGAGCTCAACCTGAGTTGTCTGCGGCATGGACCCTCCTTTATAGAATCAGGGGAGTCCACAGTGCCGAGTCTCCCGAGAGAGATAGCTACGATCTGCCTTGGTCGCACGCGCGCAGCCGCTTGCCGCGCCGTGTTTGGAGGACGTCTTGTCGCCCACGTCCTGCCTGCTGTGCCCATGTCGGAGCACGTTCGGTGCGTCTTGTCGCCTGGTCGTCATGCTGCTTGTCTGCTGCGGGCGGCTATGGCAGCGCGCGCTGTTGAGATGTGAGAACGCACGTCGTTGCCGAAGTCAAAAGGCCTGACTGCACAGGCACGTGTCCACGGCGCAGGCGGGCATCCACAGGGGGCCATCAGGAGATGCCCACGCGCGTGGCAGAACAGGCGACAGGGGCGACAGGCCCCGTCGCCTCGTCATTAATGCGGGTAGTTGGGTAGTTGATCCGCTGAAGCCGGCCTCGCGCCCGGGGCGGAGAGCTCATCGAGCCCTCCGCGCACACAGGGCGCAGAACTCCTCGGGGACAGAAGCAGCGAGCTCCGGGCCCCCAGTCGGCACCCGAGGCGCGGGGCCGAGGCTGTCAGTACCCGGGACCCGGGGCCGAGGCAGTCGGCACCCGGGAACCGGCGCCGAGTCCGCGGCTCCCGGGTCCGGGGGCGAGTCCCGGGACCGGGGAGGGGTGTGACGCCTCCCCGACTAGGTGGAAGGCTACCATGTGCATACGGCACCTGATCCTAGTATCAGTAGTCGGGTACGCACAACAATGATACAACTCAGAGTTAAAATAAATACATAACAGAGTACACATATAAGTACAAGGAGATCCATCCAGGACAAACCCGGGATGGGCAAAATAATCAACAGGTAAACTAGCGAAAACAGCAAAAAACAGGGCGGAAGCTGGACAAAAACTACACCACAGGCTCGGTTGGGAACTAGGCTCGAAACCTTCAGAAGTCTTCGTAGTCGGCCTAGTCTTGGAGGAACTCGGCAGCAGTCGGATCTTCGTCTTCTTCTCCAAAACCTACTATACATATATGAACAAGGTGAGTACTTTCGTACTCAGTAAGCCGGGAAAAGATGCCATGACGGTTAGACAGAAAGGCTAAGGGTTGTATTTGCGAAAAACTGCCTTTAGAAACTCTTTTCTTTGCAAACACTAGTGAGCTTAAATTTTAGTTATCGGAAAAAGGCTCACGCCTCGATCCATTCCGCAAGTTGCTTTTCAACAACTCGCCACTTAATGAATCAAGCATAATCATACATGTTCTTATCATCTTTTACTTCACATTTGCTGGTCCTGTATCTCCCGAGTAGCTACAACCACTCGTTGACCCTGAGACTCGGCTACAACCAAATCTCAACTGTGGCACTTAATGCCCGCTACACTGGCTACAACCAGCTAGCTAAAGTGGCTTCCCTGGCTACAACCCGGGAGCACAACTTGATCAACTTGCTGCCCTGGCTACAACCCGGGAGCTTGATCAATCCGTCTTCTGGCTACAACCCGAAGACAACTGCACAACTGCCGCCCTGGCTACAACCCGGGGGCTTAAGTTTGTTGCCCTGGCTACAACCCGGGAGCATGGTCTTCATCCTGTTTAATTTTTCACACACTTGATTATGGTGCTTAACACCCCGGATCACACAGATCCGTTTCTGGCCACACAGGCCTTCCGTTCGCTTATTCGGCAAACTCTGGTCACGGTTCCCTTTTCATCAAACATTTTCACAAACCACAGGCAAACAAATCTACGCTATGGGAATCACCTTACATCGCCCTTAACCGTGGGCACGGCTGTTCGAACAGTTCTGCTAATCTCTGCAGAGGGTGTGCGCTTTACCCATCCGACACGAAAATTACACCGAGTACTGGCCTGTACCCAGAAATTCGTGACAAGGCCATTTCCAAAGCCAGTCTAGGGTTATCCAATGCCAGCCGAAAGATCCACACAGGATTCAGTGGTCGGCACTGAACTTCCCTAAACCTACTATTTACTCGGCCAGGGGCATCCCATAATACCCGTATGGTCGCACTGTAAGATGCTCGGATGGAATCCCCAAAGGAAACGGTCCTTATCGGTAATACATAGCCATGCCACACAGGCGCTGTCTCTGTACACCAAGATTTTCACAAGCTGTCTTTATTTCACAAAACGCGCCGATACACAAGGTATCGGGTTTTCCAATCAGTTTAGTAAAACCCAATGTTTTCCCAACGACAAACAACGTTGCAGAGCTAAGCCATTCTACTCGGCATCGTATCCTTAGATAGGATGCTAGCGTGCCATTTGTGGGGCTCTCAAGGGAGAAATATATCAACATCCTACCAATATGTGCGGCTACTGGATAGGTCCATCGGTTTCGCTTGTAAACCGAGGCCAACAGTTTAAAGGTGTAAACTAAACATGCATAATATTTTCCAGACAACATAGTTTTGCATATATGGGAAACAATATGATCAAAGAGGCTTGCCTTGTTCCAAAGAAGGATATTCCTCGACGAAGACGGCTTCGGGATCGTCCACCGGTTCAAGCTCTGAAGAAGCAGAAAGAAACACTGATAAGCAGGAGGGTTAAAACACCAAGAAAAGGATCAAGAAGTAGTCGGCTGCAGAAAAGGTGGCAGTCGGCTGAACCAGGCTTGCGAACCAGGCGACAGAGCTCCAAAGCTTGAGAGAAGAACAAGAACTCAGCAGAGCTGGAGCTGGCCGGTTTGCAAAACAAAGGAAGAAGGAGCATGGATGGCTCAATATATAGCCGGCGTGCAAGAGTGAGGCACGGTGGAGCTGGGCAACGGGTAGGGAGAAAAAGTCAAGGTGAACTGACAAAGGATTTGACAGGGAGTGACCTTGGAGTCCAACTGGTCAGAGGAGTTGGCAGGCGCTGTAGCCGCGATGAGACATTAAGGTCAAGGCTAGGACAGGTTGGAGAAATCTCACTGACAGGGCTTCGGGCTGACCACTGGTCCAAGCGATGCAGCAGGTTATTGTCCATCGGTCCAAGCGGTGCTGCGGGCAGGTGAAGACTGGTTCTTCTCCACTTCGGTAGTCGGCATCCAACGGGTGGGTGCAACTCGGGGGACAAAGAAACAACAGGTCTCAACAAGGTAGTCGGCCACTTCACAGTGCTTACTCGGCAGCAAGGAGGTCCGAGTAAGACAAAGGAAAAGGGCAGGATACAAGGACTGAGTAGCAATCTACTCAGCTCAAGGGAGAGGGTAGTCGGCTGGCCAGGAAGAAAAACTGGGGCACAGCTGACAGGATAGGAAGGGAGCTCGGGAAAGCGAAGACTAGCGGGAAAAGAAAAACGGGTCGTTACAAGGGGGCTCCCGGGCCCGGGGACGACGAACCTGGGCACGGGGTGGCGCATCCGGGCGGGAGGCCTGGGGCCGAGGCTGATGACGATCTCGCCCCGGGGCCGAGGCCGATGGAGACAGCGCCCCGGGGGTGAGGCCCGGGCCGATGGAGGTGGCGCCCCGGGACGGGCGCCCGTCCCGGGCCGATGGACGAGATGCCGCCTTCCTCCGAGCGGTTTTCGGGCCCCGAGCACTCAGTGGGACGACAACCATAGCTGGCCGTCTTTCGTGCGGAATGTGGCCCCGGAGGGGCTGACGTGGCCGAAGATCCACGCGTCCTCACGACTGTGGGGACCCCCAGTCCCGTTTCGCCGACACCGGCCTTTCTCCTTGCTCCGTTCGCGCCGCCACCGATAGCCACGGTCGTCACGTTGCCATGGACGCCGAGCACTACTTTTCCCTATCTCTCTGTCGCTCCCTGTCCCTCATCACTGGCCGCCGTCGATTGTACTCGCTCTAATCCGAGCCGCTCCGAAGATTTGCATTGGTTTCCTCCTTTCGATGGTGCCGCCGCTCGAAGTTCCTCGCCGCCGCTCGCTGTTGCGATTCCGCCACCATTGGCCGTCCGTTTGACGCATCCTCTCCCTCGCGCGGAGACCGTGGAAGAGACGACGACATGGCGAACCTCTAGGCCGCCGAGTGGGCATCAAGTCGGCTAGGGCTTATCCCGCCGAGCCGAGCCGCGTTGCTTACCGCTTTCACCAACCACTGGGCCCCGCCGCCAGTGGCCGCAGCCCACAACCACCTCCATTCCACTGCCCCGTGGGCCTGGGCTGGCAGTGGGCTTCCCTTGTCATTGACCACTACCCTAGCCCACTCCCTCTGTCCCCGCTGCCCTGTGGGCCAGCCTTGTCCGGGACCCCACCTGTCATTAACTCCAAGGAATATTCCAGGGAGTATTCCCCTCTGAAAATCAAAACAAATCCTTTCCTTTATCTAGAAAATCAATTAATCTTCTAAAAATTATATCTTTTAATTTGTGACTCCGATTGACTCCGTTCTAACTCCAGTAATTTTCTAAAATTGAGATCTATTTAATGGCACTATTATTAGCACTAAATAGGATATGTTTCTTGGACTTTGTGTAGATTTTTGTGTGTTTGCGCATAGTAATGGTCGCCGAAAAATAGCATTTTGGAGCGGATTTCGCGACGATTTCTCGACGACCAGTGAAGACCTAGAGCAAGGTAAGTCACCTTTGATCAATCGAGCCTATAATTGAAGTTTAATTATTTTATTTGTGAAATCCTGCATCGATATGCGTGCACTAGGTCGTTTGGTCCCGTCTACGAGTTAGACCGGTGGACCAACCCAACCTTGCTGCATTAAATCCTTCCTTGATGATTGAAATACCATGTTTTCTTGTAACCACCGCTGTCGCGCCTCGGTATTCATGTAATATTGTACGAGTACTGACGGCCGCCCCTTTAACTTAAAAATTTGGAAACTTCTTGGGTAAAATATGGTTTTACGAAATATTTGGAAAACCCGACACCTGGGTCGGTGCCTTGTGAAAGAAAAATAAGTTTCAAAATGAAGATTCGCGACACAAGGCTGATCTGGTGTGGGAGACACCTGTGTGGTCACTTTAAGGACCAATCCCTTCAGAATTTCATCCGAGCATATGACAGTACAACCACATAGGTGAATTGGGAAACCCCTGGCCGAGTAACTAGACTCTCAGGGACGCCTTGCATGCCATTGGACTGTGGATCGTGCAGGAGGACGTCAGGGTTGTCTCCTGGGTTCTTGGTGCAGCATGGTCTGGGACCTACCCTGTGATTGGTCTTGAGGACCCCTCCAGTTGGTATGGGGTAATCTGAGAGAGTGAGGGAAATGCCTTATCGTGAAAACCTCTTTGTCATCAATCGTACCCATGTAGTGCGAGGTGGTGGCTAGAGTGAGTCGCGTCGTGTGGGTAAAGTATACCCCCTATGCAGAGGTTTAAACTGTTTGGACAGCCGTGTCCACGGTCATGGGCGGATGTGAGATGATTCCTTAGCGTAGTTTTATTTCACCTTATTTGCAAATGCGTGAGTGGTTTTGGGAACTATGAGAAGGAAGTGCCGTTGAGGATGCGGGTCGTTCGATGATGTCGGCTTGGCTGTCGAGGACAGCAGGACTCAGGAAGTCCAAAGAAATGCTTTGGCTCGGGAAGCCGTTTGATGTGATTCTTGATTGTGAAAACTGGAGAAATAAAGATTGATGCATCTTTCACTCCGATCGGACGAGACTCACCTCGTCCTGATTGTTGAGAAGTACACATTAGCAGATTTAAAAGATTTCAACAAAAAAGAATTACAAAATATCCAGCCTCTCTTTGAAGCCTGCAAGAACCACCTAAGTTCCCCTGGCTTGCTGAGTACGTAAGTACTCACCCTTGCTCTATATATATATATAGTTCTTTGCCGAGAGTTGGATGCTGGAGTTGCAGAGAAGTGAAAATTAGAGTTTCGTCCTGGTTCTCAGCCGTTGCTTGCGTGTTGGGACTTAGTCCGCTGTTCCGCCACTGTCGTTGCCTCTGTATTGGTCGTTGCTGTCTCCGGCTTGCTCCGAAGCTGCAACGTAAGTTAAGGTATATGTTTACTTATTTATTTAAGGTACTGCAATGATACATATCTGAGTTCCGTGAATACCAGTGCTTTGTCCTAGGACTGGTATCGATATCACGGTTTCTCGGGAAAGCAGTTCACGCTGTTTTTCGTGCGACACGCCCTGTTTGGTGCCATTATACGACGGTGCCAGATCGGGGTGTGACAACAACGTACTACGTAGTCCTCATCAGACGAATCATTATCCTCTGCATGCTCGCTTTTAACATCTTCCGTATCCATTTCTTTAACGATGGTGTCCATTAGTTCTCTCTTATCTGCCGCACCTGTTGGCTGCCTATCTTCTTCATTCACTCCTTCATTTTCTTCCATTGTTTCGGCATCACCTATCGTCGTACTTGGACCCTCATCATCTTGCACGGGCATTGCAGTAGCGGTGTTATCCTTCTTATACACCGACACAAGTATGCCCAATGACCAACCACGTTGGAATGCATTTTTCACGTACTATCTCCAAGTGGCAGTGCAATCCACCGGCATCAGTTCCCAAAAATAACCTTCAACTGCACGACTGACTACAACATACAAGGTTATTGCGTTGATCTGGGGGCCGAGTCAAAAGCCTCGCATCAGCCAGATGTATACTGATCCAAAACTTCTCTCAGCTGGTCTATCAATGCCCTTAGCCGTTGAACTAAACTCTGACAGATCTACACCTTGTGGACCATACCTAATATTTCCTTGCGTGTGAAATAACTAAAATATCACCTTATTTGATATATCTGTTAATAAAAAAATATAATTAAACAAGGTACCAACATTCTCCTCACATCTAATACCGTGTAATCGAGATTTTATAACTACCATCTCTACACAAATTATGTCGGCTAACAGATTGACTAAAAACCTACAGATCTACGAGTAACAACTTATTTTCATATAGTAATATACACGTAACTAGTACAATACTACATCAATTCTTGTATAGAAATAGAAATTACAAAGAAATAATGGATTTTACCTACAGACGAATTAGCAAATCGGCAGAGCTTTGCTGCTTTCATTCAGCCTCGCTCTCAGCTCTCTCTCTTTTTTTTCTGTGATTTCGGTGAATTTTATGTTATTTTTGGAGACTGGGAGGGGGTTTTATACTGGCCCAGCAATAAACCGTCTTCCCAGAGGGCGGCAACGGGCCGTCCGTAAAAACGTCGGCCCCGTGGTCGCCGTTTTTGCAAGTAGCCCCTTTACCGCCCTCCTAGAGGACGGTTTATTTCTGGCCAGAGGCCACCTACAAAAGGGCAGACGGCCATCGGCCGCTCGGCCCACGGCCAACTGTTACATCATCAAATCGCTCTCTGGGAGTCCAGAGGGTATTGGGAGTATATTTTTATAAATTTTTGAACTGGAAATATAGTTTTGTAAATATTTTTTAAAAAATATATAAAAAATAATTCGTTTCGAACACTTGCGATGGGCTAGTTGTGGTAGGAAACGGAGAGGAGGCCCGTTAGCTGCGGCGTCCCCGACACACGGGTGCAGCGGACTCGCTGTCTCTCTCTCGCTCGCTGTGTCTCTCGTTCTTTCCATTAGCTCTCGCGATCCCCTTTCCTTGTTCCGGCTCACTGCTCCGCTCGTGAGGTCCGATGGTGGAGCGGGGTGAACCACCCCCCCGGCGATTCGCGTCCTCCGCGCCTTGTCCCGCTCGGCGTGGAGGCGCTAAGCACGCGGGGGACAGGGCAGTGCGAATCTCTGGATCGAGGCGGCATCGGGGACAGAGAAAGGCGGCCGGCGCGGCCGCAGCTGGAGTCGTCATCCAACACTGGTGGGGCAACCTTTCCCGCGTGGGTTTGTCCCGTTGGTGCGCTCTCGTACGGCACAGAAGCGGCAAGGTTCCCAGCGGCGAGTCGTTGGAGGGAGGCGCCATAGGCGACGGTAAGCCCACCCGGCCTCTATTTTAACCCTTCCCCTCGGTCGCTCCCATGGCCATCGGAGGAAAGAAGCGGAGTGAGAGGTGGAGGACTTGGCGACCGAAGCCGGGCCTGGCGAAGTGCCCTCCCCTTCCCCCTCTTCTGCACGTTGCGACGTGCCTCCGTTCCAAAATATTGCTCACTGTGGCATTGTGAGCTAACATTGCGCACTATTTATTGATTAAATATGATTGCGTACAATATTCACTTCTGTCTATTTTTTTTTGGAATGCTTAAACATTGCTCTCAATTTTTTTTTAAAGTAAGGTCTCGATGAGCAATACTACACGCAGTTCAGATGGAACGGGAGACCACTCAGACAGCGATGAGGACGACGCCATTATCGCCGCGCTGGTCGAGAGTCTGCAGGCCAACATGAGAGCAGCCCGGCAGGTCCCAGGACAAACTGGGATTAGTTAGATGCTTGAAAAATAGGAAATGCAACGCAGTGCCATAGCCTGTTTCGTTTGACTGCCAGTCAGATTCACTCACTGCATGCACTACTCACTACTAGTTACCACTTGCAAGGTACATACGAGGTATGCACGATGGAAGTACTTGGAATTTTCTTGCATACAATGGCAGGAAACCAACCAAATCAGTCGACGAACAACAGATGGGTCCACTCGAGCTCTACAATATCATCATATTTCCATAGAGTTCTCAACTGTATGCATGCAATGGCGGCTGACATTATCAAGCCAGTCAACACTAATTTTGCGCAGGTCCATCATCGGCTAATCCAAGATGTAAGATTTGCGTCTATCCAGAATTCCGTCGGTGTTGTGGACGGCACACACATTCCTGTTGTTGTCTCAGGAGACAGGACAATTGAACACAGGAAGCATTACAATGAGAGGATAAGAAATGTGCTAATCATCATTGGATGGGACGGTAGAGTAATATTCTCTGACGACAGGGTCGGTGCATGACCAGCGAGTTCTGATGCAAGCAATACAGGGATATTCGTACTATTTCCCAAGGGTACCAATGGGTTAGTACCAATTTGTAACACATGTAACAAATATACATAACTTTATAAAATCATTATCATAATTAATATTTTGTGATGAATAATTGGCTTTGTAAATGATTTATTTAATAAAAGATTGGTTTGAAAATAACTATGAATATTGGTGTGAGTGTGTGTGACTAACGTGAGTCAAGTTAAGAATAACTTGTGCTTGGATATGGTTTCTTTATTTTTCATGTGTAGATAAGTCTTGAGGCCTCGAGAGTATTATCGGTGATGGATCGGGAGTCAACTTAGAAGAAGTCGATGTCCGGATGATCGGGAGATCATGTGGGATACTAAAGGCTATAGATCAATACACGTGGAAATGAAAATTTCATATGGCATATAAGAGGAATTGTGTGTGTATGGAAAGAGGAAGTCGAGTCGTACTCGGATTAGAAGTGGAGTTCTAGTAGGAATAGGAGTTGAGTCCAAGTTGACTATGGAAAGGAGAGTTTGATTTGGTAAATTGTAAATAGACTTGGTAATTGAGGGTTTGAATCCTAGTGGGACTAGAAATTCTACTCCTACTTTGTGTAGAAGGTTTTAGGTATAAATAGATGAGGGGTTGAGACCCTACAGCATAACTTTTGGAAGAGAGAGAAGCTAGAGTTTAGTTTTGAGAGAGAGAAGTGCTTTGTATGCGCTTTGTAAACACATCTTGATGCAATAAAGTTAATCTACTTTGAAGAGCATCTTCAGTGTGTATCCTTCTAAATTCTGATGGTTTATCCGACAAGAGCGCGGCAGCGGTTTTACCGGCGGACATATGGCGGTCACACCAGCGCAACAGACACGGTCTGACCGGTGCACTCCATCCAGGTTTAAGGGTTTCTTTTATTTCATAAAAGATTTTGATTTTTGATGTTCCTACCATTCACCTCTCCTCTGGTAGGCTTGGTTCTTGTGTTCGATCCTACAAGTGGTATCAGAGCCTTGTTTTCTTTTTTTTGATCTTCACTGATTTTGAGATTTAACCATGTCTGATCGATTTTCAACCAAGCTGCATGTTTTTGTTGGAGTTGATTTTCAATTTTGGAAACAAAATATGCAATCATTTATTATGTCTCAGGGTTATGATATTTGGTAAAAAGTTTCTAATCCTTATAATATTCCTGAGGCTCTAACTACAATAAACAAAGTTGAATTTAAAAACAATTGTAAACTAGAAATATAAGTTCAAGTGGTGTTTCTCGCTCAGATTTTAATCGGATTTCTCATTTTAAAACTGCATACGAGATGTGGAAGGCCCTATGTGATCTTCATCAAGATTCTTCTAACATCAAGAAAATACGCAAAGATGTATTTAAAAAGGACTATATGAAATTTGAGATAAAACCTGGTAAAACTTTGGATGATTATTTTGCATGTTTCAATAAAGTTCTTAGCAACTTTCATTCTGTGGATGATTCTTTTGATACTATTTATACATAGTCCAAAATTGCTAGATATCTTTTAAATGGTCTTGATATGTCTGTCTGCGAGATGAATGTTACATCAATTCAAGAATCTGTTAATATGAATACTTTAACCTTGAATTCTCTTTACACTAAATTAAAGACACATGAGATGAACATTCTTTTTCGTAAAACTGATTCTAAATCCACTGCTTTGGTATCTTCTTCGGCTTCTTCTATAGATACTTCTTTGTCATTTTCTCTTACTGCTTTAAAAGCCACATCTGATGAATAACTTGAGCAAGTCTCTGAGGACTTGGTTTTAACTATTAATAAGTTTTCTCAAGCTTTGAATAATGTTAAAAATAGAAAAAAAGGAGGCCCAATCCGGTGCTTTGAATATGGAGAGTTAAACTACATTCGTTCCAAGTGTCCTAAACTCGGAAGATCCAACAAGGAAGATGAGGAGGAGAAGAACAAAAAGGACAACAAGCGCTTAACTTTTGAAGAGAAAAGAAAAAATAGCAAACACAAACTAGTATGTCAATTGGTAGAAGCCTTCATGCAAGTTGAGTTAAGCGATGAAGAATATGAAAGCAACAGCGAAAGCATAGGCAAAGGTAAGCATTTTATAAGTTTAACTCTCATTGCTCGTAGTGTGTTAAACTCCGATGAAGATGAATCTGATAACGACGATGGCAAGGTAAACTTTACTTATGATTAATTAGAACATGTTGCTTTTGATCTCGCTGATAAACTTGATAAATGTACTAAAAAACTTAGAAAACGTGATCATACTGTTAATGTTCTAAATTCTGAAATTACAAGATTAAAATCTCTAATTCCTGATGATGATGGTTGCAAATCTTGTGAAGTGTTATTCTGAAATTACTGCTTTAAGAAATATCAATACTAACACTTCTCTAAGATTGGAAGCTGAAATTAAGAAAACTAAAAAGCTTGAGTTATCTTTTACTCTTGGTTTTACTTTGCATTCTCGTATTGTTGATGAGTTGTTATTAACAAAGAATCTTTTGAAAAAGTATAAAGTTGCTTTTGGTGCTAATTCCTTGTTCAATTTTTTATGTGTTAAAAGGATTAAACAACACAAGGATGTTTCAAGTTTTAAAGCTTGCTCAAAGTATTTTTTAAATGAGATGAAATTAAAAGATGCTCTTGGTCGTGTTGAGTTTTTGCAAAACGACATGAAAACTCATGAAGTACTTTCTTGCTCAAATTGTCATAAACAAAAATGGATTACAAAATCTTGTGAAAAGTGTTTATTTGACAAATGAGTTTGCTTATTTGAAAAGTTCTTTGTAAAGGTTTTCCAATGGTAAAAATAAACTCAATATGATTTTGGATACTTCTAAAGTGAGCACACATAATAGTGGAATAGGTTTTGATGCACATGCTTATTTTACTAATCATCCACCGGGTATTCTTGATTTTTCTAAAAGTAGTGAGATTTTGACAAAACCTGAACCAAAGAAAACGATTTTCAAATCCGTTGAAATTTTGTCAAACTTTTCTACAACTTATGCAATTGCTTCTTTTTCTTCTTCTTCTAAAGAAAAAACACATGTGAAGTACAATTGCTCTCATTGTGGTAAGGATGGGCATTTGGTTCAGTTGTGCTTTAGACTTGCAAGAAAACAGAAAAAGACAGAGATCGTGAACTTGCAAGGTTGGGGTGGCAAAGGTCGAGCTTTTGTTTAAGTGGCCCGGTCAGACCATAAGCCCCAGAGAGGTCCAACCGGTGGCCATGGGCAGTTAGACCACAGGCACGTCAGCAATCAGACTGACAGTTGATGGTGGTTAGATCGACTTTTCAGCATTGGTCGGATAAGTTTTCGGTAAAGCCCTAAGGTAGTTTTCAGGTAAGTCTGGTACTGATTCTATTTATGCATACACATATGCTTTGTCTACTGGTTCTATTGGTCGTGTGTTTCAGTGTTGAATTCCTAAATTTTTTATTTCTAATCTCAACACAAAGGTCTCGACATCTTCTTGTGCATAGGTCTTTTGGTAGTATACTCCCTATGTGCATTAAATGATTGAGACGTCATTACTTTATTGCTCTCAATTTGAAAATAAAAAGAAAAGTGGACCTTTGTTTTATATCTCTAGCATATTCTTGTGCTTGCTAGCAATATGAGTGAGGTCTTTTGGTCACTAGTTTAGCTTGTATGCATTCTAGTCTTTATATGAGCCTTTGCTATTACTTTTGAGGGATGTGATGCATGACACAATTATTTTACTTGAATTAAGTAAATATGCAATATTGACACTAGTGCTTGTTTGAATGATTTATGCTCATATATATGCTTGCTAAAATTTTCATTTCTCAACTGCTCTAGAGATTCCTCAAGTAAAAAAAAAGCTTATATGAGAGAAAAAAATGGATACCGAATTCTTGGAAACAGTATTCATGACAAAAACGTATCCGACATAAGGAAAATAGTGGGTGCCAAATCCTTGGAAACAGTATTCACGACAAGGACGTACCCAAAATAATTGAGAGATTTTCTTTTGTGCTATTAAAAGGCAAAGTGAGCAGAAGTTCAGAAATAAAACTTGATGAAAATTCTTTTGTAAAGGGCAAGATAATTTGAGAAAGAATATTTAGTTCAGCTTGTCTATATGTGAGGGTTTTTCTTTCAATCTATGTGCTAGTAATTATGTTGCATTATAAATTGTTAAAATCATGAATTTTTAATGCTGATTTGATCTTAATTGTAATATCATTGATTCATATTTGGACTATAACCCATGCTTGTTTGCTAGTTGGTTAATCTATTTCCCTTATCTTGCAACACATGTACCTGAGTTGCTTTAGGTATTCATTGCATTTGTGCTTTTATGGTTTATATTCTTTCTTTTGAAATTCTTGATGAAATCATTGTCAAAGGAGGAGAAATATACAAAATGCATACTTAAAGAAAGGGGGAGCTATTTTAGAAAAGAGGAGAATTTGAAAGTTTGAAAGTTTTGACAAGTTGATCGATTCTTTAAAAAGTCGATTTTGTGCTTTTATTGCAAATATAGTGGAGAAATTCTTTCTTTTAAAAAGGGGAAGAGTTTTGATACTTCTTGGTTTTTATTTTTCAAAAATATCAATTTGTATTTTGGTGATACTGCCAATGTGTTCATCAGGGGGAGATTGTAGAATTATTCTCATGATTAATATTTTGTGATGAACAATTGGCTTTGTAAATGATTTATTTAATAAGAGATTGGTTTGAAAATAAATTTGAATATTGGTGTGAGTGTGTCTGACTAACGTGAGTCAAGTTGGAAAGAACTTTTGTTCGGATATGGTTTCTTTGTTTTTGTATATGTAGGTGAGTCCTAAGACCTTGAAAGTATTGCCGGTGATGGATCGGGAGTCAACTTGGGAGAAGTTGATGTCCGGATGATCGGGAGATAACGTTGGATACTAAAGGCTAGAGATCAATACACGTGGAAGTGAAGATTTCATATGGCATACAAAAGGAATTGTGTGTATAGAAAGAGGAAGTCGAGTCCTAGTAGGATTAGGAGTCGAGTCCTATTTCGACTAGGAGTTGAGTCCAAGTTGACTATGAAAAGAAAAATTTGATTTGGTAAATTGTAAATAGATTTGGTAATTGAGGGTTTGACTTCTAATGGGACTAGAAGTTATACTCCTACTTTGTGTAGAAGATTTTAGGTATAAATAGATAAGGGGTTGAGACCCTAGAGCATAATTTTTGGAAGAGAGAAAAGCTAGGGTTTAGTTTTGAGTGAGAGGAGTGTTTTGTATGCGCTTTTTAAACATATCTTGATGCAATAAAGTTAATCTACTTTGAAGAGCATCTTCGGTGTGTATCCTTCTAAATTCTGACGATTCATCCGACAAGAGTGCGGCGGCGAGGTGGTGGTTCTACCGGCGGACATACGACGGTCAGACCGGTGCAACAGACACGGTCTGACCGGTGCACTCCATCCAGATTTGAGGGTTTCTTTTATTCCACAAAAGATTTTGATTTTTGGTGTTCCTACCATTCACTCTCCTTCTGATAGGCTTGGTTCTTGTATTCGATCCTACAAATTTATGTATTTTATTAGGTGAACTTATCGGACTGCATTTTTCTTATAATGTAGGCAAGTATTTCTTGGTGGACTCAGGATATCTGAGTAGGATGGGTTTTCTTGCACTGCACCCACATGTACAGTACCACATGGATGATTTCGATGGCAATGAAGCTCCGTCGCCTACTGGCAGGGAAGAGGAATTTAACTTCCTACACTCGTCGTTGCGCAATACAATTAAAAGAGCATTTAGGATAGTGAAGAAACAATAAAAATTTTAAATGGGATTCCGTATTACCCTGGCGTATCTGTTTAAACAAATATAATACATGCAACATTTGCTTTGCACAATTTCAAGTTGGATAGTCTAGGACCCTAAATTCCTCACAAACAATCGTCTATACAACGGTAATCCTATAATAGCAGTTGTGGCCCTCTTTAGCGATATGTACTACGCACCTAATAGAAGAAAGCGATGAACATATACCGTGACTGGATTATAGATATGGTGCACAATGGGTAGACTGTTATGACGAACATCCTGTATGGAGTGCGTATTTCAATTATTGTAAAATAATTTGTACGTACTAATCCATTTGTGACATGGATATGTATCCTCTAGTTATTTACTATTTACTATTTGTACTGTACCAGTATATTTGATGCCTTACTATTTGTTATTTGTATGTAGTGCCAACCTATTAACTATTTGTATGTAGTTGTACTCTAATTAATTGCAAGGAATGGCGTTCGTGCAGCGCAACCGGCCATCCGAATCCATTCCTCCAGTTCTGTGGATGCGTTCGTTCCAGCACATCCCATCCACAAGCCAACAGTGCGCCTGCAATGCTGCTGCTGCTGCTCACGGCGTCAGACGACTTCACTGCACAGTCGGGACTGCTGCTGGCAGCCGTGCCCACAAGCCAACAGTGCGGCAGCAGTGAGCAACGACATCCATCAGCCAAATTGGCACTATCGAACGGAGCCGTGATTCATTGCCTCATCTCCCCGCTGTACGCATGATCTGCAATGGCATCAGCTACTCGATCTGCGACGGCGACGTCAGCTGGAGCATTTTGAATCTGTTTTCAGGTGGCGTCCCCGAGGATTCATATTTCGTACTCCCTCCGTCCCAGAATATAACAATTTAGGACTAGATGGGACATATCCTAGTACAACGAATCTGGACAGAGGGTTGTCCAGATTCGTTGTACTAGGATATGTCCCATCCAGTCCTAGGTTCTTATATTCTGGGACGGAGGGAGTACTACGCACTTCCTCCATCCAGAAACGATATGCGTATAATTTTTTGCAGCGATACCAATGTGCCGTACAACATTTCTGGACGGAGGAAGTATTATCATTATCCATTGCCGTGAATCACACTTGGCATCCTTGGCTTTATGTCCAAACGGGCCGTCTGTGCTGACACGGCCCGAGACACGGTCTAGCACGATCCGTTTAGGCATGGTTACTATAGCGGGTCATGCCGTGTCAGCTCGTGTGCTGCATCTCTGGACCAGACACGGCATGTCAAGGCTGTGGGTCGTGCTGTGCCGACACGTGAGCTAGGGGTGACTCGGTCTGGCTCTCGCACGAGGCCGTGCCCGCCCATCCTTGCCTGGCTAGCTCCTGCCAGCGCCATTCAAATTTGAATGGGCGCGGCACGGAGCAGTGGGCCCCACCGGCCTGAGACGCGGACAGCGGACCCGCTCCTGGCACGATGCATGGCGGCTGCCTCGCCGGCTAGCAGGCGCCCGGCCCCCTGTAATTTAAAAAAAGAAAAATTGAAAAAAAAGAAAAAAGTGACTTAAAAATTTTGTAAAAATTAGAGGACTGCTAAAAAATATGGAAAAAAAGCAAAAAAATTATTTGAACAAAGTAAAAAAATATGAGGGTATTTTTTTTATGATATCGGAGGAATAAATTTTCATATTTTTTAAACAACCAAAATAGCAACACATATATAATTATGTAATTTAATTTCTACATAAATATAGGGGGAAAATGAGTAGTGACCTTTATTGAATTTGATATTACATAGCTGTCACATTAAAGTCTCTGTCATGTAAAAACTTATTTTTGAGAAAACTATGACAAAGAAAAAAGAGTACAGCTAAAGGTCAACACTTAAAAATAAAAATTCACTACTCTAGTTCCTTATTTTCTAGGTAAAGATTTTCGAACTGAACAGCCAAATATTGGTTCTCCACGGTGTGTTGGGCATGTTTCTTGGCTAGCTCCTAATCTTTGACCGCAAGTAGTATTTCTACCACCTCGCCGCGGAGATTTCTTCTTCTCACCTCAATAATTCTTCCACAAAGACTGAATGCCGATTCGTTAGATACCGTAGACACAGGCACCGTGAACACATCCCGTGCTAGTTTTGAGAGCACGGGATATTGGGTCTTGTGATTGTTCCACCACCCTAGGACATGAGATCTTTCTAGTTGATGGAGTTGCTGTCCAAGTAGGATGATAGCTCAAGGGCGTCATACGAAGCATGTGCAGGACTTGCAGCGGCCGAACTTTCACCACCGGTGCTAGAAGAAGAAGACGAACCACCCCAAATTCGGCCACACTGCAATTTCTTCTTACCTGGTACAGGACGGGTGGGGCTCTTTGCACGCGAACTCCCTGAAACTTAGTTTCATACTTTCAATTTTTTTGGTATTTCTTGGATTTTTTTAGCCCTCCAATGGCTAAATTTAAAATCTAGCCGTTATTATAGCCGTTGGGGACATGTGTTGAGCAGTGATTGGGCCACACACGGCAGATCCGACTGTTGCCCGCCCCCCCCCCCCCCCCCCCGCACCCCCGGCCCCAACCGTTGTGCCCCCTCCCCCCTGCCCTCTTGTACTTGTAGCGGGTCGGCCGTGCCGCCCCCCCGGCCCAGGCACAACATAGGTGCACAGGCCTTGCCGGCATGGCCCACGGCCAACCGTGCCGTGCCAGCCCGGGCATGGTTACTGTAGCATCATGCCTAGGCCGGCTTAACAGGACACGGCCCACTTAGACATCACTAGATTATCTTGCACTGACTAGCACCGGCTAGCTAGGCTGCTCCACCTGATTAGATGTCAATGGGTCCCATTCTTTGTTTACCCGTGAGAAATTCTTCCATTAGGAGGTGATGATGGTTGGAATTTATTCCCCATGGATAATTAAATGAAGAAAAATATGTTCCCATCGGGTCTTGTGGGGCGGGGATGGTCCTCCGCCCCTGTCACCGTTCCTCGTGGAGACCCAATTAATTAACATAGGGGCCAAAGTCCAATATTTTTTATGTTCTAAGTCATGTGATTATGTTTCTTATGGTCTTTGATAAATGACAATCTTGTTATTTTATCATGTGAATTAGTGGATATATGTTGATATATTGATATAAAGTGTGGATGATATATGTTGCATTAGATATATAATTTGATTTGCATATGTTGTTTAAGTGGGGATGGAAACTCCGCAGGGATAAATTCTCCATGCAGGGATAGGGATGAGAACAATATTCTTCTTGTACTTGGCGGGGGCAGGGATGGGGATGCATTACCTGACGAAGAAATCCCCGTTGCCATCTCTACACCTGATATGGGAAGAAGCCGATCTTCTGACATACTGCTACCCGTGTCGTGGTCATAACATGTGTGGCCATCATCATCAGCTCACATATTGGCAATCACGTCCCTCTGACTCTTAGAGGATCTTAATCGCTTGATATACCTATCTATTTTGCTGAACCTTATTTAGATTTTTTGTTTACTTTGAGATCAATATGTAGAGTACAGTAGAATCCTTGGTCATGTGCAAATGTGCAATGTATGCCACAATTTCTCATTTTTCTCCTTGTGTTTGAAAATATAAAACGTATTAGATTTATACACGGTCTTCAGTATTATAATTTGACCATTAGTTTATTTTATAATATATCATCAACAACTATAAAATTAACATCATATGAAAATATTTTTAAATACAGTGGTACTACATGCATAACACTAAACACATATATTTTTAGTTTGATTATTAAAAATTTTTAAATGTTGACTTTACGGAAAATAATAACGTCTTATATTTTCAAATGAAGAGAGTAGTTTCTAGCATGTTGACTTTATGGAAAACAATAACGCCTTATATTTTCAAATGGAGGGAGTGGTTTCTAGCCTTGAGAGAACCGCATGGACTTAATTACTGCGGCATCTTTCTTCGGTTGAGGTGAGAGCAGTATAGATGAGAAAAATAAATACTCCATAGAAAAATCAAATAAAAAAGACAGAGAGAACGGGAAAAACTTTAGAATTTATAGCTTTTCATAATAATTTTCAATAAATATAATCTACTACTCCCTCCATTCAAGTATATAAGCATTTGAAATTTATCTAAGAATATAAGCATTCCTACACTACTACTTATTCCATCAACCACCTCTCATTTAAATTTCTTTCCATCTTATTTCCACCTACCCTCACATCCACAACCATCCCTTCATCCCTTATTTAATGAAAGGAACCAAGGGCAAAGTCTTTTCTCCTTAATCTTAATCGCTACTAAACAACCTAGAAATATTTATATTGTTGGACAGAGAGAGTAAACGTTAAATCAAAACCGAGTCAGCAATTTCATCATGTTAACATGCACTATAAGTAGTGAAATAACATGCACAGAAACAAGTAGCATCAAGGATGTTGATACAGTAGTTGGAAAACTTCAGATAAATATGATCTACTACAGTTTTAATTGAAAATCAAGGCAAATACCTACGTTCTATAAAATGAAAACAATAAATACCAAAACTAGATGAACATAAGTAAAGTATAACAAGAATTTTGCTAGGATGTTTGAAAATTTCTATGTTTACCATGTTGGTGTGTCCTATATTTCTAGAAAATGAAATAAGTAGAAAGAAATCGGTAATCTAAGACACATTCATTTTAGGATATGTATTTCATGCTAATTATACAAATTCTAAGACTTACAAGTGAAAACATTTTATTGTATGAAAATTGGCTCTCAATTTTAGAAAACAGTTTTATTGTTTTCCCTAATATCATCCTTTAGACATTTCTCAAAGTTAAACGGTCCACCCAGCACAACAAGCCCACTAGAGTACATTATTGTTCTATCACGATTCGTTCCTCACCCTTTTACAAACACAAATAAATAACCCATTAAAGAATCGCTTCGAATATATCATTTCAAAAAAAAAATTATAAGAGCCACACTAATTTCTACAAAATTGTTGCAATATTTTAGTGTGCTTTACTAAATAATACACATGGGCTGTAAATTAGTAGGCGTGTTAACTGACGTACTGATTTTCTAGTGTTATTTAAGGCTCGAGGAGTAAGGACAGAATGCACCAGCAATCTGCTCCTAGTTATTTCTATCTCACGTTCCGTACGTGCACATCCTCCTGAAAAATGGAATTTACCTCTTCTTCTTGCTCACCTAATATAATATAACACTAGAGTTATCCACTTCTCACTTTCTCAGTATTAACATTGGTTATCTGCTCTTACTCTACCACGTTCTTGCATCGGCTGGCTGCATCGCCTATATATACTATTCCACTTTTCCTGCTCTATAGCTTGTTCTGAAATTTATCACAAAATATAGGGACGAGTTGCCCTGATGGAGCAGCAATTCACCTAGTTGGGATTAGAACTGTATAAGCCTAGGCTTGATTCTAGTAGAAGATCAGAATTTTTGGGATGGAAGGCACTGGGAGATGTTAGAGTTAATCTCGGATTAAGACTAACTAATAGATAGGGATAAGGGGAGAGGCATCCAACGACGTTCTCCCACAACTGATTTACGCCCGCCATGATTGGAGGTGCCCCAACAAACTTTGCGATCAGCCCCCGATCGCATAGTGCACATTAAAAGAGCCACCGGCACTTGGAAGGCTATCCCCATCACTCTCAAGTTTGGCTAAGCCCTAAAATTCTCTAAAACCACCGATCCTTAGAGCGTTGCAGCGATTGGAAGGCCGATGCTCGCACGACGATGATAGACGGCCAGTGCAGGTGGAGACCCAAAGGACAGTGCCATCCTCAGCCTCACCATGCGACTACACCAAGTCGGAGAACTACTCCGACGAACATCAATCCTCCAACCCTGGTTTGATCTCTAGCCTCTATAAATTTCCGCATCAGTGGGTGTTCATGTTTTAGATCAAGTATTATGTTCAAGTTTATTCCCACTGCTTAATTAACTTACATTTGGTATCAGAGCAGCTTGATCTAATCATGAATCCATTAGAATTGACTAGAGGCCTATGGTCTGTTGTTTAGGGTGTAATCCTATTCGGGTCATGCATTCCTCCACGTGTATGTTGTCCAATTAATCCCTAATTCATTCTTAATTGCCTCGGATAGAGTTGGGATTTAAGTCATGTATCCTAATTCGATCCTAATTGGCTTCGGGTTAGCAGAGAGAAGAAAGGGAATTGGGAGAAATCGGCATAAGGCAGTCAGATCAGAACCCTAGAAAGAAATTCCCTAATTTGCAAAACCCTAAAACCGAAATCTCACAAATTCGATCCCAAAATCTAATAATTTGAGAACCCTAGACTAAGAAATTCCAAAATCAAGGGTTAACTGACCGGGTTTTGCCGTGAGCTCGCAAAGCATAACTCCTCGCTGCGCGTCCCTCGGCACTCCTGGGTCATCTCCGGGCTTCGGCCATGTGTGGCTTCAGCGTTGCCATGCCCACGCCGTTGTGGCATTAGCTCCACCACAGCCCCCTCCACCGTCTCGGACCGGTGTCGCGCCTGCATCAGGCGCCGCGTGACACAGAGGCTCGCCTCGTCCTAGCCTGCGCCGTCTTCAAGGAGGAGAACCGAGAGGAGGAAGGGTTGTGTGGCATCAGCAGCCGCACACCCAGGCCACTGTCGCCACCGCATCAAGCGCTGCCACCGTCGTCACCCACCTGAGAAATCGGTCAGGAGAACAGAAGGAGATATAGGGTTAGGGTTTCTGAGACCGGCGGCATTATCGGCGATGGGATCAGTTTCAGCCGTCCGATGACGAATTTTTACTGTTACTAATTTAATTTTTTTTTAATTTACAAAACTAATTTTTAATTTGAGTCATTTGCAGATCTACCCTCTTGCCGCCCTGGGCCACGGCGGTATTTAAAAACCGTCGTGGCCCAGGGCGGCGAATGGCATCCCCGTCAGGCGCGGCTAACGATGCCGGCCGCCGTTAGCCCGGGGAGGCCACGTGGCCTTGCCGCCCTGGGGGACGGCGGCGAATGCCTCGGCCCCCTGGGGGCATTCGCCGCCGTCCCCCAGGGCGGTTTTTAGCACAGTGAACGGACGGTCCGTACAAGGATCGGACCGTCCGAATCCAGGGGGCCGCCTGCAAAATATTTTTTTTCTTTTTTTTGATATTTTTTTCTCAACTAGAAACACGAGAATAGCAAAATCTCGTGAAGGTGCAGCTCAAACCGATGTAAGATGTGGCCTGTAGAAAATTGTGAGTGTGCTTTAAAAACCGTGCTGAAACTTCGGACCTCAAAAACTCAATCTTCCCGGCCGAATTTCGTAAATTTTTTTTGGACAAACCCGACAAAGTCGGGGGGAAGCAGATGTAAAATTTTCTGTAGATGTCCGTAGAGTACTTATTTGCCCGATTCCGAGACCGTATGCGAAAGTTATGACTGTTTTAAGGTAGGTAGCGCGCGTTACAACAATTTGCTATGCATTCGCCGCGCTGGCCGTGGATTCGGATGGTCCGATCCTTGTGCGGACCGTCCGTTCACTATGCTAAAAACCGCCGTGGGGGACGGCGGCGAAGGCATTCGCCGCCGCCCCCCAGGGCGGCAAGGCCACGTGGCCTCCCCGGGCTGACGGCGGCCGGCGCCGTTAGCCGTGCCTGACGGGGATGCCATTCGCCGCCCTGGGCCACGGCGGTTTTTAAATACCGCCGTGGCCCAGGGCGGCAAGAGGGTAGATCTGCAAATGACTCAAATCAAAAATTAGTTTTGTAAATTAAAAAAAAAAATAAATTAGTAACAGTAAAAATTCGTCCGATGACAGCCCTAGCTGCGCCGCCATTTTAACGGGCCGTCGTCGCCTTACTGGCCCCGGAGATCGGCCGCGCACGCATGTGACTCCTGGGTCGTGCGCGTATACTGTTAACTGGGCCGTGTGCCGTGTGTGATTACTATTGTAAAAAAAAGGGGGCCCATAAATTTACACTTAAAGCTAAAATTGAACCAACGAGATATTTTGATTTTAGGCCTGATTTCTGTTATAGGAGACATTTTTTTATTTACTTACTCATGGATAATTTTCTGACCAACGTTGATAATTGCTATGAGCTATTTTAATCTCTTAGATGATTATTTTTGGATCCTTTCAATGCTGCAACGGTGTTTTGAAGAGGATTTGGCATGTTTTTATTCGCACCAAAGTAAGTTTAAATCCATGCAATTATGTTATTCCCTAATGTGCTTATGGTTTCACGTTAATTTCAGCTTCAGGTGTTGCCCATGCCATTGAAGGTATTGAGCAACTCACTGGGAACAACTTTCCCGCTTAGAAGGACAAGCTGATGTTGGTGCTTGGCCTACATGAGCTTGACTACTCCTTTCGCCATGCCGCCCCCACTGTTCCTATTTCAACTCATGAGAATTATGCTGAGTTGAAAAAGGCGTATGATGTTGCAAGCGAAAAGTGGGAGCGGTCTAACAGGATATCGCTCATGATGATGAAGAGCACTATCTTTGTAGGCACCAGGGGAGGAATTCCCGACTCTGAGAAGGCTACTGTGTACTTATCTTCCATTGAGGAGTAATTTAAGTTATCATCAATGGCTTATGCTAGCACTCTCATTATGAAGATGCTCACAACTAAGCATGACGGTTCTTGTAGCGTAAGGGAGCATGTCCTTAAGATGAAAGACATGTCCGTAAGCTCAAGGACCTAGACATGTCAATATCCGATGGATTCTTAATTCACTTCATCATGACCTCTTTGCCTCCTGCGTATGGGTCTTTCAAGATAAACTATAACACACAAAAGGAAAAGTGGTCAATGAGTGAGCTAATTGCTCAGCTTGTTCAAGAAGAGGAGAGAATCAAGAGTGAAGAAAGGGATGTGGCCCTCATGGTTGGCAACCAAAAAGGAAAAAGGAAACACCCTAATGGAGGGGAATTAAAGTCTAAGAAAAAGCTGCAATTTTCTCCCCCTGCTCAGTCAAGCAAATCTACACCTAAGGAAGAAAAAGCTCCGGCTGCACCTAAGGATGTGAAGTGTCGCTTCTGTAAGAAGGAAGGACACGTGCAGAAGGAGTGTGTTGGTTTCCGCCAGTGGCTCGCTAAGAATGGTAACTATGATATAATTTCTTTTGTAGATGAGTCACTTTACATCTATTTTCCACATAATTCTTAGTGGGTTGATTCCGGTGCTACTGTACATGTCTATAACTACTTGCAGGCATTCCGTTCAATAAAAGACCATAAGAGAGGGAACCCGAAAGCTTAGGGTGGCCATCGGTGAAGAGGCTGAAGTGAAGGGCATTGGATCGCTCTCCTTGAGATTAGAGAGCGGTTTCATCCTTCATTTGAATAATGTTCTATATGTCCCTTTCATGAGGAGGAATTTAATTTCAGCCCTCTATTAGATGACAATGGTTTGTATTGTGTTATTGAAAACGACAAGTGTGTTATTCAATTTGAATGTAATAATGTTGGATTAGCCATTAAGCATGATCAACTCTACATGCTATTATTTCAAGATTCCTTATTATTTAATGTGTGTGATGCTTCTAATAAATGCAAACACACGTTAGCGATGAGACTTCGTTGAAATTTTGGCACCATCGTCTTGGCCATATTTCAAGGGGGAGAATGGAACATCTCATTAAAGAGGAGATACTCTATCCATTAGATTTTTCTGACTCTAACGCTTGCACTAATTGTATTAAGGGAAAATATGTTAAACAAATCAAGAAGGGAGCAACACGCAGCTCACACCCCTCAGAAATAATTCATACTGACATATGTGGACCTTTTCCCATTATGTCAGTGGATGGTTATGACTCATTTATTACATTTACTAATGATTACTCACGTTATGGTTATATCTACCCTATTAAGGAACGATCCGAGTCACTAAATAAATTTAAGATATTTAGAACTGAGGTCGAGAACCAACACGACTCTAAAATCAAGGTAGTAAGATCAGATTGTAGGGGAGAGTATTATGGTAGGTATGCAACTTATGGACAAATTCTTGGTCCCTTCGCTAAATATCTTGAAGAAAATGGGATAGTGGCTCAATATCCCATGCCCACTGAACCATAGCAAAATGGAGTTGATGAGCGGCGTAACCATACCCATATGGACATGGTACGAAGCATGCTGACACACTCCAATTTGCCAGTTAATTTATGGATGGAAGCTCTAAAGACAGCCGCACATATATTAAACTGGGTTCCTAGTAAATCAGTGTCAAAGACACCTTATGAATTATGGACAGGTAGAACACCGACATTAAATTATTTGTGCGTGTGGGGTTGTCCAACTGAATCCAAATTATTTAATCCATATATTGGAAAATTAGATCCTAAGATAGTAAGTTGCCACTTTATTGGATACCCTAGAAGATCAAAGTGATATCGTTTTTATTGTCCTAACAGAACTATTAAATTTGTTGAAACTAGACATGTTGTATTCTTAGAGAATGGTGAATTCAGTAGGAATATAAAGTTAGGAACATAGACCTTCAAGAAAAATGGGTTTATGTGCCTCTACCGATCATAAAAGAGGTCAATGTTCCTATGCCTGAAATAAATCCAACTCCAACTGAAAATGAAGAACACACTGAAAATGCAGCACCTAGTGATCAACCCGTGGAACCCATTGTGATTACTAATGCACCCATAAGAAGATTACAACAGGAAAGGAGATTTGCTATCCCAAATGATTATGTTGTGTACATGAACGAGGACATACATGATATTGGGAAAGTGGATGGACCCACCTCATATAAAGAAGCTATGATGAGTGCTAAATCATCTAAATATTTGAGTGCCATGAAAGATGAAATGAAGTCTATGAGTCAAAATGACGTCTAGGACTTAGTAGAAATCCCTAAAGGAGTCAAAACAGCAGATTGTAAATGGGTTTATAAAACTAAACACGACTCTAAAGAAAATGTCAAACGGTTCAAGGCTAGACTTGTAGCAAAAGGGTTTACACAGAGAGAAGGGATTGACTATGTTAATATCTTTTCTCCTGTGTCTAAAAAGGACTCATTAAGGATAGTCATGGCTTTAGTGGCTCATTATGACTTAGAGCTCCATCAGATGGATGTTAAAATGGCATTCCTTAATCGTGAACTGCAGGAGGACGTTTACATGACTCAACCAGAAGGTTTTGTTGTGGAAGGCAGTGAATATATGGGATGTCATCTTCAGAAATTTATTTATGAGTTAAAACAAGTGTCCAGACAATGGTACCTTAAATTTGATAAAATAATTAAAACATTCGCATTTAGGGAAAATTGAATGGATAATTGCATATACTTTAAGTATAAAGGTGGCAAATTTACTATCTTGGTGCTTTATGTGGATGACATTCTCTTGGCTAGCAATGATAAGAATATGATGCTAGGGACTAAGGGTTTTCTATTCTCTAACTTTGAGATGAAGGATCGTGATGATGCCTCTTATGTTTTGGGCATTGAGATACACCGAGACAAGTCCAAAGGGGTATTAGGACTATCTCAGAGGGCATAAATTGATAGAGTGCTCAAGAGTTACAACATGGAAAATTGCTCTATCAAGCATGCTCCAATTGTCAAGGGCGATAAATTTGGACATTTCCAATGTCCAAGGAATCAATTAGAAACTGATCAGATGAAGTCGATTCCATACATTTCAACTGTTGGAAGCATTATATTCACACAAGTTTGCACACGCCTTGACTTAGCATTTGTAACTGGGATGCTTGGTAGATATCAGTCAAAGCCAAGTATGGACCACTGGAAGGCTGTTAAGAAAATATTACATTACCTACAAGGTATTAAAGATTACATACTCATATATGAGAAGTCTGACAACCTTGAAGTCATAGGTTATTCAGATGCTGATTTTGCAGGTGTTAACGCCAAAATTTGGTATGGCTCTGTATCAAATTCGGCTAAGGAGAAACTTGCTGTTAACTAACGGAGGTTGATCCGGAAGGAAGTCGAATTTGGGAAGGAGCCGTGAAGACCACAGTATGGCAGATTATTAATTAGGCAAATTAATATTTTATCTTTAGGAAACCTGATCTCGTGTCCGATCGGGTTCTGTTAGTGTTTCCTTTTGTGTTAAGGAAATAGTGTACCGTGTCCAATAAGGACTCGTATCAACTCGGGGTATAAATACGTATGGCCGGGTGCTTTGTAATATATCTACATCAATCAGATCAATACAATTTCGGCGCATCGCCACCCCTTCGACGGGTTCTTGCTTCTCGAGCCGGGCTACATCGGTTAAGTTCGACCTCCTGCGAGAGGGTAAGTCTCGTCACCTCGGCCACCGCATCGGCTAGGACTTCCTCGGTTAAGTCCGATATTCTAGTCGGTTCACGGTGGACGGCTTACCACGATATATCTATTTTGTCTATGGCTGCATCCGTTTAGTTTGATCTCATAGATCGATTAGGTATATCACATCACGCGTGCGCAGATCGTATCGGCTTACTAGGAGCGATTTATCATCAATTTGTGCTGCATCGGTTGGGTCCGACCTACTAAACTGCCAGTGATAAATCGTTCCTGCTAGGTTGATATTTTTTGCCCAAGCGTCTTATCGGGATGTATAGCCGATAAGTTATCATATTTTACATCACGATCGCATTAGATCTATCGGCTCATCGAGGTCTTGTTATCATCATCAGTCTGTGCTGCAACGGTTGGGTCCGAATCTACTAGATTGCTAGTAATAACTTTACTCTTAATAAGCCGATGGGTTTTATGCGATGTGTTATTGGAGTGCTTAGCCGATAAGTTATCTTTATATCCAGCCGATTTATCACAAACATGTTTAGAAAATCGCTGCCAAGTCGGGGCGGCATGAAATTGCATATCTCGATTTTTTTCCCTGTGGCGAGGACCCGGGCGCGGACAGCCAGCGAGGACCCGGGCACGAACAGCATGCAAGGACCCGGGCATGGGCACGGACAACAGGCGAGAACCCGGGCACAGACAACAAGTGAGGACCCGGGCACGAACGGCAAGCGAGGACTCGGGCACAGGCACGAGCAAGGTCCCGGGCACGGACGCGAGCAGCACCTTTGGAGTGATGCATCGCAATTACTATTGCAATCGGCTGAAGTTTATTCAATCCATTTATTTATGCATTTTGCCTATTTATTTTATCAAGTTTATAGCCGATTTTCAAGTATTCCTTTGGCAATCGGCTAGTTTGATATTTACTTATTATTATTAGTTACTGCTCATGCCATCATCGGCCTCCAGTTGGTGTATAAGTGCTACAGTTCATATCGGCTATCGGCCGATGAGACGAGTCCAGATCGGCTTCCAGCCGATTGGCTCATTGATCTAGCATTTTCTCTCCTTGTCAATTGCAGGGTCAAATTGTTAACGCCAAAATTTGGTACGGGTCGTTACCATGTTCGGTTAAGGAAAGAAGCGATATCAGCCATTGGAAACTAATCCAGAAGAGTCCGAGCTTGGGAAGGAGTCGTGAAGGCCACGTTATGGCAGCTATTTATCTTATCTATTAGATAGTTTTATCTTTTAGGAAACCTGATCTCTTGTCTGATCAGGTCTGTTAGTTTTCCTTTTCTAGTTAGGAAAGTCCTGTTCCGTGTCCTATAAGGACTCTTGTAACTCGGGGTATATATACGTATGCCCGGGGACCTTGTAAACTATCCACACAGATCAATTAAACTTCGGCGCATCGCCACCCTTTCGACGGGTTCTTGCTTCTCGAGCGGGGCTGCATCGGTTAGGTCCGAATCCTGCGAGAGTCTCGGTATCGGCTAGACTCGTCACCCCTTACCCAGGTGTACCTGCCCTGTCTACGGCTGCATCGGTTCGGTCCGACCTCTTAGGCTGATCAGGTATACCACATCACACGTGCGTAGATCTTATCAGCTTACTGGGAGTAGCTTATCGTCAGTTTGTGCTGCATCGGTTGGGTCCGACCTACTAAACTGTCGCGATAAGCTGTTCCTGCTAGGTTGATGTTTTTTGCGCAAGCATCTTATCGGAATGTATAGCCGGTAAGTTATCTTCATCACGATCGCATTATATCTATCGGCCCATTGAGGTATCATTATCATCATCGGTCTGTGCTGCAACGGTTGGGTCTGATCTACTAGACTGACGATAATAGCTTTACTCTTGATGAGCCGATCGGTGTATATGCGATGTCCTATCGGAGTGCTTAGCCGATAGGTTATCTTTTTATAAAGCCGACTGTATTATCCTTACTGTTTTAGTCATCTATATTATCATCGGTTTTCTAGCCGATGCACATGTGTTTCCTCGGCAGTCGGCTGGCTTACTGTTTTGCTAATCTATTTTATCATCGGCTTCTAGCCGATGCACATGTTATACTGACAGCTTATCCATTTGTTTATAGCGCTATCGGTTTCCTAGCCGATACACAGGTGCCATCGGCTATCGGCTACGAGGAGTTTATATCAGCCCGTATCGGCCGATAGCCGATGTGCAGTTGCTGCTGACCCGGGCACGAGCACAAGCGAGGACCCGGGAGCGAGAACCCGAGCACGAGACCCGGGCACGAGTACAGGCGAGGGCCCGGGCACGAGCATAGCGGCGATCGGCTGGAAGGAATCTGTATCGGCTTACTGGCTGATTGGATCAGTAATCAAATTTCTTCATCTCCTTGTCAATTGCGGGGTCAAATTGACTGGCACGCCTGCGAACCTCAAGATTTTAGGACCTGCACTGGAGCTAAGCAGATCTCCCAGGCCTTCGTATGTTCAATCGCATCAAACCAGATCATCAACAAGCTTCTTGGCACACCCGGTGGTTTTTGGTGCGAACATATTTTTGGCACGCCCGGTGGGACACAGAACTTCGACATGGCTGGAAAAGATGTCAGCAAAGATGATACAATCTCAGTTACAATGGAAGACTTGACCGAAGAACAGAGACAACAAGTGGAGCAGAACATCGATGATTTTCGGAAGCTTTGTCTAGAATCCTTCGGTATGACAGATCAAGGGCCGATTCAGAAGTCGCAATTTCCAAAGCCTGTTCTGATTGATGAATCGAGCCATACATTGCCTGCAAGTTCACAAAAGCCGATTCAAGACATGTTTAATAAAGCAGTTCATCATGCGTTGACCGATCAATCTGGGATGTCGGTGAACACATTACAGAGCTTGATCAAGAAGGCAGTGGAGCCGATTCAAATACCCGGGGGGCAACAAGATGGGATTCCTCAAGGATATCAAACTGCGTACTATGGGGGACATCAATAGAGTTATCCAGAAGCTGTTCCTGAGTACAATTATCAGAGGGAATATCAGAATCAGAATCGGCTACCAACTCCACCTCTGTATTATCACGTCGAAAATCCAGGAGAAAAAGGTTTGACAGCAAGAATCACAGAGGTGATGAGAGAACAATTCGGTTTAAGACCGAAAGAGGAAACATTTATGTATCGGCATCCATACCCAGATTGGTTTGATAGAGTTCCGTTGCCACGCCGATACAGAGTACCAGACTTCTCCAAATTCTCAGGGCAAGATGATGTATCTACAGTGGAACATGTCAGCCGATTCTTGGCTCAATGTGGAGAGGCATCGGCTGTAGAAGCTTTGAGAGTTAGACTCTTCCTGTTATCGTTATCCGGATCGGCCTTTACATGGTTTTCTTCATTGCCACCTAACTCAGTTCGAAGTTGGGTCGATCTGGAAAAGCAATTCCACAAGTATTTCTTCATGGGAAGTCAGGAGATGAGTTTGATAGACTTAACATCGGTAATACAGAAGCCGGAGGAATCAGTCGCAGAATATATCCAGCGGTTTCGTAATGTTAGAAGCCGATGTTATAGTTTAAGTTTGGATGATGCACAGCTGGCCGAATTAGCATTCCAAGGTTTGTTGGCTCCGATCAAGGAAAGATTTTCATTAGAAGACTTTGAGAGCCTAGCACACCTAGTACAGAAGGTATCGGTTCATGAAAGCCGATTTCAGGAGGCCAGGAAGGAATGATGAGGCCCGAACAGAAGAATTTCGAAGTTTGATAATAAACTCCGAAATTGGGGGGCATGTGTTAACGCCAAAATTTGGTACGGGTCGTTACCATGTTCGGTTAAGGAAAGAAGCGATATCAGCCATTGGAAACTAATCCAGAAGAGTCCGAGCTTGGGAAGGAGTCGTGAAGGCCACGTTATGGCAGCTATTTATCTTATCTATTAGATAGTTTTATCTTTTAGGAAACCTGATCTCTTGTCCGATCAGGTCTGTTAGTTTTCCTTTTCTAGTTAGGAAAGTCTTGTTCCGTGTCCTATAAGGACTCTTGTAACTCGGGGTATATATACGTATGCCCGGGGACCTTGTAAACTATCCACACAGATCAATTAAACTTCGGCGCATCGCCACCCTTTCGACGGGTTCTTACTTCTCGAGCGGGGCTGCATCGGTTAGGTCCGAACTCCTGCGAGAGGGTAAGACTCGTCACCCCTTACCCAGGTGTACCTGCCCTGTCTACGGCTGCATCGGTTCGGTCCGACCTCTTAGGCCGATCAGGTATACCACATCACGCGTGCGTAGATCTTATCAGCTTACTGGGAGTAGCTTATCGTCAGTTTGTGCTGCATCGGTTGGGTCCGACCTACTAAACTGTCGCGATAAGCTGTTCCTGCTAGGTTGATGTTTTTTGCGCAAGCATCTTATCGGAATGTATAGCCGGTAAGTTATCTTCATCACGATCGCATTATATCTATCGGCCCATTGAGGTATCATTATCATCATCGGTCTGTGCTGCAACGGTTCGGTCTGATCTACTAGACTGACGATAATAGCTTTACTCTTGATGAGCCGATCGGTGTATATGCGATGTCCTATCGGATTGCTTAGCCGATAGGTTATCTTTTTATAAAGCCGACTGTATTATCCTTACTGTTTTAGTCATCTATATTATCATCGGTTTTCTAGCCGATGCACATGTGTTTTCTCGGCAGTCGGTTGGCTTACTGTTTTGCTTATCTATTTTGTCATCGGCTTCTAGCCGATGCACATGTTATACTGACAGCTTATCCATTTGTTTATAGCGCTATCAGTTTCCTAGCCGATACACAGGTGCCATCGGCTATCGGCTACGAGGAGTTTATATCAGCTCGTATCGGCCGATAGCCGATGTGCAGTTGCTGCTGACCTGGGCACGAGCACAAGCAAGGACCCGGGAGCGAGAACCCGAGCACGAGACCCGGGCGCGAGTACAGGCGAGGGCCCGGGCACGAGCATAGCGGCGATCGGCTGGAAGGAATCCGTATCGGCTTACTGGCCGATTGGATCAGTAATCAAATTTCTTCATCTCCTTGTCAATTGCGGGGTCAAATTGACTGGCACGCCTACGAACCTCAAGATTTTAGGACCTGCACTGGAGCTAAGCAGATCTCCCAGGCCTTCGTATGTTCAATCGCATCAAACCAGATCATCAACAAGCTTCTTGGCACACCCGGTGGTTTTTGGTGCGAACACAAATTGACTGGCACGCCTACGAACCTCAAGATTTTAGGACCTACACTGGAGTGAAGCAAATCTCCCAGGCCTTCGCGTGTCTCTAGGCGCCGAACCAGGTCGTCGGCCCCCGGCGGTTTTCGGCGTCAACACGTTTTTGGCATGCCCGGTGGGACACGAAGTTTCGACACAAAGTCTCAAACGGAATTGCAACATGGCTGGAAAAGAGATCAAAACAGACAATGTAATTCCGGTCAACATGGAAGATTTAACTGAAGAACAAAAACAGCAAGTTGAGCAAAATATGGCCAATTTTCAGAAGCTTTGCTTGGAATCCTTCAGCATGACAAGACAAGGACCGATTCAAAAATCTCAGTTTCCGAAACCAGTTCTGATTGGAGAATCGAGCCGCACACCACCTGAAAGTCCACCAGTAAACCCTTACAGGAGATGGTGAATGAAGCAGTACATCACGCGCTCATCAATCAATCCGGGATCCTGGTGAACATGCTTCATAACCTCATAAAAAAGACAGTAGATGGATCAATTGTCCAAGAGCCTACTCGAGGTCTTGTATATCTCCCGCCAAAGACGGAGCCGAATCAGGTTACTTATGGGATAAACGGAGACATACCGGAAAACCTGTTTACACAGAACCAGGCTGGGGGGCAACAGGATATTCCTGCTGGGTACCATCGGTCTACTTATTATGGGGGATATCAACAGAATTACCTAGGTGGTATTGCCGAATCGGGCCAACCAACTCCCCCGATACGTATCACAGGGACAACCCAAAGGAAGAAGATTGTCGGCAAGGGTTTGCAAGAAGAGATAGTAAAGGAACAATTGTCAAGCCAAAGGAAGCAACATATGTATCTGTCGCCACCAAAACACCGGGTGTCAGAAGCTTGTGTGATCTGGTTTGATGCAATTGAATACGAAGGCCTGGGAGATCTGCGTAAGCTCCAGTGCAGGTCCTAAAATCCTTGAGTGTTCGCAGCCGTTGTGCAGTCAATTTGACCCATAATTGACAGAGGAGGAAAATATTAATTCAGTGAATCAATCGGCCAATACGATCCCGCTAGCGATTGCCGAAGGATGCTTGAGCATCGAGCTGTGGAAAACCGATGATAAAATTTGTCGGCTCCAGCTGTCCGCGCCCTGGTCTCGTGCCCGTGCCGGTCCTCGGGCCAGGTCCTCGCTCCCGGGCTGCTTGTGCTCGGTGCCCGGGTTCAGCAGCAAACACATCGGCATGGCCGTACGGACTGATGTAGGCCCCTTGTAAGCCGATGGGCCGATGGCACCTGTTGTATCGGCTGAAATCCGATAGCTATAAGCAAAATAGATAGCTATCAGTTATTACATGTGCATCGGCTAGAGCCGATCTAGATAAAATAGGCCAGAATAGTAGCTAGCCGACTGCCAAGGAAAACTGTCATCGGCGTGAGAAAACGATGAATATAGATGACCAAAAATAGTAAAAGATAATACAGCCGGCTTTATAAAAAAGTAACTATCGGCTAAGCACTCGATAGAACGTCGCATATACACCCTATCGGCTCTCAAGGATAAAATCTATCATTATCAATTCTAGTAGTTCAGACCTAACTGGTTGCCAGCACAGATAATAATAATAAGGAACCTCAAAAAAAACCCCGGGCCGTTAGAAAACCTAATTTGCAACTATGACTGTAATAAGGATAACCATATCGGCTATAACATTTCGACTGAGATGAAGACACTGCAGCAAAACATCACCTAGCCAGAACGATATCGCTGGGCAACTCAAGTAGGTCGGAACCCAACCGATGTCAGCACGAACTGATGATAAATCACTCCCATTAAGCTGATAAGATCTACGCACGCGTGATGTGGTATACCTGTCGGCCTTAGAGCGTCGGACCGAACCGATGCACCGTAGAAGCGCAGTACACCCTGGGTTAAGGGGGACGGAGTCTTACCCTCTCGCAGGATTCGGACCTAACGATGCAGCCCCGCTCGAGAAGCCCAAGAACCCGTTCGAGAATGTGGCGATGCCCCAATTTGATTGAATCTGTGTGGATAATTTAAAGGTGCCGGGCGTACATTTATACCCGAGTTACATGAGTCCTTATAGACACGGAAAACAGGACTTTCTAACTAGAAAAGGAAAAAACTAACAGACCTCATCGGACAATGAGATCAGGTTCCTAAAGATGTAAATATCTAATAGATAAGATGAAATAACTGCCATAAACGTTGGTCTTCACGATTCCTTCTCAATCCGTTTCTTCTGGATAATTTCTCCGGTTGATATAACTTTATCTTTACGAATCTTGATATGAGCCAGACGTGCAATTATTTGGCAGTTAACGTATCGCATCCATATCCTGAGTGGTTCGATAGAGTTCCCATTACCACACCGATACAGAGAGTACGAGTCCCGGATTTCTCTAAGTTCTCAGGCAAGACAGCACATCTACAGTAGAACACATTAGCCAATTCCTGTGGCACAAGTGCGGAGAGCATCGGCTGAAGAAGCTCTGAGAGTTAGGTTTTTCCCCTTGTCGCTTTCTGGATCGGCTTTTTATGGTTCTCTTCATTACCACCGAATTCAGTTCGGGGATGGACCCCGATCTAGAAAAATAGTTTCAAAGTACTTCTTTGCTGGGATCCATGAGTGAGACTGACGAGATCTACATCGGTTAGACAGAGACCAGATGAAAGGACCGAATATATTCAGTGATTTTCGGGATGTTAGAAACCGATGTTACAGTCTGAAAACTGAATAGCGATGGGACATCTAGCCGATTTGGCTTTCCAGAGTCTCTTGGCGCCAATTAAGAGTGGTTTTCATCACAGGAGTTTCGAATCCTTGTCTACGCACCTGGTACAGAAGGTATCGGCTCATGAAGCTTGATTTTAAGAGGCGAAAAAAGATTAAATATCAGAGAAGGGTTGCCTCAGAATATAGGTTATTCATCGACTCAGACAAGTCGGATTGGCGGGAGTGGGCTTAAGGAACCAAAAAATCAGTATCATGCCCGTGGTCTAGGAATATCGGCAAAGAGGAGCGATATATGACTTTGACGTCAATAAGCCGATTTAAAAATCTTACGACCTGCTTACTACAGAGACAGATAGCAACTTCCGCCGATCACGTGAAGAATTCCATCAGTGAAGAACTGAAGAAGAAAAGATATTGTAAGTGGCACAATACGATATCACATGACCACACTACGAGTGCAAGTTTTTCAGCAACAAATTCAATCGGCTGTTGAGGAAAGGAAGGATCAAATTCGGAAGATAAAAAGCCGATGAAAATCGACGGACACCCGTTCCCCGTAAAACATGGTTTATGCGGATCGCCGCTAAGGACTCAAGCCGATGACGGAAGGATGTGGGATCATAGAAAAATCAAGATTACTTCATTAGGATGATAGAAAAATATTCAAAGTACGAACAGCGGATTAAGCCAGACGGGGAAGATATAATCCACATTGGGATTGTCCGTTCTTCCGATTCTGCTGGGATCAAGGATGAGATTGCTGATTGAAGATTGCCCTGAGTGCCGATAATCTGAGGTTTTCAGCGGGATCAGCAGGAAGTTTTTCGCAGATGCGGACATCTAGGAGACGAGCATCGGTACATAGCCGATTAGGGCCAATCCACGAAGATTCGTTTTGAAGAAAATGAAGAGAAGTGCATGAAAACAAGCCAAATCCTCAGTGTGTCCTAGCGGAATATTCACGAAGAATCAGAGAGAATGGCACAACGGCTACGACACCAAGAGGCAACAGGAAGACAGAGGCAAGATCAGGAAGAAGCGATCATCGCCACAAAACTAAACGAGTATGGCGTGTGAAGAGGAAAGGACAATAAAGTCGATTCATCGGCTCCAGTAACATGGTTTTCTTTTGCCTTGGGAGTATATAAGCACTTTCATCGAACGAACGGACGGCAATGAAGAAGTTTTTGCTCAGTTAACGTTGCAACCCGATCAGGCTGTATTTGATAAACCTGAGGAATCAGAGCATCGGCACTTAAAGCCATTATATATCAAGAGCTATGTGAATGGGAAGCCGATGACGAAGATGCTGGTTGATGGGGGAGCAGCTATCAATTTAATGTCGTAATGCTACATATCGAAAATTGGGGAAAACGCCAAAGACTTGATCAAGACGAATATGGTGCTAAAGACTTTCAGGTGGGAATTCATCAGAGGCGAAAGACGTGTTAAACGTGGAGTTGACAGTGGGAAACAAGACATTGCCTACCACGTTTTTCATTATCGATGGAAAAGGGTCATATAGTCTGCTTCTCGGCAGGGATTGGATTCACGCAAATTGTTGCGTGCCCTCGACAATGCATCAATGTCTAAAACAATGGCAAGGGGATCAAGTTGAGGTAGTCTTAGCAGATCGGTCAACTAACATTGCAATGACTGATTTGCCAGTCTGGGAGGCCGATGGAGTTGATTGTTTGTCCGGAAAAACATGGGAAGGAGATTATCTCAAGGTCACCAGTCAAGGGATACAACCGATTCAGCAAGTCGGCTCCAAGCTGTTACTCTGATGGGCTCCATTGAAGATTTTGAGGGGAAACTGGGACAAGGGTTTACGTCGGTCGATGACTTAGAGGAGATCGACATAGGACCAGGAGATAAGCCAAGGCCGACGTATATAAGCAAAAGGTTATTGCCCTGAAGCTTCGAGGAGAATTGATAGCACTGTTGAAGGAGTATCGGGATTGTTTTGCTTGGGAGTATCATGAGATGCCAGGATTAAGCTGATCAATTGTTGAAACATCGAACCCACAAACGTGAACGGGATGACATCATAAAAAATAACATAGAACCGCGAGGCTGACAAAACCAAACCGACACCCATTAAACCAGGATATCAGCCATTCAAACAGGCTCCAAGGAGGTTTAAGGCAGAATTATATTGAGCCAATTAAGCAGAGATTACAAGGTTAATGATGCCAAGTTTATAAGGCGTGCGATATGCTGATGGGTTTCTAATATCGTCTCGGTAGAAAGAAGAATGGAAAATGAGGATATGTATCGATTTTCGGGATTTAAATAAGCTACCCCTAAGGATGAGTTCCAATCGATAGCAGATTTGTTGGTGGATGCAGCATCAGGCCACAGATTATTAGCTTCATGATGGCAATGCAGGATACAATCAGATTTTTATGGCTGAAGAAGATATACATAAGACTACGTTTCGATGTCCTAGAGCTATCGGTTTATATGAGTGGGTAGTAATGACAATTTGGGTTAGAAAGTGCCGGTGCGACTTATCACGAGGGCGATGAATTATATTTCATGATCTCATCGGCTTGTTAGTGGAAATTTACATTGATGATGTGGTGGTTAAGTCTAAGAGTAAGGAAAGCCATATAGTCGATTTGCAAAAAGTGCTGGAAAGAGCCAAGAAATACGGACTAAGGATGAATCCCAATAAATGCGCTTTGATGTATTGGCTAGGCAGTTTTTGGGTTTTATGGTTCATGAGTGAGGAATTGAAGTTATTTAACAGAGCATCAGAGCCATTAAGACTACAGAGCCACCAAGCAACAAGACATAGTTACGGTCATTGATCGGCAAGATTAATTTTGTAAGGAGATTCATATCAAATTTGTCAGGGAGAATTGAATCTTTTATCCCGTTGTTAAAATTAAAAGCCGATCAAGAGTTCGTGTGGGGGGCAGATCAACAAAGGCATTCGATGGAATTAAGAGTTATTTAAGCTCCCCACTGTTCTAATTCCGCCGCAAAAAGGAGTGCCGTTCAAATTATACTTATCAGCCGATGAGAAATCCATTGGGTCTGTTTTAATTCAGGAGTTTGAAGGCAAGGAACGAGTCGTGTTTTATTTAAGCAGAAGGCTTTTGGATGCTGAAACAAGATATCCTGCGGTGGAGAAGTTATGCCTTTGTCTATATTTCTCATGCACGAAGTTAAGGCATTATATCCTATCAGCTAAATGCACGGTGGTTTGTAAGGCCGATGTGGTAAAATACATGTTGTCGGCTCCAGTTTTAAAAGGGCGAGTTGGTAAATGGATCTTTGCCTTGACTGAGTTTGACTTGAGATATGAATCGGCTAAAGCAATCAAGGGACAAGCAGTGGCCGATTTCATTGTGCAGCACAGAGGGGATTGCGAGAATTATGTGGAGCCGATCCCATGGACTTTGTTTTTTGATGGATCAGTGTGCAAGCATGGATCTGGTATTGGTTTGGTCATTGTATTGCCTCGGGGGGCAAGTTTTGAGTTTGCTTTTACAATTAAACCTTATCGGACTAATAATCAACCGGAATACGAGACGGTATTAAAGAGACTTCAACTTTTAAAGGAGATCGGAGCCGATATCATAGAGATTGTTGGTGATTCTTTGTTGGTGACCAAGCAGTTGTCTGGGGAATATGAGTGCAGGGATGATATTTTGAGGTCATATCATGAAGAGTGCAGAGATTTATTAAAGGATTTCAAGATGGTATCAGTGGATCATATCCCTAGGGAACAGAATTTAGAAGCCAATGATCTTGCGCAAATTGCTTCTAGTTATCGGCTGAATAGACAGGTTGAGGTTGAAATAGCCGATAATGATATTCAGCGATAAGCCGATGATTGGAGACAGGAAATAGTTGAGTATTTACAAAATCCGTCGTAATCAATTTCCAGGAAGCTTCGGTATAAAGCTACTAGATATGTGTTGCTTGATGGGGAATTATATTATCAGACTTTCGAAGGAGTTCTGCTGAATGCCTAAATTTGGAGAAGCCAAGTGGTTATGTGCGAAGTGCATGAGGGTGTTTGTGGGACTCATCAATCGTCTCATAAGATGAAGTGGTTGCTAAGAAGAGTAGGGTATTTTTGGCCGACAATGTTGGAAGATTGCTTCAAGTATTATAAAGGGTGTTCAAGCATTGTCTAGAAATTTGGAAATATACAGCGAGCACACCAGCTCGGCTATGAATCCTAATCATTAAACCGTGGCCGTTCAGAGGATGGGGAATTGATATGATCGGCCAGGTTTATCCGTCCATCGAGTAAGGGACATAAAATTCATATTGCCGGCGACAGATTATTTACAAGTGGGGTAAGAAGCGATTCCTCTGCAAGAAAGTTACGTCCATAAGAAGCGATCGACGTTTGTAAAGGAGCACATAATTTATCGGTGGGATTCCTCAGACGATAAACTACTGATCAGGGATCTATTTTCGTCGTCTCGATGAGTTTCAACAGTTTGCTGCCAGTATGGGATCAAGTTATTTGAATTCATCGCCTTTATTATGCTCAGGCTAATGACAAGCCGGAAGCTTCTTATAGAGATAGTTGATTTCAAGGATTAGCGGAAAGATTGGATGACAGCCGCGAAGATGGCATACTACGTTAGCCGATTCAGTATGGGCCTATCGGATGGCATGTCATGGAATCTACCCGGGTGCCACCTTACAACTAGTATATGGACATGAAGCTTTTGCCCTTGGGAGACTAACATCGGCTCTAGGAGAATTTCTTTGCAGAATCGAATTGCACACCGTGATTATTATAACTGATGACAGATGACTTGAGGATTTGGCTCAGAATCGGTTAAGGGCGCTGGAGAAGGATCAAGGAAAACAAGGGCTAGAGCAGCTAGGCATTATAACAAAAAAGGTGATGAATAAATCGTTTGCTAAGGAGATCTTGTGTGGAAATTGATTTTGCCAATCGCGGGTCCAAAATAGTAAGTTTGGAAGTGGTCGCCTAATTGGGAAAGGGGCCCTATCGGATTTATAAGTTGCGTGCTGGTAATGCTTATATACTAGAAGATCTATAGGGGGACGGAGTTTGCTAAGCGCTTAATGGGAATATCTCAAGACGTACTATCCGAGCGTTTGGATTAACTCCTGAATCGGCTGGATACGGCCGATTTCTAAAATAGTTCAGAAAACCGATGTTTTTTTTGCATCGCCTAAGATAGCCGATATCAAATTGATATCGCCTTTAGATCAAACAGACAAAATATTAAGGGGCAATTGCAAAGAAAGAAACAAGCAACCAAGTGCCGATCAATTATGTTACAGTAAGAGTTAATCGGCATGTCTGGAGGTCATCAGTCGTTAGTATCAAGGTTTTACAAAAAGTTCTGAATTGTTTCGATCGCGCGCAGGGCGGATCTAGTCAATCTCATTGATTTAGCACGAATGTCGTCTTCATCAGAGCCGAGAATAGACTTCAATGTTATGCGCGCCGAAATGAACGACTTGACGCACTGGCTGCTGCAACCTTAGCCTCATTTTGATCTTGTATAGCTTGTGGCAGGCGATGAGTGGGATTCTGTTGTTTCAAGATCCTGCGAGTTTTTTTGAGTTCTGCCAGGCAAATCGGCCTCCTTTTCTTTAGTTGGTCCAATTTGGATTGGAGCTCTTGAGGGCGCTATCATGTCATCAAGCTTTTTTTCTTCTCTGTTTGGGCTGATAGAACCCGATCGACTTGGATATCTTGGGTATCTTATTTGTTGATCAGCACGATTGGCTATGCGCTGCCTGAGCTTGATGAGTCTGAATCTGTGAGATTCCAGAACATATGCCGCGCGGAGTCAGTGAGTTCGATGAGTTCTTCAGGCAAATGATGTTCAATATCTGCAAGTCTTGCCCGGATCGGCCCCGCAGTCTTCACCAGTGCGTCGAAATCTTTTCTAGCCGACTTAATGATTACTCGTTAAGTACTCGCGCACATCGGCTGAGAAGGATGGTTTGGATTGCCGCGCTGGTGGCTAATTGCTTCTTCTGCCTCTAAGTACTTGCCGATGTCAAAGGAGAATAAATCGGCTAAGGACTGCAAATGACGTCGGTAAAAGAATCAGTGAAGAGTTAAAAAATGAGTATGAATATAGAGAGGTTACCTGAGGTAGGACATTCGGCGGTTGGGTAGGTATCGGCTTCAGGTGGATGAGTGGGTTGTTCTTCAGAACGGCCGATGTCAGGCGATGTAGTAGAACAGCTCATCAACGGCTTGGGGCTGGGTGCTGAGATTGGAAGCGGCTGGAGAAGTCATCGGGCTCGTGCTTGGAGGGATGTCAGTAGAAGGTGCAGGTTCAGGCCGATGACTCGAGCTGAAAAATAAAATTGATGAGAAATAGGAAAACAGATAATGATATCAAGACTTAGCACATACCTGAGAGATGAGGGGGCGAAGATGTTGTTTGGGGAGTAGGTGGCATCGTGACCATGACATCGGCATTGGTTTCTGCTTCTTGAGAGTAAGGGCGATGCGCCGCTTTTTGCGTTTCTGTCCTGTCGGGCCGGGGCGCCTGGGGAGAGCGATGGAGAGGGGCATCGCGCCCCTAAGCGGAGTGGCCGGATGGTGGGTGATACATGATCGGTCGCCACTAGTGCTTGTCGTTGGGGCTCGACGTTGACAGCCTGCAAAATTAAGAGTGAGAGATGATCGGAGATGATGATTAAGGCTTATGGGGGTTACCTCTTCATCGGATTCGATGTAGTCGCAGGTGAGGCGAGAACAGTAGTGGATGGTCGCTAAGTTAAATAGATCTCTCCTCCATTCCTGACACACATGGGGCAAAAAGCTTGTATTGGCGGTGCATACATTCACCTCGGTGCGGGCGCCCAGGGGAAGAGATTCTGTTAAGGTCCGCATCCAATCCATACTCTAGGGCATTGTTGATGTTGCCCCGGGCTTGAAGTTTATCAATGAAAAATAGGCCGATCGGAGTTGACCAAGACCAAGCTGACGGGAGCCGACCGATGGATGATAGCAATTCCATATGATTGGTTGCGATCAGCCCAGAGAGAAGCCAAGTCTGCAGCAGATAGTGGGGGTAACGGCCGATAGGAATATAGGCCGTTCGACTCATCGTCTTCCAGAGCGTTGAGTGGATTGAAGTGGAAGGCATTTCGAAAATGACGAATGCGCATTGTATGCAAACCAAAGTGTGGCCTCCTTGGTGAAGCCATAATAAAACCCCTTGAACCTTGACTGAGTCCAACAGGTGGTGTATTTGCCGCCGGAGAGCCGATGCAGCTTCGCCCATGGAGATACCGGCGGTAAGTGGGTTCCTGGGTCTTCTGTATGATCGGCTGGAAGGATTGTTAAGAAAGAAGTATCAGAAAAGACCTTGGAGGTGTAAGACGTTTGAGCCATAGTTGCACAAACCACAAAGGACCCCCGATATGGCGAATGGGCTGGCCGGCCGATCGCTTGGTCGCTACTTTGATGCAGCAGTTGATAGGTGGCGCCAAGGAGATGTTGCCCCAAGGGGATTTTTCCGATTGGCCAGGCACTCTGCCAGACATTGGCATGTTGGTCGTTGGGCGGGAGGGTTGTGCCCGAAGACAAATCGTGTCCAGCCACAAGTTCAAAAAGGCGACATGTTCCGATCGTCGACATGGTCCAGTTCCCTTGTTGTGGATTGATATATACCTTGAACCAGCCACCAAGTGTGTCGCGCTTGAAGCTGATGAGCAGGCTGAATCGGAGCCTCGAAGGGGTTGATGTAGTTCGTCGTGTTGAGTGCAAGTGAGCATGTCCACATTCATCAAGGTGGGGGTCAGCGCCCGTGCTCGAACATGAGGCGTTGAGAGCATCTGACACAGAAAATATGAAAGCCAATGGCAGCAGAGGCTCGTTCTTTTCCATATCGGCCAGAGAAAGGTTGATGCAACAGTGGCGATGTTTGATTCTTCCCAGAGGTTCTCTTTGCGGCTGATTACTTTTTTTTTCCTAATATTTTACCAGTCCCTCCACCCAGGAAGCTTGCTCGGCCATGATCTAAAGCTATTGGTCCAATCGCTGACTAACATGGCGGAGTTCTTGAAAGGGATGCGTTGGGTCTCGGCGCTGATGAAATCTGTGGAATCCTCGCTACCATTGGCCATGATAGAAGAAATTTGGGTAATCGGCGGCTGGGATTAGAACTTGGTTCCTAAGGTTCTACAGTAAAAACAAGAACACAACGAAGAACAGGTGAAGAACATGGCAGATTGGGTTCATCTAGGCTACAAGATCAGAGAGCAAATAATCGGGCAGAAAGAATTACCTCGGGGACTGCGGATGCTGATGCCATTGCGCGAGAAGAAGAAGAGCGGGAATCAGCGGTCGAAGGAGAAAGCTGCGACGGTTCGTCTGAGTTCGCCGGAGTTTGTCGAGGTCTCGGAAGATGAAGCGGTAGCGCTCTGGTGATGTGAAAGCATAAAAAAGGCTAGGGAGACGAAGCGGTTTATAGAGGCATGATGACCGGGTGGGAATCGAGGCCATTGGCACTGTTTGAAACAATTAAGGCAAGTGGGCTACCTTGGGCCGCCTCGGTATGGAAGGAATCTGAAGGCCCAAAATGAAAGAATTTCGAAGTCTTATAGAAAACTTCGAAATTGGGGGGCATGTGTTAACACCAAAATTTGGTATGGCTCTGTATCAGATTCGGCTAAGGAGAAAGTTGCTGTTAACTAACGGAGGTTGATCCGGAAGGAAGTCCAATTCGGGAAGGAGCCGTGAAAGACCACAGTATGGCAGATTATTAATTAGGCAAATTAATATTTTATTCTTTAGGAAACCTGATCTCGTGTCCGATCGGGTCCTGTTAGTGTTTCCTTTTTGTTAAGGAAATGGTGTACCGTGTCCAATAAGGACTCGTATCAAACTCGGGGTATAAATACGTATGCCCGGGTGCTTTGTAATATATCTACAATCAATCAGATCAATACAATTTCGGCGCATCGCCACCCCTTCGACGGTCTTGCTTCTTGAGCCGGGCTGCATCGGTTAAGTTCGACCTCCTGCCGACGAGGTAAGTCTCGTCACCCGCGACCACCGCATCGGCATAGGACTTCCTCGGTTAAGTCCGATATTCTAGTCGGTTCACAGTGGACGGCCTTACCACGATATATTATTTTGTCCTATGGCTGCATCAGTTTAGTTGATCTCATAGATCGGATTAGTATATCACATCACGCAAGGTGCGCAGATCGTATCAGCTTACTGGGAGCGATTTATCATTAGTTGTGCTTCATCGGTTGGGTCCAACCTACTAAACTGCCAGTGATAAATCGTTCCTGCTAGGGTTGATATTTTTTGCGCAAGCGTCTTATCGGGTTGTTAGCCGATAAGTTATCATATTTTACATCACGATCGCATTAGATCTATCGGCTCATCAAGGTCTTGTTATCATCATCAGTCTGTGCTGCAACGATTGGGTCCGATCTACTAGATTGCTGGTAATAACTTTACTCTTAATAAGCCGATGGGTTTTATGCGATGTGTTATCGGAGTGCTTAGCCGATAAGTTATCTTTATATCCAGCCGATTTGTCACAAACATGTTAGAAATCGCTGCCAAGTCGGGGCGGCATGAAATTGCATATCTCGGTTTTTTCCCTGTGGCGAGGACCCAGGCGCGGACAGCCAGCGAGGACCCGGGCACGAACAACATGCAAGGACCCGGGCATGGGCACGGACAACAGGCGAGAACCCGGGCATAGACAGCAGCCGAGGACCCGGGCACAGGCACAAGCAAGGGCCCGGGCACGGACGCGGGCAGCACCTTTGGAGCGATGCATAGCAATTACTATTGCAATCGGCTGAAGTTTATTCAATCCATTTATTTATGCATTTTGCCTATTTATTTTATCAAGTTTATATCCGATTTTTAGGTATTCCTTTGGCAATCGGCTAGTTTGATATTTGCTTATTATTATTAGTTACTGCTCATGCCATCATCGGCCTCCAGTCGGTGTATAAGTGCTACAGTTCATATCGGCTATCGAACCGATGAGACGAGTCCAGATCGGCTTCTAGCTGATTAGCTCATTGATCTAACATTTTCTCTCCTTGTCAATTGCAGGGTCAAATTGACTGGCACGCCTACGAACCTCAAGATTTTAGGACCTGCACTGAGTGAAGCGAAATCTCCCAGACCTTCGCGTGTCTCTAGGCGCCGAACCAGATCATCGGCCCCCGGCGGTTTTCGGCGTCAACAGCAGGATGTGTTGATAGTAAAAAGTTGACATCAGTTTACATCTTTCACTCTTGTAGAGGAGCTATTTCATAGGAAAAGCTCAAAACAACGCTACAGTGTCGTATTCTAAGATAAAAGCCAAGCGGAATTTGTGGCATGTTATGAAGCTATAGGACAGGCGGTATGGCTAAAGAATTTCATCCTAGATTTAAAGTGCCGTAGACGGCATTTAGTAAAACTACTTAATTATACTGCGATAATATGGTTGCAGTATTCTATTCTAGTAATAACAAGTCAAGTTGTGTTGCCAAACACATCGACGTAAAATATCATGTTGTGAAAGATAGAATCCAGGTCAGAAATAATACTTTACAGCATATAAGCACTAACAGATTCTATGCTTGCGGATCCACTACTGAAGGCTTACCACCCAATCTCTTAGAGAGCACATTGCCGGCATGGGTTTAAGGGATAGCCTCTAATTCTGGAACTAACGGGCCATAATGAATAAACCAACTCCCGTTGAAATAAAACTAACAAATCCTCATGAGCGAGTAATACACTGTGGGTAATGGAGTTCGGTGGCGACACATAAGCTGCTGTAACTCATTAGCTTGGTTATTGCTTTGCTGAAAGGAGACTTATGAATCCTTCAATTAAGTGGGACAATGTTGGAGTTAATCTCGGATTAAGGCTAACTAACCGATAGGGATAAGGGGAGAGGCATCCAACGTTGCTCTCCATGACCGATCATGCCTGCCATGATCGGGAGGCGCGCCCAACAAAACTTTGCGATTGGCCCCCGATCGCGTAGCGCACATTAAAAGGGCCACTGACACTTGGAGTGCTATCCCCATCTCTCTCAAGTTTGGCTAATTCTCTAAAACCACCGATCCTTAGAGCGCTGCAGCGATTGGAAGGCCGACTCTCACACAACGACGATAGACGGCCAGTGCAGGTGGAGACCCGAAGGGCGGCACTATTCTTAGCCTCACCGTGTGACTACACCAAGTCGGAGAACTACTCGACAAACATCAAACCATGGCTTCATCCTCCAAACCCTGGTTTGATCTCTAGCTCTATTAAATTTCCGCATCAGCGGGCGTTCATGTTTTAGATCAAGTATTGTGTTCAAGTTTATTCTCACTGCTTAATTAACTTATAGGAGAATTTATGGGATAAAGGCAGCATGTTCAACTAATTCTCTAATTACTTGGATGGAATGGTGGAAACTTATTGTGATAAGTATACAACTGCAAAGAACAGCCATGGTATGCCACCTAATATTAAGTATCTACATTTTGCAGAAACGCCTACATATCTGGCATCCTGGAGTAATCTGGACACTCATTCATGGCTCCCCAAGAAGCTCTGCATCTGGTCCCTCAAAATAGGTATTTAGTTATTTTCCTGTCTTCAATCCTCGCTTTCTTTTATGGTATTGCCTTCAATTTGTGTGATCATGATCGCTTTCTATATTACACTGCCTAATTAGTTTGAACTCTTTGTTAGACTTTTTACTTGTTTAATGACTTGTTTATGTCTTTTTTTTTCTTTTTGGAATGGCAGGGGAAGCTCATTGGCAGTAAAAATATGCAATGTAATCCTCAAGAAAGACTAGCCCATCAACTTGAACTGACCAAGCCCCAAGAGGTTGGCACGAGGTACTGCTGTCCCAGCTTTGTTTTTACTCACATGAGCTACACAGAAGAAGAAGAAGATGGCCAGCGTCTGCAAAATGTTGAAGGCCAGGGCTGCTTCCTAACATGATGAGAGGAGGTTCGCACTTCTCAAGAAGGCTGTGTCCTTGTAGCGTACAGTACTTGTGGCTGCTCCAAGAAATGCATTATGTTCCTTTTCCATAATGCTATGCCTACGAGTGTGATTCCATGAAGAATGAAGGAGGGCGTGTTTCTTAGTGAAAGAAACGGAGGCCGTCAAAGAAATCGATTGAGGCTGAGGTGGAGGAGGGGAGATCGCTGGCCATAGCCTCGCCGTCGGGTTGCCGGAGCACGGTCGGCGCCACCGACATGAACTGCTACGTTGAACGACAGGTGGCTTCGGCATTGAGCACATGGCCAGTTTGTTGGCCTATATGGACCCAGTTCTTGACACTGCTAGAAAATCCAAAATTAAGCCTGATGGGGTAGATGCCGTGATGGTTTGGGCCGTCTTAATCCTGTGCAGCGTGGCCTGAAACGATAGTTTGTATTCCGGTTGCTGTTACTCGAACTGAAATTACTCGGATGTTCAGAGGCTAAGGGCTCATTCGAAACACACAACGGGAAAAACGTAGAATGGAAAAAACACAGGAATATGAAAGAAAACCAGGTGAAAAACAGATGAATGGAAACTAGAGGAATATAAAGGATAAGGATGTTCGGATAGATACAGGATAAGGACGTTCGGATAGATACAGAAAAGGTTTCAAAGAAAATGCACAGTAATTACTTTCTTTCCCATCGTCATTATCAACTCAACTACCAGTACCACCTCCATTTTTCACAAATCGAACGCGAACCGGCGGTGTGAGCTCCGCGGAGGCAGCCCGTGGGCCGGCAAGCTTGAGACCAAACAGTGAAAGCATGAGCTCCAACACTCGGCAGAGCGGCATGGCGGCGAGGGGCCAGGGCGAATCGTCCAGCCGAGTGAGCTCGCGCGGTGGGAACGAGCTCCAGCGGCGTGGACGACGGAGCCGTGGCTAGAGGGAGCAGAGCGAGCTGGCTGTTTGAGGAGCCGAAGTAGCCCGCATCCAAGCTGCCAGCCAACGCAAGCTCGAGCTTGCGGCTAGCCGCCATGAGCTGCAGTAGCCGATGGCCCCTTATTGCTTCTTCTTCCTTTGGTTTTTTCTTGTTCCTGCGTTGATTTGTTTTTCTTTTGAGATGGTTCTTGCTCTGAGACTACATTACTAGCTGCGTGATTGCCTCGATCTTCTGCAAAGGAAATGAAAAAAGAGCTCGGGGTGGATGGGATTTTCCCCGTGGTTTTCCCGTGAAACCAGCACCGAAGGAAACTTTCCCTTGGTTTTCCTATGACCGATTTCTTCGATCCGAATGACAGGATAAGAAAAAATCCCATTGAACAGTATTCCTCCAAAAATCCCATAAAAATCCTTTGATCCGAATGAGCCCTAACAATATCATCTGAGGAGGTTAGAGCTTAGAGGACAGAAGGTACCTGCTCTCCCAGTTAACTGTCTTCAACAAGTTACCCATAAAGACATCTAAACTTAAAATGGGTCTTCGACAGTATTGTATCGGTCTTGAGTACATATATAGGAGACCTATTTTGGGTGCCAGGAGAGGCACAACCTAAATCTGAGTATCCTGTCTTCTGAAGATCCATTTGTAGAAATGGTTCTCTTTTGGGTTTTATTGTTGGAGAAGACCAAAAATAAATATTGAACTCTTTATCTATAGTTCTATCTAAACGTGAAATAGGTCTTGTATTTGAGATGTCATGTCGTTGTTGAAGATAGTCATGTCCCGGGTACATCTTCTCCTGAAAAATTGGGTTTACCTCTTTCCTTTATTAATAGACAACTTCACCACTGTTAGTCCCCAATTCTCATTATTAATACCCTCTACTGACATTCTAGCACCGGCCAGCTGTGTCGCCTATAAATATTGTGACACATCTTGCTTTGTGATTGTACACTAGGTAACCTCATCTGTAGGCTGTACTGAAATTTAACAAAATATAGTGAAGACTTGCCCTCATTGAGCAGTTCAACTACTTGAGTTTGTACTGTATCTCCTCCGTTCCAAAATATAATAATATATAGGTTGTGTAGTAAATGTTAAGATTGGGTTTTATTTTCTATTTTGAATTGTTTAGATTCCCTTTCCAAGCTTCTTATTAGCTTTGAAATCTTTGAAATAATGTGAATCATAAAAATCAGTGCAAGAATTCTTATATTGTGGTACAAAATTTAAATCTAAGAAATTTTTATATTTTAAAATGCAGGTAGTATAAGTTTAGACTTGATTCTAGAGCAAGACTAGTGTTTTGGGAACGGAAGGCATTTGGACAACTCACAAGAGAATGGTAGTCTGTTTAAGTAATTGTTTAGTTATGTGTACGGGCAACAAACAGGATTAATGTAAAATTTGGCCTTAGCGCTGCCGCTGCCCTCTCCCCCGGGGATCTACTCTAATCCAACAGACTTTCTGTACAATGTATGCCACTGCGGTTGTTCTTCAGTTTCTAAATCAGTGGAGGACTGCAAAATCTTAAGACATCTGCGCTGGTGATTCAATCTATTGCCACCACTTACTGGTTATGAATATCCCCTCTGAACTCTGATATTTGAACTGCATGCCTGACATGTGAAATTGCACGAGCTGGTAGTTGCTCATCTGGCAAAGCACTCAGATAAACAAGTAGAAAACTGAATGCAGTACACTTAACTCCAGGCACAAAGATAGCTAACACGTATTACAACTAAATTTCATGGACTTGGCATAACAATGACATGCAAGCATATATTATGACTGAAATACATTTGCTTGGCACAAAATTATCAGAAATATTCAGAGACTTTCTGAAGACCCCGAAGTATTCACAAATATATTGCAACGGGAGGACTAGTCCTGCTTGCTTGTCAATCATGAGTCATGAGCAAGGGGCACCTACTAGGACACCTAGCATGCAATCCTAAACCCGAATTTCACCTAAAACCTGCATGGCCTGCTACTCCTTGAATTGTTCTTATTACTTAGGTGAGTTTGCATAATGGAATTCATCCCATACTATTTCCCTTAGCTATCACTGGCGCAACTATCTGTGTCATATGCAATTCATCCAAAAAGGTTGGCGCAACCTGCTGCTGAATTAAGACATGCATGGAATTCATTAATTGCTTAGTCACTCACCAGGCCACCACCCCACTATAGCCTCGGTATATAATTTGAACCGAGGTGGCAGTTCATCAATCATCGTTGTTACTTCGCTTAGCTTGCTTCTTGGCATACTCTCCACTATATTATTATATCTTAATTTCATGTTTGAATATCCATGTTGTGAACGGGTCGATCAATAGTACTTATGAAGAGTTTTGAGAATGAAAGGCATCAGGAGAGATTCTCTAGCCAAACATATCCAAGTCAGTAACTAGAGGAATTTCTGTTAGAGGTAGACCGCAACATCCCTTCATACAACCCAAAACCGAAGCACTAGGCAAAGAACCTAGTGCCCAAGCGAAGCCCTCAAGTATCAGGTGAAGAGCCTGGTAAACAGACGAATAGCCTGGCCCATTAGGCGAAGGCTCCAATATCGAACGAAGAGCCTAGAGAACAGTCCAGCAGAGCGCCAAACATCCTACCGAAGCCATCTTAGCCCGAAGGGGTAAAAGGCCCATCGAGGGAGGGAGCGGCTCAAGGGCCCAGCATAGCCTAGGAGGGGCCTGTGATTAGGAGAATACATATTTACCCCTATAACTGTCTCTATTAGAAGGCCATAATGTAATATCACTTATAAGTGGAACCTTAAAATCTCTATGTGAAACCCTAGGTATATAAACAGCCCACTGCAATGGCATAATTTTTAAGATTTAATACAAAGATTTATTTTCTTTGTACATACTCAGAGACTACTGTTGTTCTTCTTTGACAACAATTTCTGAAATTTCTTATAGTTCAAATTATATGACGCAAACAAATACAGTAAAGCATAATTTCCTCTTTTTTTTTGAACCGCAGATGTGAACGGCCCTGTCTTCCGCATCTTCAGCTGACAGAGTTCGGTTGCCAGATTTCATAAACGGAATAGGATGATAACCAACAGTGGTCTCTATTGGGAGATTGGTAGTGGTTGCGTATCTAATTTTCTTGTGTTGAATTCTCCGAGAACGAGCTGGAGGATAGAACAATGCCATAAACTGCAAACTGGGAGGGGAAACGCAAACAAAACGAGTGCAAAACATATATAATATAGTGTGTAAAATACATGCAAAATGCAAACTTAAGTACTTAGGGAGCGTTCGGGAGTGCCGGTAGAGGAAAAAAAAACTCCCTCATTTTTCGTTAGCATGCTTCTCAAACTGCTAAATAGTATATTTTTTGCAAAAAAAAATTTATATAAAAGTTACTTTAAAAAATCATATTAATACATTTTTAAGTTTAAAATAATTAATACTCAACTAATCATATGTTAATAACTTACCTTATTTTACGTGATCTTCTTTCTCTTCTCTCTTCCCTCACTTTCAAACACTATCCCTCAACCTTTTTTACATGAACCTTTTGTGATCTTTACATGTGATGTAGTGTGAACAGCTTAGGTAGATAAGCCGGACTGGCCCTGGGCCGGGCCATTATGGCCCGTGGAGTGTGCATGGAATGGATGGGCCCATGATTTATTTGTTACATCTGTTCACAGTTTTATCAGGAAAATTCTCTTTGGTTTTTATTAAATGACGCTATTGATTTTTAACACAATATTTGACCATTTATTTTACTAAAAAAATTGAGTAAGTATGATTTATTTTGTTGTGATCTAGTTTATTATTAAAGAAACTTTAAGCATGACTCATATTTTTTATATTTATACTAATTTTTTGAATAAGACGAATAGTTGAACTTCTTTACAAAAGTCACGGTGTCATTTATTAAAAACCAAAGGGAGTATATAGCAGCAGGTGAGAACGTGGATGAGCTCAGGTCTTCCTCACCGTACACGTGGCAACATCAGACCTCTTAATTCAACTTATCTTCCACCTAGAACTATTATAAAAATAGATGCACATCGAAGACACGAATTTTACGTGGAAAACCCTTACGGGAAAAACCCACAGACGCCAACCGACAATGATCAGTATTGAGGATTTGAATACAAGCAAAGGGGTATAACGGGCCATCACGTCCTTCCCATGCGGCTTACAAGGATTTATATACGATGTATTTTTAGGACGTAGGGTAAGGCTAATATGAAGATGCAAACGAAGATACAAGGAGACATAGATTTCTATACAGGTTTGGGCCCCTTAGAGGTAATAGTCCTACTCATATTTAGCTGGGAGGCCGGTGTTTTCCACTATATCAATATCATGAGTATAAAGTATAGGGAAGAAACCCTAATCTAGTCCACCAGTATATCAGAGTGGAGTTTGGGTATGGTGGTCGGCGGTTAGTTGTTGTCGGACTCCTCCAATATTGATTAGATGAGATTAGACGTATGTGGCTTCTGTTAGCTTCTTCTTGGATTGTATTGGCTTGTCCCTCCCCATGGGGGTTTTGTATTTATACTCTCAGATGCCCTCTTATCCAAATAGAACTAGGCAGGCATATTAGGATACGAATCTGAGCAGTCCTGGTAGAGCATGAGTAGCACTTTGTATTTTTTTCCTTATCGGGAACTTCTTACTTATCTGCTTTGGACTCTATTTATATGTATGGTGTTTGTTTCCGTATAGAAATTGATATGTTATACTCCGCCGAGTTATGTTCATGTCTGTGGGATATCCTATATTTAGTACACTGATATATATAAAGAGAAAAATTAAGAGCCCTAATAGGAAGACTTTTAATTTCTACTAGGAAACTAATCTGAATATATGGCATGTTAAAATTCGGATCACATATTTAATAATATCCAACTTGTGATGAATTTCTCTTGTAGCATAGAAATCATCAATCACCAAAGAACATCTCATGCAAATAAAATCATCACACGCCAAAGTCTATAGGATTAAACTCTAACACCAACTAGGTTTGAGCACAATTAGAATCTTGGATCACAGTCCAAGAGTGAAAATCATACTTCATAGTTGCCATTGGGAAGAAATCTTGAATCTACCGGAACAAATTTGTATAACTCTAGTAGAAACGCGATCTTTGGTACATTTCATCTGCACAAAACAATGATCTGATAAATTCATAGTAGATGGGCGTGTGGACTTAGCAAAATTCTACTTAGAAATTTGATCACTTTCACATGATCAGAACAAGAGCGATTGTTTCTACTTCAAACTCACCATGAGAATTAAATTCTGAATCTACTGGTATAAAATTATGGAACCCTAACAGAAACACGAAATCTGGTATACTTCTTGTGTGTACGAAACAAAGTATTCTATTTTCTGATAAACTTTCTGGTAAGCCACCACGTGCGTCTAGCATAATCCACTAGAATTTTTAGCCACTTCACCCCAAGCGCGTCGACGGTCTCTCTCAAAGAATTTTTCCACCAAAGAACAACTCAATTCAGGAGCGATAGATCATACTTCAAACTCACCGTGAGAATAAAATCTTGAATCTGCTGAAAAGAATTTGTAAACCTCTGGGTACACTTTGGGTGCACAAAGCTTAGTCTGAAATCCTCTTGGTAGACTTCTGTGTTGCCATAGCAAAATTTGCTAAAAAAATTGCCCACCTACGGGACGGCCAATGCTTTTCTTCTTGGCCTCAGGAACCGCGTGCTGTGGTTTTCCTCCAGCAGGCTGGCCTGTTGCGCTGCTCTCCGGTAGTAGCGCAGTGCAAGACGACTATGGAAGAGAAGCGCCGCCGTCAAAACAGATCAATTGTGTAATACGCTGGTGGCTCGGTAGTAGATTGATCTTCAATGCTATGATATCACTTGTTATAAAAATAGATGTACAACGGAGACATAGATTTTAACGTAAAAAACTCTTACGAAAAAAAACACGAGCGCTGACCAGCAACAATCAGAATGGAGGATTTAGATATAACCACAAAGAATATAATGGGCTGTCGCTTTCTTTTTATATGGCTTACAAAAGATATATGAAAAGTCCTACTAAGAAACTAATCCGAATATATGACATGCTAAAATTTGAATTATATATTTAACAGGAACCGTTCACATTCTTCTTCTCAAATATAGAACATACATGCATTATAGTAATGTACCGTTAGCCCCATCTTGCTCTGGTATATCATGTATGATAAGGGAAGAACTCTTTTCGTTTCTGCGAGAAAGAGAGGACCTCTTTGGTTCTTTAATTTCCTTCTACAGCAAAAAATTAAATTCTGTGAATGGGAGGCGTCAGGACAACTTTTGTGACCGAAGTAAATAAGCAAACTCATCATATACATGCGTGGAAATCTTTGTTAGTTTGCCTTTCACTGCAAACAAGACTGAGAAAATAATTAAAATACTCTACTTATTTTACTCTTTAGCAGTAAGGGCATGTACAACGCGTCGTTACAGGCCATCTCCAGGTCGTGTATTTGTTCAAAATACCCTCTGTTCGCTTAGGCGACAGCTTCCTCGACGCTTGGTGAAGCGACGCCGAGAGCTGCGTCTCGATGCTGAAGCCGAGGCCCCAACGACGATGAGAGGAGCGCTGTACCACCTCCGTCTCTTCGAGTCGTCATCGAGTGGGATCCCGCGCGGCTGCTCGGGAAATGGCTCCCGCGCACGCCGCAATTTTCTCCCCCACGCGCCTGGCTTCCCTTTCGTTCTGTCTTCAGCGCCTGCCTAGCTTCCCCCACGGCCGTCGTCCCAGAGATGTCGCCGTTGGGTATGAACAACACGGGCAGGAGAGGCGGGCGGGTTGCGGCCAGCGCCGGCCGAGTTGTGGTGGGCGGCAGGCGTGGCGGCCGTGTTAGGGCAGGCAGCGGGCGGCTTGGGGCAAGCAGCGGGCGCGGCGGCCTGGTCGAGCCGGACAACAGCCACGGCGGCCTTGTGGAGCCGGACAACAGCCATGGCGGGCGTAGCGGCTTGGGACAGATAGCGAGCCACGGCGGCCGGGTTGCAGCGACTGTCGGGCGCGGTAGCGGAGTCGTCTCCTCGACTGGCGCGGCGGCGACCGATGGGTGCAGCTACGGACCTGGCGGAGGTGCCTTTTCCAGGGGAGGTGGCGGAACTGCCGGAGGTTGCTTCCCCAGCACATATGGATCATCGGCCAGGTTTCCCTTCTCTCCTTCCCCTTCTGCACCTTGGTGGGAGGCTGGCAGTGAATCGATTTCTCCTTCATTCAGGCGTGCATCAGCTTGGGATCCATCGAGGTAATGACATGTTCTTCAATTTGCTTCCTGAGTTGGTGAATAACATGTTTATTATCCATCACTTGCTGTAGAATTTGTGTTAATATTGCTAATTACAATGCCAAGTTCAGATTGGGTGGTCCAGCTATCTATAATCTTCGATGAAATTTTCTCTATTTATAATATAGTTTGTTCACTGTTTTGGTACTGATAAATGGATTAGTGATTTGTTTGCTGTTAGGGACACACCTGAGCCCTGAAATACCATGGTCCACCACTGTCTGTTTGTGATATGTTTCAGTAATATGTTATCATTCAAAATTGGATGAACAATGAATGTTATTTGTGCTTGATATATGTTATCATTGAAAACTGTATGTGGTTACTATATGATCTGTTTGCAAATTGATTAATTAGATGCGTCTGTCACTGTCTCTTTCTGATTTTAGCTAGGTGTGTGGTTATTATATACTGTTCTGATTTGTCCTATTAAATTTGACAACACTCATTTGTATTAACAGCAGCCCACGTCCATCCGGTGGATTCATGAGTTACTTTGGTAATGATGCTCAAAATTTTCATTTGGTTGGTCCACCTAATCACAGCATTGATGTGAATACACCGGTTTCTAATAACAATGAAGGAAGTGGTATGCCAGAAGTAGAAATCTTACCTAAGCAGCAAGTTGAACTTGGAGACAGTGACGATGAAAATTTTAGGACTGAGAAGAGGAGAAATTGGACAGAGGAAGAGGATGGTAGATTGATGAGTTGTTGGATAGAAAATTCAACGGACTCTACATGTGGTGTCGATAGGGGTGGAAATCAATACTGGGGTGATGTTCTTGAAGCATACAACAAGAACACCCCAGCATATAGGAAAAGAAATCTGAAGCAATGCAAGGATCGCTGGCACAAGATTAACAAGTGGGTTGATCTCTTCGAATGTGCTTATTTGAAGGCTCGAAGAGTATTTATAAGCGGATATTCAGATTTAATGTGGATTGAAGCAGCCCACAGGTTCTATGTGGAAGACAACAAAAACTTGAAGTTAGGAACCTTTGGCCTAACTGAGGTTTGGAAAATGTGCCGAGATGTGCCAAAGTGGAAAACATATAATGAAGAGCTGAAGAATGCACGCAAACGGAAAGGGTATCACCTTGAAGGAGAAGGGGAGGAAAACGATGAAGGTGTAGAAGAAATGCGTAAGCGACCATTGGGCCAGAAGGCAGCTAAAAATGCTACTCTAGCTGCGAAAGGCAAGGCCAAAGGATCTAGCTCCGAAGATGATGAAAATTCAAAGGAATCCGCAATTGATGTGGACAAGCTTGACAGATTTGGTAAAATTCAGGAAAGTGCCAATGCAAACCGCATGAAGATACTTGAACTGCAACAAAAGTTATCATCGGAGAAGCTTGAGACTACAAAACTTGCTCATCTTACAGCCCAAGAGACCAAAGAGGGTAAAAGGCTTGAAGTAGAGGGGAAGAAGCTTGAGAAAGAATCAAAGATGATGGAAGCTTATAATAATCTCATTTCACAAGATTCAAGTTCAATGTCTGCTGAGGAAAAGGCTGAGCGAATTGCAGCAATGAAGTCTCTCAGGAAGATGCTTTTCCCTGAGAGTATATAATTAGGTATGAACTGATATTTAAAGTAATATTTCTTAACTCTTAATTAAATGGAGTACCTTATTAGTTATCTGAATTCCCTGTTTCTATGAAGGTATGGAGTTTTTTCTGGCATGGATTATTTCTAACATGGAAAATGTCAACTATGATATGTCTCAATTCCTTTTTTTTCTGTTGCCTTTTGCTATGCCCTGTTATGCTGCCATGAAAATGCAATGGCCCTGTATGGAGTATTTCTGCCATGTTTAGTCCAATTTACAGCTTGATAACCTGTTAGTGTCAGTCTACAATCATCTGTTTGTATGTGATGGAAAAAACAGTTAGAGTGCCAATTATTCCATATGTGGCTGAATGCTTTGCTTTTCTAGAATTGTTTGATCACTCTGTCTACAAATATGATAACCATTCATGCTACCATGAAGCTTATGGATTCTCATGCAATTTTAGGTGACCTAAGATGAGCTGGGCAACCTTGCTGCTACGCTTAACTCTTTGACACAGCAGCTAGAACATTTTTAATATATTCTCTTATCTAATTTGCCTCAAAGAATAGTGTATGAACGTACTGTTATGTAATTTGCCATGAAGCTTATGGATTCTCATACAATTTCATTTTATCTACTGCCCTGTGTGTATGAAATCTAGTATTTCAGTTTATCTACGGCAGCTTGCAGAAGATTTTTCTTAGTGATCAATAGCATGACTGCACTTGTTATTTCTGAAATTGCCATTTCACATTATATAGTCCGGACCATCCTCACCCTGTTCGGACGGTCTGGACTGTACAAATTGCCATTTCACATTATATAGTCCGGACCATCCTCACCCTGTTCGGACGGTCCGCACTGTACAAATTGTTGTTTTGCATTATATAGTCTGGACCATCCTCACCCTGTTCGGACGGTCCGGACTGTACAAATTGTCATTTCACATTATATAGTCCGTACCATCCTCACCCTGTTCGGACGGCTACTATCTTGCCGACAGAATATATCCAGAGTGGGCGGTATTTGTGAAGACTGTAACGGCACCTCGGTCAGATGAAGACAAATTATTTGCATTGATGCAAGAAGGTGCTAGGAAAGATGTTGAGTGCGCGTTTGGCGTCTTGCAATCTCGTTTTGATATTGTTCGTCGCCCTGCACGGTTATGGAAGCAAGATGACGTTATCAACATAATACAAGCTTGTGTTATCTTTCACAATATGATAGTGGAAGATGAGAAGGAATTGGTTAGAGTGTCCTTGGATGTGAACGAGAGCGCGAATGCGACGTTAGTGCTACCATCAGAAGTGCGTACAAGCGACAACCCAAATCCATGCTTCGCAGAGGTTCTTCGGAGGAATTCCTCTATCAAAGCTCAGCTGACACATAAGCAACTCAAGAAGGACCTTGTCGATGCTTTGCACCGGCAATAAAACTATGGGGCTACTCGGTGAGGGTGAATTCGGTGGACTGCAGAGGAACACAAGAGAATTATACTGGTTTAGGCCCTCAAGATGAGGCAATACCCTACGTCCAGTTGAGGTGTTATTCCTCTGAGGTGTATGGCGATCGATGATCTGGTTGTTCTTGTTGTGCCTGCCCTGAGGGGCGCCCTGCCTCCCTTTATATACTAGGGGACAGGGGTACATGATAAGGATCCCAGTCGGATACGACCAAGGGATTTCCTTCTTAGAGATAAAGTCCTATCCGACTAAGACTATGTTTCCTTATTATACAAGGTACAGCCTGCCGGGTGCTATCTTATCTCTAATTACATGATTCGGCCCATTCTCTATCCGAGTGGCCCATGTACTAGTAATGAGGTACCCGGGGCCTATGGCCTCCACAGTAGCCCCTGAGACCTTCATAGTTGAGTCACAGCTGATGCGAGTGCTCATCCTCCACGGTGAAGGTTGCCCGAGTGCAGTGCTCCCGAGTACTCTTTGTCCGAGTAAGTCTTCTTCCGAGTCCTGCTTCATGTCAGCTGGCAGCGAGGCTATGAAGGGCTTCATGTAGATATATGAATAGCGTGCGCCGAATAGGCGCACCTATTAGGTGTAGCCCCCGACTTTGTGCTTAATTGTGAAGACAATTAAACATAAAGTCAAAGATCTTTAACCTGGAAGTCTTTCCCGAGTAGATTACTACGGGTATTTGTGACTCTTCGGTATCATGTCAACCGGAATAAACTTTATAGTCTTGCCGAGTAGGAGACTACTCGTATATAGGACTCTTCGACTTCATGTCAGTCGGAATATATGTTTATAGTCTTGCCGAGTAGGATGCTACTCGTGTATGGGACTCTTTAGCGTCATGTCAGCTGGAAAAAAGGGGTTTATAGTCTTTTCCGAGTGGCATCCCACTCAAAAGTTAGACTCCTCCGCATCATGTCAGCGGGAAAAGATATTTATAGTCTCTCCCGAGTAGTGCACTACTCGAAAGTTAGACTCTTCCGCATCATGTCAGCAGGTAAAATGTTGCTTATGGTAACTGATGGCCACACTTGTAGGCCGAGTACCACTTTATGAAAATAAATCCATGGCGTGGTTAGGTGTACTCGAGAAAGATACCTGCATCTCCAATTTTAATGAAGACCAGCTTGCGATCCTTATGGAGATGTATCCTCGAGACCTGGTGAATAAAACAGATATCCAAACATATATGTTTAGCAATAAGGCTCTCATGAAGCATATCTGTTTACCTCATCGGCTCCTGTCAGCAGCACCAGCACTATAATTTCAACTCAGCCTGTGGGCGACCCACATGGAGCATGCTACTGTAGGAACTCATATCTTGTTGGCCCAGTGCGGACTGTGTAGACCCAAGCCCATCTAGTCGGCATCGGTTATAAAAAGACGGGGAGAGAGAAAAAGATTCCGTCGTCTTCCCCAAATCAGCCAATCTCTTCGTCTTCCACCTTCGCGCCCAACTTTTCGCCTCCCGCCCAGCTAGGGTTTAGCTGCTGCTATTCCCCACCCGAACTCGGGCGATTTCAATCCTCCTCGTTTGCCCCAAGCCCCCAATTTGTTTTTCCCCCAAATCTCACCGCCTCCAGTCATGCCGAAGGCGTCGGATCTTGCGGGTGCGCCGGGGGGTTCTTGGCCGATTTCAGATTGCGGCTCGGTGAAGCTAAAGCGGCTGGAGAGCAAACTGAAGTTGCCTAGCCAAGAGGTGATCCGCTGGCGGTCGGCTAGGGATGAGTCGGTCCCTAATCCCCGGCCTGGAGAAACGATAGTTTTTGCCTCTTTTTTCGATCGAGGCTTGTGTCTTCCGTCTTCTGATTTCTTCCACCGTATTCTCGACTTTTACGGGCTGGAGTTGGTGCATCTGAACCCCAACTCCATTCTTCATATCTCTATATTTGTTACTCTTTGCGAGTGCTTCTTGGGCGTGGAACCCCATTTCATCCTCTTCCGACATCTGTTCCATATCAAGCCTCAACCCTCCAAGAGCAATATCAATGTGATTGGAGGGGCCGGTCTTCAACTGAGGAGCGATGGGAAGAAAACGTATCTCGATTTGCCCTTGAAATCTTCTCTGAAGGGCTGGCACAAGGAGTGGTTTTATTGCGCCGATCTGGCTCCTTCCTTGCGCCCGTTTACCGGTATGCCACCGACGGTGTTGCCAAACTGGTCAACAGAGCCGACCTTTGAAGAAATGGGCCAGGCACATCTGTTGTTGTCGAAGATAGATGACCTCAAGAGGGCCGGCTTGACAGGTCCTTGGGTGGCTCACCGCTTTCTAACAAGGCGCATTCAGCCGCTGAAACTTAGGAGCTCATTCGGCTGGGCCTTCAAAGGCAAAAATGATCCTGACCGAGTGAGCGACGAGTCAGTGGACAAGAGGGAAGTGACCGTGACCCTGTTCGGCTACTTCTCCGAAGGGGTGATCGCGACCGAGGACGATAAGCGCCGGGTTGCGGCTTATAGCTTCATTCGGCCTCGGACCAAGGTAACCTTTAACCTTCTTCTGTGATGAATGCCCGTGGGACCGTAGTTGTTCAGCATAGCGTGACGCACTTGGTTGACTCACTTGTAGTGGCATGAAGAATTTGATGAAGACTCCCGTCCATTGTCGGCCATCGCGTCGAAGAAGAGGCCGAGGAGTCCCTCTGCTGCCCAACCCGACTCCAAGAGAGCGGGGAAGAAGCCGATTTTATATCGGGGCGAGGGGGCCATGACGGCGCACGCCGTGAGCGGAAGCTTGAAAATAAAGGACGCTGCTGCCGCAACGCCCACGCGGTCAAGTCCCAGGTTGAGACCTGCGAGTTTGAGCCCGACGTTGTCGAGCCCGGCCGTGGCGCCACCGAGGGGCCGGCTAGAGCAGACGCCGCCTGGGGCGGAGGCGCCTGAGCCGACCATGCCGGAGTCAGGGCCGACTCGGGTCGATACGCCTCCGCCGACTGTGACGCCGACGGGCCGACTGCCGGAGCTAGCGCTCCACCGGGGAGCAGGTCGCTCGGCAAGAAGCTGAAATTCTCCAAGAGGTGCGCTGCTCCGGGTCTTCTGAAGTCTTTGTGCGTTGAAGCAGTGTCGTGATGCATTCTTTCGTCGTGCAGGAAGCGGGCCGATATCGATCTCAAGGAGGTCGACCCGACCGCTCCACTTGATGAGCCTGCCCCAGCTGAGCTAGTGGCCGCGAACACACCTATTGAGCCGGCGGCCAGCCTGGTCGCTGAGACCGAGGTGGCCCCGACTACAGGGCCGCTGCCGCCACCCGACTGAGAGGTGGCTGCTGAGACTGAGCCCCCAGCTCCCGAGGCGCCGCTCATCGCGGAAGCCGCGGACGGAGCCCTTGAGCCGGTCCCGGAGGTCGCGGGGGACGGTGGCGCTGAGGCCAGGACCATATCGCCGCTGTGGTCATCGCCGTCGTCGTCGCCGCTACCGCCGCCACCAGAGATCCCACATCTGCCTCAGATCGAAGCTCCTCCACGTGTGATGCCCCGGACCTTTACATGGACAACTCACGACGGTACTGCGAAAAGCTTCAGGCTCGATGAAGTGTCGCGAGGAGGGAGCGCGAAAGCTTGCTTCGCGCCGCCATCAGCGAGTCCCAGGGGGTCGCTGTATGATTCTTGTGGTAGAGCCTCGACAATCTTCTTGTTTTGATGTTTGGTTCCATCTCTGATCCATCTTTCATCCTGAGCAGAAGCTTGTCGACCGCAATGAGGCGATGACGGAAATCTTGGTCGAGGTAGCTCCCCACCTTGCAAAACTGGAGTAGCTCCGGGCGTTGAAGGCCAAGATGGAGGCGCGTCATGCGGGGAGGGAGGCCTGGTTGAAGAGTGGCGCCGATCAGCTCAGGGCGGAGACATAGGCCCTAGCCGGAAAGATCAGAGGTAAAATCCTTGAGTATATCTTCCCGATTGAACTGTTGATGTATTCATCCAGCTGCATTGTTCCCGACTGCCCAGTTGTGTCATGACTGCACGGTTGAGCTCTTCTCTAATCTGTTGTGCAGACCTCGAAGCGGAGTTAAAGACCCGAACAGAGAGGGAATCGCAACTGAAGGAGGCTGAAGAAGCCAGGGCCGAGCTTGAGAAGGTCAAGGCCGACCTGACAAAGGCCAACACCGAGCTTGAGCGGGAAAAGGCCGAGTTGAAGGAGGCCGTCGTCAAGCTCGGTAAGGAGAAGGCTGAACTGGAGAAGACCGTGGCCGAGTGGGAGGCTGACTACGAAGGTAAGTCCTCAACCCGACTGTGATCTTAGCCAATCCATTGATTATTCTGTGTGTAGCCAAATTTGACAAGCTTACTTGCCGGCGGATCCCGGCAGACATGAGAACCAATGTCCGGGCCTAGTATCAGTTCTACACAGAGGAGATAAGGTTGATCAGGGAGTCACAAGAGGCCCTTGTCGGGTCCGTGAAAGGGCTCCTTGACCTCATAGATCCCCGCCCAGTGGGAACCAGCTGCAGCAGAATCCCCCAGATAGAGGGGCGTCTCGAGGATGCACCGAGTGCCATGAAAAGGTACTCGGATGAGCGTGTTGTCGCCAGCGTGGCCCAGACCTTGGGGATGACCAAGTCCATATACCCCAGGGCGGATATTGAAGCCATCGGGGAGGGGTTTGCCGAAGAGACGTCGCTAGAGGAGGCGCTGGAGCTGATCGCTCGGGCGAAGCCGACTGCTGAAGTAATTACCCGAGACCTGGGTCTGTAAGGGCAACATGTTATGTAGTCGGGATGCATAAACTTGTGTAAACAAGCATGTGTAAATATGTGTGCAATGCCGCCAAGCTTATTATTCAGCCGTCATTAGCTTTACTCGACCGTGTAGTATGCACCGAGTTGGTCTGTCAGAACTTAATAAAAACGTTCGAAGTAAGAAACTGTACTCGGGCAAACGTGACAGTCATAGTAAGGCTTCATAACCGAAGTGAAATAAGCTCGTATGTTATTGACAGAGCACATATATACATGCAGCCCCTGACTCACTACTCGGTTGATACAAGCGGCGTAGTGAGTCAGAAAAAACTGTATACATGAAAATTATAGAACTCAGGTATAGAAAGGACGTAGCTGTTCTATGTTCCATGAGTTGCTGATGAGAACGTCGTCTTCGGTCTTCAGTAGGTAGGCGCCTGGCCGCGTGACCTCGGCTATAATGAACGGCCCTTCCCAGATTGGGGATAATTTATGCCTGTCTTTGGTGGTTTGTATTTTCCTTAGAACGAGATCCCCGACCAAAAAGGCGCGGCCACGGACATTGCGATTGTGGTAGCGATGTAGGCCTTGAAGATACCTTGCCGACTGGATAGTTGCGGTGTCTCTTGCTTCTTCCAACTGATCTAGTTCGACCAGTCGGGTATTGTTGGAGTCATCTTCTGAGTAAGCCTGGACTCGTGGAGAGCCGAACTGTAACTCGGTAGGTAGCATAGCCTCGGCACTGTAGACCAGAAAGAAAGGGGATTGCCCTGTCGCCCGACTAACCGTGGTTCTGAGAGACTAGAGAACGGATGGGAGTTCTTGTACCCACCGGCCCGCATATGGTTGTAGTCGGTCGAATATCTTGGCCTTGATGCCTTGTAAGACCATGCCGTTGGCTCGTTCAACCTGCCCGTTGCTCCGCGGGTGTGCCATAGATGCATAGCAGATCTTGATGCCGAAATCGTCGTAGAAGTCTTGGAATACGTCGGCCGCGAATTGAGTACCGTTGTCGGTGATGATGCGGTTAGGGACTCCGAACCGGTATAATATACTCATGATGAAGTCCTTTGCTCGTGCCGCTGTAATTGTTGCAACGGGTTTAGCCTCAATCCACTTGGTGAACTTATCCACCGCGACGAATAAATGTGTGAACCCTCCTGGCGCTTTCTTGAAAGGCCCGACCATGTCGAGCCCCCATACTGCAAATGGCCAGGAAATGGGGATAGTTTGGAGTTCCTGGGCTGGAAGATTTGTTTGTCTTGCGTAGAACTGGCAACCCTCACACTTGCGAACGATGTCTTTGGCGTCTGTTACTGCTATGGGCCAGAAAAATCCCTGCCGGTAAGCCTTTCCGACTAACGTCCTGGATGCGGCGTGGTTGCCACATATGCCCGAGTGGATCGAGTGCAGAATCTGCTTGCCCTCCTCGGTGGCGACGCAGCGCATGAGGACACCGGATGCGCTCCTTCGGTACAGGTCTTCCCCGACTAGTAGGAAGCTTTTGCTTCGACGCTTTATCTGCTCGGCTTGACTGCGATCTTCTGGGAGTTCGGTGTCCATGAGAAATTTGACAATAGGAGTCCTCCAGTCTTGACATATGTGCAGCACTTCATTTGTGGTCGGGGTAGGCTCGCCTCCCGACTGCTCCGGTGCCGGTTTCTTCTTGACTGATGGCTCCTATAAGTTGCTGGACAAAGATTCTAGTTGGAACTGCTTCTCGCTTGGATCTCATGTTTGCCAGCTCGTCTGCTGCGTCGTTGTATTGGCGCAGGACATGTGTGATTTCCAGCCCGTCGAACTTGTTTTCCAGCTTGCGGACCTCCTGACAATATGCCGCCATGGTATCGTCGAGACAGGTCCAGTCTTTCATGACTTGGTTTACCACGAGTTGAGAATCTCCGCGCACAACCAGTCGACGTATGTCGAGTGATATGGCGATGTGGAGCCCGTGAACAAGTGCCTCGTACTTGGCGACATTGTGGGAAGCCGGGAAGTGGATTTGTAGAACGTACTTCAGTTTTTCGCCAGTGGGGGACATCAATATGACTCCGGCCCCGGCGCCACCGATCCGTAGAGAACCGTCGAAGTACATTGTCCAGTACTCTAGCTTTGCTGTTGGTGTAGGCAGTTGGACTTCTGTCCACTCGGCCACGAAGTCGGCTAGTGCTTGAGACTTGATTGTTGTCCGTGGCTGAAAGGTGATGTCGAACGCCATCAACTCGAGTGCCCATTTAGCGATTCGGCCGGTGGCCTCGCGATTATGTAGGACATCCCCGAGTGGAAATGCTGTGACCACCGTGACTTGGTGTGCTTGGAAATAATGCACCAGCTTCCGGACTGTGATAAGTAGGCCATATAGCAGCTTCTAGACCTGCGGATATCTCGTTTTGGAGTCGGCAAGGACCTCGCTGATGAAGTAGACTGGCCGTTGCATTTTTTGAATATGACCCTGTTCGGATCGCTCAACCACTAGCACCGTGCTGACTACCTGTGTTGTTGCCGCCAGATATAGCATTAGCGGTTCCTGGGGCAGAGGTGACGCCAACACGGGGGGTGATGTGAGGAATTGTTTGAAGTCTTCGAAGGCTCGTTGGGCTTCCGGAGTCCAATGGAAATTGTCGGTCTTTTTGAGTAGCTTGAAGAAGGGCATGCCCCGTTCGCCCAGTCGGGAGATAAACCGGCTGAGTGCCGCCATGCAGCCTGTCAGTTTCTGGACGTCTTTGAGGTTAGTCGGGAGTGCCATGTGCCTGATGGCGTTGACTTTCTCCGGGTTGGCCTCGATGCCGCGGTGCGAGACGATGAAGCCGAGTAACTTTCCAGAAGGCGCATTTTTCCGGGTTCAACTTCATCTTGAATCTTCGAAGGTTTTGGAAGGTTTCTTCCAAGTCAGCGATGAGGTCTTCTTTGGACTTGGTCTTGATCACCATGTCGTCGACGTAGGCTTCCACGTTGCGCCCGATCTGAGTATGCAGACACCGCTGAATAGCCCTTTGATAGGTTGCGCCCGCGTTCTTCAGACCGAATGGCATTATGATATAGCAGTACGCTCCAAACGGTGTGATGAAAGATGTCTTCAAGCAGTCTTCCTCCCTCAGGTTGATTTGATGGTATCCCGAGTAACAGTCGAGAAAGCTGAGTAGGTCGCACCCTGCCGTGGAATCAACCACCTGATCTATCCGGGAAAGACCAAATGGGTCCTTGGGGCACGCTTTGTTGAGGTCGGTGTAGTCGACGCACATGCGCCATTTACCGTTTTTCTTCCGGACCGGAACTGGGTTTGCCAGCCAGTCCGGGTGGTAGACCTCCTTGATGAACCCGGCTGGGAGGAGCTTGGTAATTTCCTCCCGAATAGCATCTTTGCGGTCATGAGCGAAGTGCCGCAGCTGTTGCTTGACTGGCTTGGCATCTGTCCTCACGTTTAGGGTGTGCTCGATCACCTCCCTTGGTACGCCCGGCATGTCGGACGGTTTCCACGCGAAGATATCCTTGTTGGCTTGGAGGAAGGTGACGAGCGCGTCTTCCTATTTGGGGTCGAGTCCGGTCCTGACTAGAGCAGTCTTCGAGGGGTCGGAAGGGTCCAGGGGGATCTTCTTCGTGTCAAAGTCCGCTGAAATTCCTGACTTCGCTGCTTTTTTCACCGGAACTTGATCTTGCTCGACTTCTGTTGTGACGGCTTGCTGGATACTATCACGCCCGACTGCCGCCTCTTGTGATTGGGCCAGTTCGCAGCTCTCCTTGTCGCAGGTGAAGGCTTGCTTGACGTCGCTGCGGAGGGAGAGGACTCCTGCTGGTCCAGGCATCTTCAGCACCATGTATGTATAGTGCGGTATCGCCATAAATTTGGCGAGTGCCGGTCGTCCGAGTATCGCGTGATACGCAGTCTCGAAGTCAGCGACCTTGAAGCAGACATTTTCTGTGCGGAAATTATCCCGCGTGCCGAAGGTTACCGGCAAAGTTATCTGCCCGAGTGGAGTTGATGACAGGCCGGGAATTATCCCGTGGAATGGCGCAGTGCTCGGCCGTAGTTCTGAACGAGGAATTTTCATCTCGTCCAAAGTCTTGGCGAACAGGATATTAAGCGCGCTGCCTCCGTCGATGAGGGTTTTCTTCAGCCTGATGTTTCTGACGACCGGGTCCAGGACGAGTGGATAGCGTCCCAGGTGGGAAACCTGATCTGGGTGATCTGTGCGATTGAAAGTGATGGCCATCTCTGACCAGCGCAGGTATTGGGGGGTTGTTGACGCCGAAAACCCGCCGGGGGCCGTCCGGCGTCGCGGCGACACGCGAAGGCCTGGGAGATTTGCTTTACTCCAGTGCAGGTCCTAAAGTCTTGAGGTTCGTAGGCGTGCCAGTCAATTTGACCCTGCAATTGACAAGGAAAAAGAAAATATTAGATTCATGAGCCAATCGGCTGGAAGCCGATCTGGACTCGCCTTATCGGCCGATGGCCGATACGTACTGTAGCACTTATACATCGGCTTGAAACCGATGACGGCAAAAATCATAATAATAAACCAGTGATGCGCTAGCCGATCATCGAAAGGATACTCAAAGATCAACTATAACCTTGGTAAGACAAGCAATTGTAATGCATAAATAAATAAGTAATCACTAGCCGATCATAGTTTAGAATTACTGATGTTGTCATGAAAAATGCTACTCGTGTCCGTGCTCGGGCCCTTTGCTCGCATCGGCTCCCAAGATCTTCATCGGCTACCTGTACTCGTGCCCGGGTCCTTACCTGAGATCGTGCCCGGGGTCTCGGCTGAGGTCGTGCCCGGGTACCCGTTCATGCTTGCACTCGGATTGGTAGAGTAAGCTCGTCGGCTAGTTCTTAACCGATCATGACAATAATGTATGCAAGAATATGTGATAAGGCATGCAATAATGTAAATGATAAATAATTGATGAACCAACCGACTACTGAACAGAGCAAGTATAGAATAAGATAATGAATAAACGTAGTCGGCTTCAGAAGATAACTCATCGGCTAAGCACTCCGATAAGACCATCGCAAATACCCATCGGCTCATCAAGAGTAAAGCTATTATCGTCAGTCTAGTAGATCGGACTCAACCGTTGCAGCACAGACCGACGATGATAACTACACCTCGATGGGCCGATAGATATGATGCGATCGTGATGAAGATAACTTACCGGCTATGCACCCCGATAAGACGCCTGCGCATAAAGCATCGACCTAGCAGGATCGGTTTATCACTAGCAGTTTAGTAGGTCGGACCTAACCGATGCAGCACAAACTGACGATAAACCACTCCCAGTGAGCCGATACGATCTACGCACGCATGATGTGATATACCTAATCAATCTATGAGGTCAAACTGAACTGATGCAGCCATAGATAAAGTAAATATACCGTGGTAAGCCGACTACCATAAACCGACTAGAATATCGGACCTAACCGAGGAAGTCCTAGCCGATTGGTAGCCGGGGTGACGAGACTTACCCTCTCGCAGGAGTTCGGACCTAACCGATGCAGCCCGGCTCGAGAAGCAGGATCCCGTCGAAAGGGTGGCGATGCGCCGAATTTTGTATTGATCTGTGATTGATAATTACAAGGTCCCCGGGCATACGTATATATACCCCGAGTTACACGAGTCCTTATAGGACACAGTATATGATTTCCTATCTATAATAGAAAACACTAACAAGGCCTGACCGGACACGAGGTCAGGTTTCCTAAAAGAGATAAACCTTTTCCTAATAACTATAGTAATTAACTGCCACGCGCGGTCTTCACGGCTCCTTCTCGGACTCGGTCTGCTTCTTGGATCAATTTCCATTATCTGACTACAACCGTCCTTTTGACCGAATCTGATACAAGGCCTTACCAAATTTTGGCGTTAACACATGCCCCCCAATTTCGGAGTTCTCCAATAGGACTTTGAAATTCCTTCATTTTGGGCCTCCAGATTTCTCCCATACCGAGGCGGCCCAAGATAGCCCACTTGCCATAAATGTTTGAAACAGTGCCAACGGCCTCGATTCCCGCTCGACTGTCATACCTCTATAAAAACGCTTCGTCTTCTTGCCTTTTTTACGCTTTCACATCACCAGAGCACCACCGCTTCATCTTCCACATCCTCACCAAGCTCTTAGCGAATCCAGACGAATCATTGCAACCTTTCTCCCCGGCCGTTGATCCCTGCAACTTCTCCTATTTCCGCGATGGCATCGGCATCTGCAGTTCCTGAGGTAATCTTCTCACCCGATTATCTTCCCTCAATCTGCAATCTATACGAACCCGATCTGCTACTTTCTTCACCTGTTCTTCGTCGTGTTCTTGTTTACTGTAGCATCTTAGAGCCCAGATTTTGATTCCGGCCGCCGATTACCCCAGCTTTTTCTATCATGGCCCCATGGGCAGTGAAGATCCCACCGATTTCATCGTCGCCGAAACCCAACGCGTTCCCTTCAAGAACTCGACTATGTTGGTCAGTGACTGGACCAACAGCTTCAGATCATGGCCGAGTAAGCTGTCCGGGTGGAGAGATTGGTACCTCAGGGTATCGGCTGTAAAGAGGACCTATTGGGAAGAATCTCACATCGGCCACTGCATCAATCTCTCCCTGGCTGACATGGAAAGGAACGAGTCCCTACTTGCATCGGCCTCATACTACTGGTCTGATGCTCTCAATGCTTTCATGTTCGGGCATGGGCCGATGACCCCCACTTTGCTGGACGTAACCATGCTCACCTGCCTGGATACGACAAGCTACATCAACCCCTTCAAACTCCGGTTCAAGCCTGCTCACCGGCTTCAAACAAAAAACATCGGCGGCTGGTCCAGGTATATATCTCTCCACAACAAAGGAACCGGACCGGTTGATGATCGGGAGCACATCGCTTTCCTAAACTTGTGGTTGGAACGGTTCGTCTTTGGTGGTGCAACCCTCGGCCCGACGACCAATATGCAATGCCTGGCAGAGTGCCTGGCCGATAGGAAACAAATCCCGCTGGGGCACTATCTCCTTGGCGCCACCTACCAAGCTGCTCCATCAGGTGGCAACTAAGCTATCGGCCGGCCAGCCCGTCGGCCATATTGGGGGCCCTTGGTGGTTTGTACAGCTCTGGCTTAACGTTTACACCTCCAAGGCCATCCCAGAAACTTCTCTCCTCAAGCAATCTTTCCTAGCCGACTACCCAGAAGATCAAGACCCTGTCTATCGCCGATGCATCTCTATGGGCGAAGCTGCATCGGCCCTTTCTGGCGGCAAGATAACCCCCGCTGAAGTTAGTCAATGGTTCAAGGGGTTCTATTACGGCTTTACCAGGGATGTCACTCTTTGGTTTGCGTACAATGATGCATCATCATTCGAGATGCCATCCAACTTCGATCCACTCAAAGCTCTGAATGATGATGAATCTAAAGCCATATACCTATCGGCTATCAGCCCTTATCTGCTGCCAACCGGCTTTTCTCTGGGCCGAACTCAGCCATCGTATGAGTTCTATCATCCATCAGTCGGCTCTCGCCAATTTGGCCTTGGTCAGCTCCCGATAGGTCTATTCTTCATCGACAAACTCCAAGCCCGGGGCACAGCCAGCAGCGCCCTGGAATATGATCGGCTGCGGTCTTTGACAGACTCCCTCCTGCTAGGCGTCGCCACCGAAGTGTTCATCTGCACTGCCAACACCAAGCTCTTTGTCCGATGGTGGTCAGAATGGAAAAAACATCTGTTCTGCTTAGCACCCGCCTGTTACTGCTTCCGTCTGGACGCCGACTATGTTGAATCCGAAGACGAGGTAACACCTGCAATCCTTAATCGCCTTTTTCAACCAACTCTCACCTCTAATTTTGCAGGCCGCCAGCGTCGAACCCCCAAGAACAAGCAACAGCGGTCGGCTGATCCAGTATCAACCTCCATCGGCCACCCCAAACTTAGGGCGTGATGCTCCATCTCCATCGGCTCTTCTCAAGGCGCCTCGGCCGATGGGCCAAAAACGTAAGAAATTAGCACATTGTCCCTCCTTAAAGAAACAGAAGACCGATGCCGATGTTGCTGCCACGACGCCATCTTCTTCCCAGACCACATCGGCTCCTTCGTCCCCTCAGGTATGCGCCAAGCCTTATTATTATTATCACCCACCTCCTTATTTTATCTTACCAAATCCTTTTTTAGCTTGAATCATCGGTCCCAGAACCTCACCATCCCTCTGACGTCCCTCCAAGTGTTGAGCCGATGATTTCTCCAGCTACTCCCCTCTCAGCACCAAGTCCTCTGGTTGCTGATGATACTGTCCCTACTCCATCGGCTGACATCGGCCCCCTCGAAGAACAGTCCTTTCATCCCCCCGAAGCCGATGCCACTCAAGCCGCTGATGTCCTTCCTCAGGTAACCTTTTTATGCTCAAACTTTGCTTCTAATCTCTTCATTGATCGCTTCACCGATGTTAACCTTGCAGTCCTTGTCGACTTGTTCCCTTTTGACATCGGTCAATATCTGGAGGTAGAAGAAGCACGACCACCAGTGCGGCCTCCAAACCGTCTTTCTCTCAGCCGACGTGCGTGAGTACTTAACGAGCATCATCAGCCGGCTGGAAAATCCGATTGACGCACTGGTAGAAGACTGTGGGCCAATCCGGGCAAGATTCGCAGAGATCGAACACCATCTGCCCGAAGAACTTGTCGACGCACTAACCCCACAGCATATCTGGAGTCCCATAGATTTCAAACTCATCAAGCTTAGACAGCGCATAGCCGATCGCGCTGACCAACAAAAGGCCACCGAAGACATCCAAGCTGATCGGCTATTAGCCCAAGCAGAGAAGAAAAAGCTTGATGATATAGCCGCTATCCCCCAAGAGCTCCAACCCAAGCTAAACCAGCTGAAGAAAAAGGAGGCCGATTTACTGACAGAACTTGAAAAAGTTCGCAAAGACCTCACAGCAACAGAATCCCAACTAATCGGCCTACCGCAAGCTATCCAGGATCAAGAAGCCAAAGTTGCAGCGGCAGTGCGTCAAGTCATTCATCGGCACAAGAGTCTGAAGACCATCCCGGGCTCCGACGAAGACGACATCCGTACAATTAATGAGATTGATCAAATCCACTTGCGCGCAATTGAAGCGATCCAAAAATTCTTGTAAATCTTAAACTTTTGTAACTGACGATCTTCTGGAACATGCCGATCACCTTTCTGCTGTCATGTAATCCGGATCGATTCTGCCACTCATCCTTTTTAATCTTGATAATATCTTTGCTTGTTTGATCTGAAGGCGATATCAATTGATATCGGCTGTCTTTAGACGATGCAGAAAAACATCGGCTTTCCGAATTGCTTAGAAATCGGCTGTATCTAACCGATTTAAGAGTTGATCCAAACGCTAGGGTAGTATTTCTTGAGATATTTCCCGTTAAGTGCTTTAGCAAACTCCGTCCCGCCAAGATCTTCTAATATATATGCGTTACCAGGCACACAGCGATTAATCCGATAGGGCCCTTCCCAATTAGGCGACCATTTTCCGAACTTATTATCCCTGGACCCAATCGGCAAAATCAACTTCCACACAAGATCCCCCTCGGCAAACGACTTATTCACCACCTTTTTGTTGTAATGCCGAGCTGCCTTAGCCTTATTCTCCTTGATTCTTTCCAGCGCTCTTAACCAATTCTGAGCTAAATCTTCAAGTTCATCTATCATCAAGTTATAATAATCATCGGCCGTCAACTGATTCTGCAAAGAAAGTCTTCTAGAGCCGATGTTAGTTTCCCATGGTAAAACCGCCTCATGTCCATATACTAATTGATACGGCGGCACCCGAGTAGACCCATGACATGCCATCCGATAAGCCCACAATGAATCGGCTAATGTAGTATGCCATCGCCGTGGCTGCTCATCAATTTTCCTCTTAATCAATTTGATCAAACTCTTGTTGGAAGCTTCTGCTTGCCCATTGGCCTGAGCATAATAAGGCGACGAATTTAATAGCTTGATTCCCATACTGGCAGCAAACTGTTGAAACTCATCAGAAACAAAGATAGACCCCTGATCAGTAGTTATCGTCTGAGGAACTCCAAACCGATAAATGATATGCTCCTTTACAAACTCGATCGCTTCCTTGGACGTAACTTTCTTCAAAGGAATCGCCTCTACCCACTTGGTAAAATAATCTGTTGCCGCCAATATAAACTTATGCCCTTTACTCGATGGAGGAAAAACCTGGCCGATCATGTCAATTCCCCATCCTCTGAACGGCCACGGTTTGATGATAGGATTCATAGCCGACGCTGGTGCTCGTTGCACATTTCCAAATCTCTGACAATCTTGACACCCTTTATAGTACCTGAAGCAATCCTCCAACATTGTCGGCCAAAATATCCCACTTTCTTAGCAACCACTTCATCTTATGAGCCGATTGGTGAGTCCCACAGACACCTTCATGCACCTCGCACATGACCACTTTGGCTTCTTCCAAATCTAGGCACCTAAGTAGAACTCCCTCAAAAGTTCGATAATACAGCTCCCCATCAAGTAGCACATACTTAGTGGCTTTATACCGAATCTTCCTGGACACAGACTGCGACGGATTTCGCAATAATCAATTATCTCTTGCCTCCAGTCATCGGCCTTGCTCTGGACATCAATATCGGCTATCTCCACCTCAACCTGCTTATTCAGCCGATATCCTGAAGCAATCTGTGCAAGATCATTGGCTTCCAAATTTTGCTCCCTGGGAATATGATTCATTGACACCATCTTGAAATCCTTCAACAAATCCATGCATTCTTCATAATATGACCTCAAAACATCATCCCTGCACTCATATTCTCCAGATAACTGCTTGATCACCAACAAAGAATCACCAATAACCTCTATGATATCAGCCCCGATCTCCTTCAATAGTTAAAGTCCTTTCAGCACCGCCTCATATTCCGCCTGATTGTTAGTCCGATAAGGCTTAATTGTAAAAGCAAACTCAAAACTTGCCCCCCGAGGCGATACAATAACCAAACCGATACCAGATCCATGCCTGCAAACCGATCCATCAAAAAACAAGATCCATGGAATCGGCTCCACATAATCCTCGTGAGACCCCCTGTGCTGCACAATAAAATCGGCCACTGCTTGTCCTTTGATTGCTTTAGCCGATTCGTATCATAAATCAAACTCTGTCAAACGCAAAAATCCATTTGCCAATTCGCGCTCTTTCAAGACTGGAGCCGACAGCATATACTTGACCACATCGGCCTGGCAAACCACTGTACACTCAGCCGATAGGATATAGTGCCTTAATTTTGTACATGAGAAATATAAACACAAACATAATTTCTCCACCGCGGAATATCTCATTTCAGCATCCAAAAGCCTTCTGCTCAGATAAAACACAACTCGCTCCTTGCCTTCAAATTCTTGGACCAAAATAGAACCGATGGACCTCTCATCGGCCGACAAGTATAGTCTGAACGGCACTCCTTCCTGCGGCGGAATCAAAATGGGCGGGGAACTAAGATAATTCTTGATCTCGTCAAACGCCTTCTGCTGCGCTGCCCCCCACACAAATTCTTGATTGGCCTTCAACTTCAATAACGGCGTGAAAGACTCAACTCTCCCTGATAAATTTGATATAAATCTTCTCACAAAATTAATCTTGCCGATCAACGATTGCAACTCTGTCTTATTGCTTGGCGGCTCTGTAGTTTTAATGGCTCTGATACTTCGCTGACTAACTTCAATCCCTCGCTCATGAACCATAAAACCCAAAAATTGCCCAGCCGATACACCAAAAGCGCACTTATTGGGATTCATTCTTAGTCCGTATCTCTTGGCCCTCTCCAGCACTCTTCGTAAATCGGCTATATGGCTTTCCCCACTTTTAGACTTAATCACCACATCATCAATGTAGATTTCCACCAACAAACCGATGAGATCATGAAATATATAATTCATCGCTCTTTGATAAGTCGCACCGGCACTTTTTAATCCAAAAGTCATTACTACCCACTCATACAAGCCGATAGCCCTGGACACCGAAACGCAGTTTTATGTATATCTTCCTCAGCCATGAAAATTTGATTGTATCCTGCATTGCCGTCCATGAAGCTGATAATCTTGTGGCCTGACGCTGCATCCACCAATAAATCCGCTATCGGCATCGGGTACTCATCTTTGGGGGTAGCTTTATTCAGATCCCGGAAATCAATGCATATTCTCAACTTTCCGTTCTTCTTCTCCACCGGGACGATATTAGAAACCCACTCAGCGTATCGGCATGGTCTTATGAATTTGGCATCATATAACCTTGTGATCTCTGCCTTAATCGGCTCATATAATTCTGCTTTGAACCTCCTTGGAGCCTGTTTGAACGGCCGATACCCTGGTTTAATAGGCAGCCGATGTTCAACAATCGATTGGCTCAATCCTGGCATCTCATGGTACTCCCAGGCAAAACAATCCCGATATTCCTTCAGCAGCACTATCAATTCCTCTCGTAGCTCAGGATGTAATTTTTTGCTTATGTACGTCGGCCTTGGTCTATCTCCTGGTCCAATATCGATCTCTTCTAAATCATCAGCCGACGTAAATCCTTGCCCTAGTTTTCCTTCAAAGTCTTCAATAGAGCCCATCAGAGTAACAGTTCAGAACCGATTTGCTGGATCGGCTGTATTCCCTGGTTAGTAACCCTGAGATAGTCTCCTTCCCAAACTTTTCCGGACAGGCAGTCAACACCATCGGCTTCCCAGACTGGTAGATCGGTCATGGCAATATTGGTCGACCGATCTGCTACCACCACCTCGACTTGATCTCCTTGCCACTGTATTAGACATTGATGCATTGTCGAAGGCACACAACAGTTCGCATGAATCCAGTCCCTGCCGAGAAGTAAACTGTATGACCCCTTTTCGTCGATGACGAAAAACGTGGTGGGCAATGTCTTGTTCCCCACTGTCAGCTCCACGTTTAACACGCCCTTCGCTTCTGATGAATTCCCACCGAAGTCTTTCAGCACCATATTCGTTTTGATCAAATCTTCGGTAGTCTTCCCCAACTTCCGGAATGTGGCTTGAGGCATAAGATTAACCGCTGCTCCTCCATCAACTAACATCTTGGTCATCGGCTTTCCATTCACATAGCTCTTAATGTATAATGGCTTTAGGTGTCGATGCTCTGATTCCTCAGGTTTATCAAATATAGCTTGATCAGGTTACAATGTCAGTTGAGCGAACGCCTCTTCATCGCCTTCTTCATCTGATGAAAACGCTTTATATTCCCGAGGCAAAAAGAACACCATATTTACTGGAGCCGATTGATCTTTGTCATCCTTTTTCTTCACGCGCCATACTTGCTTGGTCCTCTTACGACGATGATCAGCTTCTTCTTGGTCTTGTCTCTGTTCCTCTTGCTGTTCTCGGTGTCGTAGCCGTTGTGCCCTTCTCTTCTGATTCTTCGTGAATATGCCACTAGGACACCATTGAGGATTCTGAACCTGTCCTTCATATACTTCCTCTTCTTCAAAGAATTCTTCATGGATTGGCCCTAATCGGCTATAAACCGATGCTCTTTTCTCAAGCGACCGATCTCGCGAAAACTCCTGCTGGCGATCATGCCGATCCCCTGTACTATTGCACTCAGGGCAGTTTTTTACTGATGGCAGTCTCATCCCTTGATCCCAGCAAAATCGGAAGAACGGGCAATCCCAGTGTGGATTATATCTTTCTGACTCATCCCTTTGTTCCTCGTACCTCGAGTATCTCTCTATCATACCCGATGAAGTAATCCTTGATTTATTCTGACGCCTTCCTTCATCGGTTTGAGCCCTTGATGATGATCCCGCATAAACCATGTTTACAGGGAACGGGTGCCCATCTATCTTCATCGGCTTCTTGTCTTCAAATTTGATTTGCCCTTGTTCGACAGCCAACTGAATTTGTTGCCGAAAAACCTTGCATTCATTAGTATGATGTGATATAGTATTGTGCCATTTGCAATATCTCTTCTTCTTCAGTTCTTCGGCTGATGGAATCACGTGATTTGGCGGCAGTTGTATTTGCTTTTCCTGTAACAGCAAGTCAAAGATCTTGTCGGCTTTACTGACATCAAAATCATACCGCTCCTCCTTGCCGAGATCCTTGACCCATGGGCACGACACTGACTTCTTGTTCCTGGCCCACTCCGCCAATCCAACCTCAGCGTCGGATTCCTCATTATCTGAGCCTGATGAGTAAACTTGAACTTGAGCAACTCTTCTCTGGTACTTGTCCTTTTTTGCCTCTTGAAATCGGCTTTCATGAGCCGATACCCTTTGCACCAGGTGCGCCAAGGACTCAAACTCTTGTGAAGAAAATCTTTCCTTAATCGGCGCCAAAAGACCCTGGAAAGCCAAGTTAGCCAGATGCCCATCGCTCAGGTTTAAACTATAACATCGGTTCCTGATATCTCGAAATCGTTGAACATACTCCGGTACTGTTTCATCTGGTCGTTGCTTAACCGATGTCAGATCTGACAGTCTCAACTCATGAATTCCGGTGAAGAAATATTTATGAAACTGTTTCTCTAGATCGGCCCATCCCCGAACAGAATTCGGTGGTAATGAAGAGAACCATGTAAAAGCCGATCCCGATAGTGATAGGGGAAAAAACCTACCTAACTCTCAGGGCCTCTTCAGCCGATGCCTCTCCGCACTGTGCCAGGAATCGGCTGACATGTTCTACTGTAGACGTGTTGTCCTGCCCTGAAAACTTAGAGAAATCCGGGACCCTGTATCGGTGTGGTAACGGAACCCTGTCAAACCACTCAGGATACGGGTGCCGATACATGAACGCTTGTTCCTTGGGCTTGATCCCGAACTGCTCCCTTACTATCTCTTCAACCCGTGCCGATAAGTCTTCTTCTCTTGCGTTCTCCTGCTGATACTGCTGATACTGTACTGGCGGGGTTGGTTGCCGATTCTGTCTGTGATACTCCCTCTGGTAAGCACCTGGATTGGCTCCTCCTCCTGGATAGTTCTGCTGATATCCCCCATAATAAATAGATCGGTGATATCCAGGAGGGATATCCTGTTGCCCCCCAGCCTGGTGTTGTGCGAACAAGTGTTCTGGTATATCCTTGCTAATGTTGTAATTAACTTGGCCCGGCTCTATCTTTGGTGGGAGAAAAACAGGGCCCCGAGTCGGTTCTTGGGCAATCAACCCATCAACAGTCTTCTTGATAAGATTATGCAATGTATTTACTAAGACCCCTGACTGATTGATGAGCGCGTGATGTACAGCCTCATTGACCATCTCCTGTAAAGGCTTGATTGGTGGACTCTCGGGTTGTGTGCGGCTCGATTCTCCTACCAGTACTGGTTTTGGAAACTGAGACTTCTGAATCGGCCCTTGCCTTGTCATACTGAAGGATTCTAGGCACAGCTTCTGGAAATTTGTCATGGTCTGTTCCATTTGCTGTCTTTGTTCTTCTGTTAGATCTTCCATGGTGACCGGAATTACGTTGTCCGTCTTGACTTCTTTTCCGGCCATGTTGAAATCTTGATTGAAACTGTGTTTGTTGGAATTTTAGGTTGAAACTTCGAGTCCCACCAGGCGTGCCAAAAAGCGTGTTGACGCCGAAAACCCGCCGGGGCCGTCCGGCGTCGGGTTGACACGCGAAGGCCTGGGAGATTTGCTTCACTCCAGTGCAGGTCCTAAAGTTTCGAGGTTCGTAGGCGTGCCAGTCAATTTGACCCTGTAATTGACAAGGAGGAAGATGTTAGATCAATGAGCCAATCGGCTGGAAGCCGATCTAGACTCGCTTCATCAGCTGATGGCCGATGCGCACTGTAGCACTTATACATCGGCTTAAGGCCGATGATGGCAAGAGCAATGGCATAATAATAAACAAATATCGCGCTAGCCGATCATTGAAGGGATACTCAAAAACCGGCTATGAACTTGATAAAATAAACAAGTATAATGCATAAATAAATCAAATAGATCCTAGCCGATCATAGTCTAGTGTTACTGGTGTTACTATGAAGATGTGCCCGCGCTCGGGCCCTTGCTTATATCAGCTCCCAGGATCTTCGTCCGCTGTCCGGGTCCATACACTGGTCCTTACCCGGGCTCGTGCCCAGGCCCTCACCTGGGATCGTGCCCAGGAACCTGCTTGTATTTGCACTTGGATCGGCAGAATAAACCCATTGGCTAGCCCTTAGCCGATTGTAACAATAATGCAGGCAAGAACATATAATAAAGTATGCAATAACGTAAATGATAAATAATTGATAAGCTAGCCGACTACTGATCAGAGCGATTATAGAATAAGATAATGAATAAATGTAGTCAGCTTTAACAGATAACACATCGGCTAAGCACTCCGATAACACCATCGCACAACACCATCGGCTCATCAAGGGTAAAGCTATTATCGTCAGTCTAGTAGATCGGACCCAACCGTTGCAGCACAGACCGACAATGATAACAATGCCTCAATAGGTCGATAGATATGATGCGATCGTGATGAAAATAACTTACCGGCTATGCACTCCGATAAAACGCCTGCACACAACGCATCGGCCCAGCAGGATCGACTTATCACTAGCGGTTCAGTAGGTCGGACCCAACCGATGCAGCACGAACCGATGATAAATCGCTCCCAGTAAGCCGATACAATCTATGGACACGTGATGTGATATACCTAATCAATCTATGAGGTCAAACTGAACTGATGCAGCCATAGATAAAGTAAATATATCGTGGTAAGCCGACTACCATAAACCGACTAGAATATCGGACCTAACCGAGGAAGTCCTAGCCAATTGGTAGTCGGGGTGACGAGACTTACCCTCTCGCAGGAGTTCGGACCTAACCGATGCAGCCCGGCTCGAGAAGCAGGATCCCGTCGAAAGGGTGGCGATGCGCCGAATTTTGTTGATCTGTGTGGATAATTTACAAGGTCCCCGGGCATACGTATATATACCCCGAGTTACATGAGTCCTTATAGGACACGGTATATGATTTCCTATCTATAATAGAAAACGCTAACTAGTCCTGGCCGGACACGAGGCCAGGTTCCCTAAAAAAAAATAAATCTTTTCTTAATAAACATAGTAATTAACTGCCACGCACGGTCTTCACGGCTCTTTTTCGGACTCGGCCTGCTTCCTGAACCAATTTCTGTTAACCGACTGCAATCATTCCTTTGACCGAATCTGATACAAGGCCTTACCAAATTTTGGCGTTAACACCAACAAACCACCAACTTCAAAAAAAAGAGGAACAACAACAATAAGGAGGAAGATGTCAGAACTTACTTTGTGTGTGGATTGCTTGGTCATATTGCCAGGAAGTGTCCACAACGTAAGGGCATGAAGGCACCTGCAGGACATATCTCTAAGTCTGTCAATGTGACCATTGACAATACTGGAGATGAAACCGGGTATAGTAATTTACCTACTGTTCTCTCAGTTAATTAGTCTACTAATTGGTGGGTTGATACGGGGGGCCAATGTTCATATTTGTGCTAACATATCTTTGTTTTCCTCTTATCAGGTCAGCCGGGATTCCTCCGTCCTAATGGGGAATGGGTCGCATGCTTCTGTTCATGGTGTTGGTACGGTAGATCTGAAGTTTACTTCGGGAAAGATCGTGCAGCTAAAGAACGTGCAGCATGTTCTTACTATCGACAAGAATCTCGTTAGTAGTTTTCGTCTATGTAGAGACGGGTTTAAGTTGGTATTTGAGTCTAATAAAGTAGTCGTGTGTAAACATGAATATTTTATTGGTAAAGGCTATAGTGCGGAGGCTTGTTCCATTTTTCCCTTTCTGATTTCTGCAATAAGTCTGTGAACCATATTTGTGGCAGTGTGGATTATGAGGCAGTGTCTGGCATTGACGTTTATGTCGTGTTAATTTTGGTTTGATGTCTCGGTTTTCCAGTTTGAATTTAATTCTAAATTTTTCCATTGTCAAAGGTTCTAAGTACCATAGTTGTGTGGAATCAAAGCAATCTCGCAAGCCCCACAAGGCTGCCGAGGAGAGAAACTTGGCACCACTAGAACTCCTACATTTAAATCTTTGTGAAATGAATGAGGTGTTGATGAAAGTGAAAAACGATATTTCATGACTTTGATTGATGATGCAACTAGATTCTGTTATATGTATTTATTGCAAACAAAAGATGAGGCCTTAGACTATTTTAAAATTTATAAGGCAGAACTTGAAAACCAACTTGATAGAAAGATAAAAAGAATTAGGTCAGATCGTGGTGGAGAGTTTTTCTCTAATGTTTTTGATTTATTCTATGAGGAACATGGCATTATACATGAGCGAACGCCTCCCTATTTTCCCGAATCTAATGGGGTTGCCGAAAGGAAGAATCGTACGTTGACTGACTTGGTGAATGCCATGTTAGACACTACGGGATTACCTAAGGCATGGTGGGGGGAGACTTTGTTGACCTCGAATCATGTATTAAATAGAATTCCTAACAGAAATAAGGATAAAACATCATACGAGATATGGATTGGGAGAAAACCATCACTTTCTTACTTACATACATGGGGGTGCTTAGCGAAAGTCAATGTACCAATAACAAAAAAACGCAACCTAGGACCTAAGACTGTAGACTGTGTCATTCGGGGATATGCTCATCATAGCATTGCTTATAGATTTTTAATAGTTAAATCTGAGGTACCTGACATGAATATGGGTACAATTTTAGAGTCTCGTGATGCTACGTTTTTTGAAAGAATTTTTCCAATGAAGGATACACATAGCACTTCTAGTCAATCTTCTGATTTAATCACACCACCAGAACAAACTGAACATACACTTGAACATCTTGCCGAGGAGGATGACAGTGAAGCTCCTAGAAGGAGCAAGAGACAAAAGATAGTTAAGTCTTTTGGTGATGACTTCACTGTGTACCTTGTGGACGACACTCCCAAGTCAATTTCTGAAGCTTATGCATCCCCTGATGTTGACTACTGGAAGGAGGCTGTCCGTAGCAAAATGGACTCCATTATCGCTAACGGGACTTGAGAGGTGACAGAGCGGACCTATGGGTGCAAACCTGTAGATTGCAAGTGGATGTTCAAGAAGAAGCTAAGGCCTGATGGTACTATTGAAAAGTACAAGGCTCGGCTTGTGGCCAAGGGCTATACTCAGAAAGAAGACGAAAGATTTCTTTGACACTTACTCACCTGTTGCTAGATTGACCACAATTCGCGTACTTGTCTCCTTGACTGCCTCACATGGTCTTCTCGTTCATCAGATGGACGTTAAGACAGCTTTTCTTAATGGAGAGTTGGATGATGAAATTTATATGGAGCAGCCTGATAGATTTGTAGTAGAAGGTCAAGAAGACAAGGTGCTAAAGTTGTTAAGATCTTTGTATGGTCTGAAACAAGCTCCTAAGCAGTGGCATGAGAAATTCGATAGAATACTAACTTCTACGGGCTATTGCGAGTCAACAAGGCAGGATAAGTGTGTATACTATCGCTATAGTGGAGGTGAGGGAGTTATTCTGTGTTTATATGTTGATGACATATTAATCTTTGGGACAAACCTTGAGGTGATTAATGAGGTTAAATCATTCTTGTCTCAAAACTTTGATATGAAAGATCTGGAAGTAGCTGATGTTATCTTAAACATTAAGCTAATTAGAGGTGAGGATGTGATTACACTCTTGCAATCTCATTATGTGGAAAAAGTCTTGAGCCGCTTTTGCTATATTGATAGCAAGCTGTGGCGCCTCCCGACTAGGTGGAAGGCCACCATGGTGCATAAGGCACCCGATCCCAGGATCAGTAGTCGGGTACGCACAACAATGATACAACACAGAGTACAATAATACATAAGCAGAAGTACTCTTACATATACGTACAAGGAGATCCATCAGGACAGACCCGGGATGGGCAAAAAAAATAATCAACCAGGTAAAACTAGCGAAACAGCAAAACAGGGCGGAAGCTGGGCAAAAACTACTCCAAGGCACGGTTGGGAACTAGGCTCCGAAACCTTCTAGAAGTCCTTGCGAGTCGGCCATTGGGTCTTGGGAGGGAACTAGGTAGCGAGTCGATCTTCGTCTTTCTTCTCCAAAACCTACTATACATATATATGAACAAGGTGAGGTACTTTCGTACTCAGCAAGCCGGAAATGATGCCATGTTCGGTCAGACAGAAGGCTAAAGGTTTAATTGCGAAAATTGCCTTAGAAACTCTTTTCCTTGCAAACACTAGTGGGCTTAAAATTTTGTTGTCGGACGGACGAGAGGCTCACGCCTCTATCCATTCCGCAAGTTGCTTTTCAACAACTCGCCACTTAATGAAATAAAAACATACATGTTCTTATCATCTTTTGCTTCGTATTGCTGGTCCTGTACTTCCCGAGGTAGCTACAACCACTCGTTGACCCTGAGACTGGCGGCTACAACCAAATCTCAGCTGTGGCACTTGATGCCGCTACAAACTGGCTACAACCAGTAGGCTAGTCGGCCGCCCTGGCTACAACCCGGGGGCTATCATCATCGCTGCCCTGGCTACAACCACCCGGGAGCATGATCATGGCACTAATGCCGCTAGGCTGGCTACAACCAGCTAGCTAAAACACTGCTGCGCTGCTGGCTACAACCCGGGAGCGTGCTCATCAACCGTCTTCTGGCTACAACCCGAAGAGCTGAATTGCCGCCCTGGCTACAACCCGGGGGCTTAAACTTTGCTGGCCCTGGCTACAACCCGGGAGCATGATCTTCATCCTGTTTACTTTTCAATACACTTGTTTATGGTGCTTAACCCCCGGATCACACAGATCCGTTTCTGGCCACACAGGCCTTCCGTTTTGCTCACTCGCAAACTCTGGTCACTGTTCCCTTTCCATCAAACACTTTCACAATCATGACAGGCAAACAAATCTAACGCTATGGGAATCACCTTGCATCGCCCTTAACCGTGGGGCACGGCTGTTCGAACAGTTCTGCTAAACTCTGGCAGAGGGTGTGCGCTTTACCCATGCCGACACGAAAATTACAATACCGAGTACTGGCCTGTACCGGCAGAAATTCGTGACAAGGCCATTTCCCAGGCCAGTCTAGAGTCATCCAATGCCAGCCGAAAGATCCACCACAGGATTCAGGGGTCGGCACTAGCGGAACTTCCCTAAACCTACCTATTTACTGGGCCAGGGGCATCCCATAATACCCTCCGTCTGGTCGCACTGTATGATGCTCGGATGGAATTCCCAAAGGAAACGGGTCCTTAGAATGATGATACATAGCCAAGCCACACAGGCACTGTCTCTGTATATCAAGATTTTCACAAACTTTATTTGTTTCACAAACACGCCGATACACGGAGTACCGGGTTTTTCAATCAAGTTGTGGTAAAACCCAACGTTTTTCCCAACGACAAACAACGTTGCAGAGCTAAGCCATTCTACTCGGCATCGTATCCTCAGATAGGATGCTAGCGTGCCATTTGTGGGGCTCTTCAAGGGTGAAATGTAACAACATCCTACCAAATAAGTGCTACTACTAGGTAGGTCCATCGGTTGCGCTTGCAAAACCGAGGCCAACAGTTTAAAAAGGTGTAAACTAGGCATGCATAATATTTTCCAAACAACATAGTTTTGCATATATGGGAAACAATATGATCAAGGAGGCTTGCCTTGTTCCAAGGAGGGGTCTTCTTTGGCGAAGGCGGCTTCTGGATCGTCCACCGGTTCAGGCTCTGAACAAGCAGAAAGGAACCACTGATAAGCAGGAGAAGCAAAACACCAAGAAAAAGATCAAGAAGTAGTCGGCTGCAGGAAAGGTGGCAGTTGGCTGAACCAGGTTTGCAATCCGGGCGACAGAGCTCCAAAACTTGAGAGGAGAACAAGAACTCAGCAGAGCTGGAGCTGGCCGGTTTGCAAAACAAAGGAAGAAGGAGCATGGATGGCTCAATATATAGCCGGCGTGCAAGAGTGAGGCACGGTGGAGTTGGGCAACGGGTAGGGAGAAAAAGTCAAGGTGAACTGACAAAGGATTTGACAGGGAGTGACCTTGGAGTCCAACTGGTCAGAGGAGTTGGCAGGCACTGCAGCTGCGATGAGACATTAAGGTCAAGGCTAGGACAGGTTGGAGAAATCTCACTGACAGGGCTTCGGACTGACCACTGGTCCAAGCGATGCAGCAGGTTATTGTCCATCGGTCCAAGCGGTGCTGCGGACAGGTGAAGACTGGTTCTTTTCCACTCCGGTAGTCGGCGTCCAACGGCGGGTGCAACTCGGGGGACAAGGAAACAACAGGTCTCAACAAGGTAGTCGGCCACTTCACAGTGCTTACTCGGCAGCAAGGAGGTCCGAGTAAAACAAAGGAAAGGGCAGGATGCAAGGACTGAGTAGCAATCTACTCGGCTCAAGGGAGAAGGTAGTCGGCTGGCCAGGGAGGAAAACTGGGGCACAGCTGACAGGATAGGAGGGGAGCTCGGGAAAACGAAGACTAGCGGGAAAAGAAAAACGGGTCGTTACACAAGCCTTCTCCAACTCCTTATGATCCTAGTCTTTTGCTTCGTAAAAACAAAAGAATTATTAGGAATCAGCTGGAGTACTCCCAGATAATTGGCTCACTTATGTATCTAGCTAGTGCAACTAGGCCAGACATCTTCTTTGCTGTGGGCAAATTGAGCCGGTTTACCTCTAATCTGGGAGATGATCATTGGCGCGCACTTGAGCGAGTTATGCGCTATCTGAAGGGTATTATGAATCTTGGACCTCACTATACTGGGTACCCGTCGGTATTGGAGGGATATAGTGATTTCAACTGGATCTCTGATGTTGATGAGATCAAAGCCACTAGTGGATATGTTTTTACACTAGGTGGTGGTGCTGTTTCATGGAGGTCGTGCAAACAGACCATTTTGACGAGATCAACCATGGAAGCAGAGCTTACGGCACTAGATACTGCTACTGTTGAGATAGAATGGTTGCGTGATCTATTAATGGATTTTCTTGTGGTTGAAAAACCAGTGCTGGCTATCCTTATGAACTGTGACAATCAAACTGTCATTGCTAAGGTGAAAGTTCTAAGGATAATATGAAATCGTTTAGGCATGTGAAGAGACGATTAAAATCTGTCAGAAAATTGAGAAATTCTGAAATTATCAGTTTGGATTATGTCCAAACAGCTAGCAACCAGGCAGATCCCTTTACAAAGGGGCTTTCACGAAATATGATAAATAATGCATCGAGGAAGATGGAAATGAGACCCATGTGAGTTACACTATGGTGGTAACCCAACCTATATGATCGACGATCTCGTGAATTAGGATCTGGGAAGAACAAGCCATTAGTTAACGGAAGAGAGTACTTTTAACTATCTCTAAGTGAAGATGCATATACTCTCACAAGCTGTAAGGCAGGTTGGTCTTTGTCTTAATATGTTTTGTTGGTTTTAATTAGTGAAGATGCAGTTCTACATAGCATTCTTGAAAGAACACACCTATATGAGCTTAACTATTGGTCGCAGTTTATGGAGATTTTGGGTGAATATCCTAGGAAGCTCATGAAAGACCAAGGAGTATGACCTATAAGCTCCAACCGAGGGGTAAGCTACTGATGGCCTAGTATCAATTAAGGCTTTGAGTGAAACTTACTTGCATAAAACTTGCAATTCAAGGCGTAGTCCATTGTTCAAGTTATGAGTAAGTGTAGCTTGGAGTTCTAGATGGATGTTCAATCTTAATCGGTCTCCATCAAAACACTGGTATATAAACAGTACTTTGGAGAATGACAAATCTCTTTGTGACTTTGAGATTTGGTAGGGGATTGTTGGAATTACTAAGGGGGCTAAGGCCCATGTGGAGAATAATTCCTAGAAAAATCTTAAAGGCCCACCTCATGGGAAGTGGCATGGGAAGTTTAGTATCATCTTGTTAGTTCTAGGAGAGGGAGTTCTTATAAGGGTGAGCTCTCTCCTAGCCACTTGAGACATGCATAGTGGAGAGAACTAGAGTAACACACGCGCTCGCTCGCTTGCCTCGCCAGGCCAGGCAGGGCGCCGCGTATACGCGACATGCGCGTGAATGGTCTGCCAAAATTGGCTTCTCATGCTTGCGTAGATGCAGCTTCTTTTTACAGTTCTGTTTTGCTGCAAATCTTAACAACTTATCCGGAGTTTGTTTCGAACTCATGGGATAATTTGATAAGCGTGAAGTCCGGATAAGATACGCGCGGTTTATCCGGTTCGGTTACGAGATAGAGATCATGCGGGCATCCTGATCACGCGTCCTAATATATCTATAAATACTGAGCTGCTGTTTCCACGCAACATATGTGAAAAGAATCTAGGGCTTGCCATCTCTTCTGTTCTGAGCCATCGTTCGTCGTTTACTCCGTCTCGTTCGTCGGCGTAAACCAACGGATTGGAAGAGTAGGTCTCCGGAACCCTCGTCTTCGACATCCTGCATTGGGAGAGGGCGAATAAGGTTTTTGGGAAGCGCTACACGCGACTGCTTGCTGTGCGCCCATCACGGCTCGTCTTCCCTCACGTTCAGGCGCTGCGCGTCGTCGTCGTCATCCGGTGCCGCGTGTCGTTCGTGCGGTACGTGCTGCGTTCGTGTCTGCTCCACAACAAGGCTGTAGGTACGCGTATACTATGTCTCATGTGTTTGATCTATTCATATTAATTGCTGTCATATATATGTTTAGATCAGATTATATGGTTCTGTTTACTTATGTTAATAATGTCATGATTTATTTATAAAATAAATTAAATCTACATGTACTTATATTTTTAACAGAAAGTACTAACGAAGTTCTCTCATCCCAACGATCGAGGGGTAAATATTTCGTGGAAACCACATCTAGGTGTAAACCATGGAAATCACGGCATAAAAGTTTTCCAAATAAAAAAAACTCACATATAGCTACGGTGATATTAAAAAATCATGCAAGAACCAAGAATAAAGCATCTTCGTTTTTAGATATAAAATTGAGAAACATTAAAGAAAGAGACAAAAATCAAGAATGGTGTTTTTTCTTTTTTATTTGTTAATTTTAATGTCCAAAACGAAGTTGAGTTTATTCCTATAACTTTATATGGTTGTTTATTTATATACAAATGATTTTTTAGATCTTTTATAAACTTTTTTATAAAAGTTTTTAAGTTTGTCTTTAAGTTATGGTTTTTTCTCATATATTTTTTCGCCATGAAAAACCTTAGAGACCTAGAGCATCTAAAAAAGACTATCAAATCACTCTTCTAGGACTGTCAAATCACTCTTTTAACTAGTCATTCAGCTAGGCTAGCCATCTAACTAGCCAAAACACCCAGCCGACTAGCCAAGTTTAGCTAGCCTAGGAGGCTGCCTATCCCATGTCCTCTCTTTCCTTTCCATATATTCTTTCTTAATTTAGCTAGCCATTAAATTATGGAGCGTATGATTTAACTAGTTTTTTAAAGTGTAAAAGCAATTAAAGAAACTTTTTCGGCTATCTAATGTTATTTGGCTAGCCTTTTGAGATGTTTAGCTCGATAGAACGCCAAGGTGGCTGATTTTTGTGGCGAGCCAGCGACAAGTGGAATCCAGTCATAAATCTGCGCAGCGCATGCCCGAAGCTCGAGCGAGCGCGAATCTCGAGGCATGCAGTAAGCCCGACCACCTAGGCCGGACTTGTGCCGCTCACATGGCGAAACCTCGGCTAGAACAAACACGTACATGAAGCAACCTGCATGCATGTCCTGGAACTGTCAAACATTAGCTAGCAATGGAACCGCCGGCTTCTTACGCTTCTGCTCGCCGTCGTCCTAGTGTTTCTCCTCCTCTTCTCTTTCCCGCGTCCTATGCAAGCTCACGTCCCACTCGATGTGTGTGTGTATATATATATATATATATATATTGAAATTTTAGTTTTCTTGTTCTCTTACGGATTGTGGTTTCAGTTTTTAATTATGAATTGGTTGTAGTTTCTTTGAAGCAGAGGTCGGAATGTACGTTTCAATTCCATTATCTAAAAATATATCCAGTGAATGAAACTGTATATGTAGAACGAGTGCATGCTTGCTTTATCTGAATATGCAATCAGAATTTTTACCTGGTCTTAGTCTGTTGTGTACATGTCGCGTACGTACGTGTGCAGAAGGGGAAGCAGCACGGGCACGGCCGCGTCTCAGCATCGTCACCGGCAATACTGCGAGGCTGCGGCGGCTTCAGCAGCTAGGATTCCGCCGCGCGGGGAACCCCGCGCCGCCACCGTCTCCGGCGTCCGGCCGGACCTCCGACAGGCACGTTCCCAACCGTCCAGCCGCCGCCGCCGCCGATCGATGTGACGTACTGACGTGATGGAAGCCTGGAATTGAAGCTACAGGTCATCGTGAACCATGCGCGCGTGATCGATCGAGTGCACAAGTCGTTTTCTGTTCCTTGAATTTTTCAGAGAGACGAGTGTGTGAAATTTTTACTGTTACTAATTTAATTTTTTTTTTAATTTACAAAACTAATTTTCGATTTGGATCATTTTCAAAACTACCCTCTTGCCGCCCTGGGCCACGGCGGGATTTAAAAACCGCCGTGGCCCAGGGCGGCGAATGGCATCCCCGTCACCCGGGGCTAACGGCGCCGGCCGCCGTTAGCCCCGAGGAGGCCACGTGGATTCGCCGCCCTGGGGGACGGCGGCGAATGCAAGCATTCGCCGCCGTCCCCCAGGGCGGGTTATAGCCATTCGCCGCCCTGGGGGAGGGCGGTTTTTTGCCCTCCCCTATAAAATCCCTTCCTGCAGTCGCCGCGCGTCATTTCTCCCTTCCGCCTCCAGCGTTCGTCCAATAGAGCTGAGGGAAAGGAGGAGAAGTACAGCGGCGAAGCCCTCACAGATTTTTTAGCCGAATCCAGGTATTTTTTTGATCTCCCTCTGTTATGTAGTCAATTTTTTAGACAAATGTTAATTAGTAGTAGACTTGTAGTGTAATATCCGATATAGTATGAAAATATTAGCGGTTTGGCATAACCATCGTTAGTGTTAAATTTATTTGGCCGTACTAGAAGAACATAGCGGAGAAGTAGTAAATTGTAGATATTTTAAAAATAAATATGCTCCGCCATGGCTATCGTTGGTATACGTCATTTTGACACGTTAGATAAACCTAGCGTATAACTTTATTAGCGCCGCTGGGTCAGTTTGTAAAATATAGAAACGGTAATGGTTTGACTCATACATATAGCCTTTTTATGGAACGAATATTGATTAGTACAGATTAATAAAATCTTTTTTGTGAACAGAAATGGCAAATAGAGTTGTATTCGCGATATATCACGGTGAAGGAAATGTCAGACAAGGACAATATATGGTAGATTTATTGGAGTTCAACGTAGCACAAAAGGGAATTATAGCTCCAGCTGAGAGAAGTTTTCCTGGAGTTTACAATTGGTTAATGAGGGGATTCGGAGTAGATCCTCAAGTAAATGCAATTACGGTGTACGCACTGGTTAGCTGGGCTGTGAAAGGTTTTTGGTGGGAATGTATGCCAATAGATTCAACAGCCAGCTGGGTATTTTTTGTGGAGAGTGCACTGCAGCGAGGATGGGCACCGAGCATCCTAGTGGTAGTGCATGATGTGGTCAGCATTGATCAGGCTGGTCCGAGTACAGCGGAAGGGCCCGATGAAACAGAGGAGCAAAATGAGGCAGAAGACGAGGGTGCCGGAGAGGAAGAAGGCTAAGAAGACATGGGACCGGGGGGGTTTGCAGATGAAGGGGAGAGACACCCAGGTCTAGTACAGGAGATGGAAATTGAAGACTCAGAACCTGAGCATATGGAGGATGATGATTCTTCGGAGGACGATGTACACCCGGCAGAATGGGACAACGAGGACTTCTCCGGACTCGTTGTCTCAGAGGGGCACACCGTGGCATGGGAGTATCGGCAGAATGAAGTGGTGCAAGGCGCTAGATACGCCGAAAAAGCACAGTTGACAGAGGCTGTGAAGATGTGGGCCGTGTCACTTGGGAGGGAGTTCTGGGTATCAAAGTCCACAAGATCGGTGTACGAAGTGAAATGTGCAAGTTCAAGCGATGGATGTCCATGGAGGATGTACGCATCCAGGAAGAAATATGACGACTGTTGGTCCGTGTCAATCGTGACGGAGCACAACTGCCATCTTCCGGGTGTTCAGAAGTACCACAAGAACATATCATCTGCATTCATCGCTTCAGAGCTGTATTATGCTGTTGTGGAGAACCTCCAGTTCGAGCCCAAGTCAATTATCATGCGCATCGAGGAGAAGTACAAGTACACCATTACATATGCCAAGGCATGGAGGGCCTAACAGAAGATAATTGAAATAAGATTCGGTAGTTTTGAAGCTTCGTACAATAATTTGCCTCGTCTACTGCAAACCATCTGTGCGAGGAATCCTGGCAGCTACTCCGAAATCAAAAGTTTCCCATCGTTAGCAAGTCCTGGGCAGAGCGTCCTTCAGCGGGCCTTCCTCTCTCTGCAGGCGTGTATGTTTGCATTTCTTCATTGCACTTCTTCCTCTCTCTGGGAGCCGTACAGCGCCGAGGCGAGGTACGCGCATGCGCCGCACAGGCTGTCGTCCCTCTGCACCAGGGACCAAATATGATATTTGGTTTTTTTAAAACATCGACTCAATAAATGCAATGGCACAATAAATAGAATTTAAGAATTTAATTTTGACAAATAAATTTTCAAAAATTTTGGGATTAAAAATTAGCAACAAAATTTTTAAATTTGGTAATTTGCAAATGGCTCCAGGGGGCCGAGGCCTGGGCTGGGCAATGGTCCGATCAGGAGGGAACGGTCCGATCGGACGGTCCGATATCTAATCGGACGGTCCGATCCCTGTGCGGACGGTCCAATCCGAGGATTCGGACCGTCCGATTGCTGGGCGGACGGTCCAGTGGATTCGCCGCCCTAGGGGACGGCGGCGAATGCCCCCAGGGGGCCGAAGGGCATTCGCCGCCGTCCCCTAGGGCAGCGAATCCACATGGCCTCCCCGGGGCTAACGGCGGCCGGCGCCGTTAGCCCCGGGTGACAGGGATGCCATTCGTCGCCCTGGGCCACGGCGGTTTTTAAATCCCGCCGTAGCCTAGGGCGGCAAGAGGGTAGTTTTGCAAATGATCCAAATCGAAAATTAGTTTTGTAAATTAAAAAAAAAATTAAATTAGTAACAGTAAAAATTCCGAGTGTGTGTGTGTTCGTGTTAGAGAACAGAACTAGTTGGGGCTGGGCCTCCCAAGCAGCATGGCCCAATCAAAATCCACAATGTTTTTTCAGCTTCGACTCTTGCACACAATAATAAAATTAAATGAGGTCATGCAAAAATAGCCCAATGTTCAGCGGCCCAATAGCCCAACAGTTAGTCAGTCGCATCCGAAAGTTCATGTTTCTCTTTTGAAACTAGTCATGCATGGCAACATAGGAGTATAGCAGAAAGAAAATGAAAGAGCTGACAGAAAAGATCTTCCAGCTGCAGCCTCAGCCTGCAGATGTTGATCAATCACCACTACTACAGTAATATATTGTACTATATGTACTCACAAGTTGCAGCTAGCAAATTGGCAACTTGATCTCATTATCTCAAGTTCTTTAGTACTGATCCAGAGATTCCATTCTACCCTGTTGTGATCTTTTCAACCAACAGGCCGGCCGCTGGTCAGAAGGAAAAAAGACTGAAGAGGCTGCCTGCAGACTACATGAAGTGCATGCATGATGCTTCTTCTACTTGCCTGTCGACCAAAAGTTGATGACTGACCAAGAATATATGCATATATACCTGGATAAGTTTAGCTTTAGCTGTTTAGCATGAGAGAACTTAGAGATTGATATGATGAGAATGAGAGACCAATAATGTATATGTACTCAAAATGATGTCCTGGATGCATGCATGCAGCTCAAGCAGACAGAAGAGACAGGCTATGGCTGCTTCTCTGAATGTGTTACAGTAGTGTCAAGCACCTGAACAATGTAGTAGGTTCTATGGTTGCTTTCTTCAGAGTTCAGACTTCAGGGGACTCCTACCTTAGCTACGTACTACTACTTGATCTGCAGACTGCAAGCTAGCTTTAATTATGTACGAGTACAGTACCCCTTTGGTGGTCATCAGATGCTCTAGCCTCTTGATAGCTGTAACCTCCTACTTTTGGAAGTGACTAGAAAGATCTGACAAAGGTTACTAGATTAGAGTTAAAACCAGTCAAAGAAACTGTTAGCCGGCATGGCCGGCTTTCTGCTCTGCTTTGCCATGCCATATCATGTACTGCACCATATGAATGAATGCAGTCTTATATACGACAAGCGAGACAAAGCTAGAAGAAGAAGCATGGGATCTGCAGGCCCTTGTTAGTTTTGGGCGTTTGCTAGCTAGCTAGCTGCTATTGGTTACCTGCACGGCATCTATCCATGCTTTGCTTTGCTTTCTTGTTCTTTCTTGTGCACGTATATATGTTAATATGAGAATTTAGAGATTCAGAGATGTATAATGTACTACTATATAACAGTCCATTTATATCACCCTATCAATGCCGGTCAGAGAAAACCCAGCACTGATAGAGGATTTCCTACCCACCCACTCCACCCATATCCTCTGTAGGTAAAAAAGAGCACTGATAGCACCATATCAGTGCCGGTTCATTAAAAGAACCGGTACTAGTAGTATCAGTACCATTTTTTAAATTAATCGGCACTAATATATTGGATATAGTACCGGTTTTTAAATTAGCCAGAACAAAAGCCGAGCCGAGCCGAACCGACGGAGGGAGCCAAAGGATATTTTATCGATCCCTCAAAACTCTCGATCCCTCTCATCTCTCTCGGTCTCACTTCTCTCACTCGCTTCTCACTGGCGAGCAGCACCCTCGTCCTGTTCCCGAAGAGCAGCAGCAGCACCCTCTCCCGGCAAGCAACGGCGGCACATCCTTGTCCCCTCTCCCTGGTGAGCAGTGGCAGCACCCTCTCCGCCGTGGTGCCGCACGCAATGCTTGGGTACCACAGTGGTCATCGCCATCCTCGCCTACTTCCTCCTCTTCTCCGGCTTCTTCATCAACTGCGACTGCATCCCAGACTACTAGATCTGGTTCCATTACTTCTCACTGGTCAAGTATCCATACCAGGCCGGTGATTTAGTTCTTATTTTTGGTTAGATATGTGATTTAGATCTGGGATGTGAATGGTTTGTGTTTATATCCATGGATATGTTCTTGATCTGTGATGTGGATGCGGTTCTTTTTAGGTAGGGGATGGAGCGGTGGAGCTCGATGAATCGGCTTGATTCGAGCCGATGCATTGAGCCGGCTGCTTTTTTTTTTGACTCGTGAAACCTTATCAGTGTTGAGTCTCACATCCGGCATTGATGGACTCCCCTCATCAGTACTAAAATTCCAGTGCCGTTTGGAGACCCGGCACTGATGGCCCTTCTCAACCAGCACTGATGGCCCTTCCTGTAGTAGTGATTGATTCGGAGATTCATGTGCTCTACATATGCAGATTGATTTATCGACCAATGTCAATCGGCTTGGAGGCACATCTTTCTCTCTAGAATGCAGCTGACCTCACCCCGTCGATCTCTGCTAATTTTGTTCCCTATAGCTTTGACGGATCCTTGACAGATCACTTACATGTTGTACTCCCCATATTTGTACTCAACATACACTCCTCCCCAGGCCAAAAGAAAAAAAGAATAATTGACATATACTATTTGCCAAAGCATGCATAAGACACAAATCAATTAAAGAGTAAATTGTACTTTACCTTGGTTGAAATGCGCTTTCTTTTACTTTGTACTAGGTTTAGCACATAGTTACTGTCCCACAGACATGCACATACTTTGGCGGAGTATAACGTACCAATTTATATACGAAATAAACCCCATACATATGAATAGAGTCCGGAGCAGATAAGAAAAGAGTCCCCGATAAGAAAAGAAACATAGAGTTATACTCAGGCCCTATCAGGACTGCTCGGATTCATATTCTAATATACCTCCCTAATTCTACTTAGACAAGGAAGCATTCAGGGGGTATAAATACAAGACCTTCCATGGGAGAGGGACAAGCCAATAGAACCCAAGGAGAAACAACACATGACAATATAAGCTAATAGAACCTAAGGAGAAATAACACAAGCCACCAGCCAATCTCATCGAGTCAACATTGGAGCAGCCCGACGACAACCAACCGCCAACCACCATACCTAAGCTCTACGTAGACTAGATTAGGATTTATTTTTCATACTTTGTACTCATGAGACTGATATAGTGAAAAGCATTGGCCTCCCGGCCAAACTAGAGTAGGGCTATCACCATCTAGAGGGCCCAAACCAGTATAAAAATCCTTGTCTCCTTACATATTCGTTTGCATCTTTATACCAGTCTTACCCTATGTCCTCAAAAATATATCGTATATACACAGATACTATGTTTGAGTACCAATCCATCGATCGTTACACTTTGCACTGGGGCGTATTGAAATATGTGACACTTAACACTAGTATATACTATGAAACCTAGAAATTTCTTGAAGTTCTAACAAATATAAACAAAACTTCATAAAACATGGTCTAAATTCAAGAATTCTCATAAGTTGTCTTAATTTACAAGATTGCCCTTTAATTTTATGAAAGAGTAAATATCGCAAAACCACAGATTTTGAGATATGGTTATCACAAAACCACATTTTTTGAAACTTGTTTCAGTGAACCACATGTTTTGAGGCATCCTGTTTCACCTTGCACCACTTCGTCCAAGACAGTTCCGTTCCATCTTTCTCTCCGTCGGCTGACAGGTGGGCCCCTTTGTCAACCCCACACCTTCTTCTTCCTGCTTTATCCTCTTTCCCAACTGAATGAGCAAACATCAAGGGCCCAAGCATGATGCTAGCTGCCCTGATGGCATGCATGCCGACAGTTCAATGGAGCTGGTATGCTAGATCAGGGACATGCAGAAGTAGCACTGCTGGGAATGGGAAGTGGGAATGGTGCATGCATGCACCTTCAGAGCCACACATGAGCTTAATTGCTACGGGAAGCAGCGCGCGGCGACAACAAGTGGTGGCGTGCTTGGGCATTGCGGAGGTAGATAGCGGTGGCTGCGACCTCAGGACCAAGCAAGCAGCGGCTGCGCGAGCTCGAATTAGAGCTCCAGGAAGCGGCTGTGCGGTGGAGGTGGAGGGAGCTCAGCGCTGCTGTGCGCGGCTCAAGAACTCCGGCCACCCCGTCGGCATACGACATGGTGCTTTGCTTTCGTCTGTTGAGAAAAACGGGGAAGTGAAGGAGAAGAAATGGGTTTGGGGATGACAGATGGGGGCCATTGTTGATTCTGACGGGTTTTTACACAAGTGGGGTTTTAAGATAATTGGACCCAAAACCTAGTGTTTTCTGTTTTAGTGCTTTGTGAAACTAATGCCTCAAAAACTGGGAGTTTGTGATATTTACTCTTTATGAAATAACGTGATACAAAGTAAAACTTATTTTAATACATCCTAGCACAAAGTGAAAACATATATTAAACCTTGTACAAGATGCAATTTACCATGTACAAAACGTAAATTACTTTTAACTAAAGGTTAGAAAACCGGGCCAAGATTTAGCAAATTTGTTGAGGTAATTGGAGCAATTGCCATGTACAGTATTAGCATATACAACCGACCATAGTATATTTAGCCCATAGCCATATGTCTTTGCAGAGGCATCATCGGTGCAATGATGGAGTTATGTCTGAATGATTCCACCACACTATGATCCAAATTAAGTTAATGAGATTAGATTTCAGTATTTAACATCGACTTGCATCTCTTAAAGACATGCTAAAATTTAGGGCATTTGCTAAATAACACTCAACTGAAAATATTTGCAACAGCAATCAAATTCCTGAATTTTGGATATGTACAGATATTTGCGCTCAAGCCTTCTTCTTCATTAAGCTTCCCGACTCAGACGACCGTGCATCAATAGTAGAGCCGTCGAATCAGGTTTGGGGTGGGGTTAGGGGTTTTGCGAGAGGTAGAATCATGGTTCCCGGGTTTAGAGGGAGGCGGTTGACCGGCAGTGCTATCAGAACCACAGGTGGTTAGGCACAGGGGCAACAAAAAATCGAGTAGTCAGGAGGCGGTGTCCAGATCCAACAGCGAGAGATGCTGGAGATAGGGAGACCCGGTGATGCTGAGGCATCTCATTAGAGTTGTAGGAGAAGACGACCAGCTTCTGGGGGAGAGTAAAGGATAGTTTGAAGGTGAGGCATGAGTGAAGAGGAAGAAGTTCACGTAAAATGAGATAAGCTATTAGTATATGATTAATTGAGTATTAATTATTTTAAACTTGAAAAATAGATTAATATGATTTTAAAGCAACTTTTATATAGAAAATTTTTTAAAAAACGTATCATTTAACAGTTTGGAAAATATACTAATGAAAAACAAAAAGTTTTTTTCTCAACTGCTAGATTCGATCTGAACCTAAATCGATAGCAAGGGAAGTGGTATAGGAAGGAGGAAGATGGCGGGAGTAAGCGAAATCGATGACGATGTCCGAGTGAGGTTGTGGGGAGAGAAAAATGTTTTCTTGCACGAATCTTGAAGAGATCCAAGCTATTCAGAACCGGATGATTTTTTCTACAAAACAATCCAATGACATGTGGACAGATCCAAAAATTAAAGGACATGCACTCATGCACTGTTGTGTGGTACATAGTTTGATGTTGTTAGAGTACTAGGGAAGGAAAAAGACCACGCAAGCGTGCAGGATTGACCGATATGCACCAGTCGTCCCATCGTATCACTTCTATTTTTAATATACCAGTGGTTCACTTTTAGACATACGTAAACTATTCATCTTATTATAGAAATATAAAAAATATAAGTAATGCTTAAAGTATATTTAAGAATAAAATAAACTACAATAAAATAAATAATAATTATATATTTTTTAAAATAATATAAATAATAAATATATATTCATAAGTCAACGATATTATATATGGATAGACACGTACTCCTAACAGCATAATAGGTAGGCAAGTAAGGAGAGGAAACAGTACTCGTAGACGGAGCCAGAGTTGGAACACACACGACGCAAGCATGGCCGGCCGTGTCGGAGTCGACGCAACGTACAGTGCCCGTCCGTCCGATCGGTCGGTGGGTCGCCGTCGACGTGACCGGCCCCCGCGCGCGCGTTACTCATCTCTCGGTCGGTCGTCGTGTGCGTGCCGCTGTTCACCTGGCCTGTCACGCTAACGCTACGACCTCGTCGTGGCTGATCCAATCCCAAAAGGGCAGACCTATAGCTACTATAGCTATATAATAGCCTACGGTGAGGGGATACTGTTTCTGGGTATGTAGCACGTCCAGGCGTGTCCAGCTACGTACATAACTTAGGTTGCAGTTCATGCACGCTGACACGCATGTGCGATATGTGAGCAGCACCCTAGCTGGCTACTTCGTCCGTTATGTTTTGTTTTTTTAAGTCAATTTTTTAAAGTTTAATTAAATATATAAAAAATTTAGCAATATTTTTAACATAAAACAAAGATACTATTAAAATATATTTAATGATGGGTTTAATAAAGCTAATTTGGTGTTTTAGATGTTGCTAAATTTTTCTATAAATTTAATCAAACTTAAAGAAATTTGATCTATGATTTTACGATCTAAAACAAGGGAGTAAATACTACTAGCTACATAGCTATATTTTTGTCTATAGAACAGTGTTGTGGAAAACAACCACATTGGTTGTTAAGTCAGCTATATATACGGATATGGTGGAAAAGTTATTTCGTTAACATGATACGGTTTACAATTATTGTTCCTAAACACCAAAACTCCGTTTTTAGTCGTTAATAGGCCGTTTTCTATTTAATCTGTAACATACCCAAATTTCGATTTTTGAAAGTTTAACCAAAATAAATTAATAAAAGATCTCGAAGGTAAAATCCTATAGTTTCTAAGCAAGGGAGCAAAATGAGAGGTAGATTGACTAGTGTAAATCTAAAAAGGGGTATGCTAAAACTTTAATAGTCAAAATTTCAATTTACTCAAAAAAACTCACCCTAGGTGAAAATATAAAAATGCAAGAGAATATAAAACACGGCATAGGAATCCATACTACAAATTCCTAAAACTTTCCTTGAGTCAATGGAAAATGGGAATAATACATCCTCAATTATGCATAAGAAATTTCGCTAAATTAAAATACACAGGGATTGGTGTATAGAACTTTAAGAGTTAAATTATAAAAATAGGAAAGTGTAATCTGCCTAATGTTGTATACATAAAAGTTTGACATAAAAATGTGGAGATAAATAAATTCATTACCATTTTATGTGCATGCTTTCTTTTGATTGTTTTTAGGTCTTAAAGTGCATTTTCATAGTAGGATGCATATGTATTTGTATAGCCTAAGGAATTTCTAAAAATAATTGGTTTAACATAAAATCATGGAAAAATTCTTGTAAACACTATCCAACATAATTAATCCACTGTAAATTTTATATGATTTTATCACTTCTTGTACTTCAATAAAATCCTTCAAATCAGCAAAACTAGGAAAACTAGCTAAAATAAATTGATTAGTTCTTATTTTCACCAAATAAAAATAAAAACTGATCTTGTAGTGCCCTTCTACCAAAGTGTGTAACAATATGTACCTTACAACCATAAAATTTGGCTTGATTTAATTCTCAAAGGAAACACATGAAATGATAAGTGCAATGCACTAGGGAATAAAAGAGACAGTAGAAAACTGTGCCACCAAGCCTATTTCATTTTTTTGCCACATTAAAAATATAAAGCCCCTACCCTTGGAACATGGCAGGTTGATAGAGCATATATTCACCTACAAACATCAATTTTTCCAACTTCAGAGACCCTCTGTAACTCGGTGGAAACTTCATTGCAAAACAGCAACCGGCACAGCTTTCCAAACTTAGCCAATTTCTTGAGAACTTCTCCAGTTTCACTGCCATGTGGGCCCCACAGACACCCTGACCCCACCTGGCAGTCACACCACCGCCCAAGACACCCTAGCTGTCCCCTGCGACACGTGGACGCTCAGGAACACTCCCAGCAAGCCAGGGCATGACCACCTTAACCCTGACGTGTTAACTTCGTGTTCAACCTCAAATGTTCGCCTTGACCTCTCTCTCTATCCTCCCTAATCACGTTCTGGCTGATGCAACCAAGAGAGGAAGCACTTAGCCTCCTCTTCCACCTCAAACTCGTCATTGGCTATGAAGAAGACGACATCGCCGGAAGCCATCGGGTCGTCATCATCATCATCTCTTTCGTGTTCCCTCTTCTACTCACCATGCCTAACAACTTTGCTTTTGATCTTTCTCCATTTCAACCAGCCAATCTCCGGAAATGCTGCCGTGCCACAGGAGCTCGCGGGTGTGCTCTGGACATCGCCGCCGGCGTAGATCCTTTAATTTCGGCCTCCTCGGTGCAGCTCTGGCTGAGCCGCTGCGCCATGAAGCTTGTCTTATCTCCGCAACCAAAACCCCTCAAGAACTTGATGGAGTCAAGCCTCAAGCTTCGAGAGCGTCATCGCCTTCCTCGGCTCCAACCAGAAGTCGCCGCGTCGCCATCCATTCCATCGCTGCCACTGCGTTTCCGTCGCCCCTGGTTCCATGGTGAGATCCCTAATACCATGCAGACCCATGCGCATGCATAGTTGTAGTTGAATCGAGCTCGTATTGTGACATGCATATGTGACCCGTGCAGCCGCTGCGCACAGCTCCGGTCACCGTCGGGCGCGCTGCTGCCACCATTGAGTGCGCAAGAGAGTCCTCTACATTTTCTCTTTTAGCCGCGTCGTGAAATTCCCCTCCGTTCGCCGTCGGCGAAGCCAAATAGCGCGCGTGCCGTCCTGTTTTGGGGCTTGGGCAGGGACTTCATTTGAGAATTTGAATAATCACAAGGTTTAAATTAGAAAACATCCCCCTCATTGACATATGGGACCGGACTTGTTCGTAATTACTATAGAATTTGAGGACTTTTAATGAAAACTGATTTAAACATGTGCTAAGGACCTCGGGTTTAAACCTTAACTCTTCCAGGGGGTTTTCTGAAAAGTACATCTCACTGACCGGTGGACCCATGCAATATAAAATCTGAAAAATATTAAGAAAAGGATTAATGCATTATTTGTTCAACTGAAAAATATGAAAACTTGCAAAATCCATAACTAATTTAATTTAACTCCAAATTGGGTGAAACAAAGTTTATTAGAATCACAAAATTATATACTTTATTCCTGTAGATTAAAATCTGGAAAATCTGATACTTAACATTCCTTAAAAATGATATAATATATAAATGTGCAAAAACACTTTGAAAATTTATAACTAAATTCACCTTAGCATCAAATTTTGGTAAATAAAGATTTGATAGAATTACAAAGTTTTGCATATTGCTTCTATAAACTAGAAATTGGTGAAACTTATATATGAGACACTTTTATAAGTTAGGTGACCAATAAATATTTTAATTAGTTTACAAAATGAGTAGTAAATTCTAAAATTCATAGAAAATTCATTTTAACTCCAAATGAGTTGAACCTAATTTCCTTGAATTCATAAAACTATGATCTTTATTTGTGTAAACTTAAACCTGATAGCTTATGTCCATATAATACCTCTAAGTTTTAATGAAGCACATAAATACATATATTGCACCTAGAACTTACAAAATTTATAGTAAATCCATGCTATCTCTAAAATTAATAAAACAAGACTTGTTGAACTCAGAAAATCATGCTCTTATTTACTGTAAACAAAAGTCTTGCACACTTAGTATAAGAAATACTTTTAACTTTTGTGTAATAAAAATACACTAATTTATACCTAGAACTTATAAAATTCATTGAAAATTCATATTAGCTTCAAAAATTATGAGCTCAGCTTTGTTGGACTTACAAAAGTATGATATATTTTCTGTATATTTAAGAATTGGCCAACCTAATACAGGAGATGTCTCCAAAAATTTGTGTAATAGATAAATGTATATATAAGGTGTATAATAGCTTCTAAAACAAATTATAGAAGATTCATGCTAACTCCAAATAAAGTGAAATAAGGTTTGTTGTACTTATAAAATATCACTCTTTACCACTATAATGTAAAACTTGGTCAAAATCACTACAGAGAATACCTCCAAATACATATGATGTATAAATAACATATTTCACCGTATTTAGACTTTAAACCCTTATAACTTGCTTATACAAAATTATAAAATTGAAATTCTTTTACGACAAATCATCCTAAGCTATACCAAATATTACTGTAAAGTTAAGATTTACAAAACTACCTTCCAAATCACATGTAATTAAATTACATGTATAAATGCCGTAATCGCGTATATAACTTCTAAAAAAATTTATATCTCAAAAGTGAAAGATGGTAAAATACAAATTCCTTCACCAAAAATCATACAAAGTTAGTACCAACCCAATGTGTAGGTTTCACACATATTAAAATAACTTCAATTTTGACCTTATATCATATTTAGACGTATTCACTTATAGAACTTGTAAAATTCATAACTCCCAAACAAAAAGTGATAAAATAGAAATTCTTTCACCTAAACTCAATTTAGATCAGTCGCAACCTACTGTATAAACCTCATGTATATTAGAGCATTTTGTATTTTTTGCATTATTTGTTATTTATTCGATCGTACGTTAAATTCTTTCTAGAGAACGAATTCGAAATCGTTAAAGGAGTGGAATAGCTAGTGCCCAGGGTATTCAAGAGTAAGGCAAGTATTCTCCCCTCATCCTTGAACATGTTGAATCCTATGTTTTGGGGAATGAAATGTGTTATTTATGAAATTGTATGCGTATTTATAACTATTGGTATTTAAAATGTGGGGAATAGTAGCTATACCCAACTTGTTGCATGATCTACCTTGATAATTTTGAATTCCCTGCTGGTTGTAATCCTAGGAGTGTTTAGAGTACTTCACTTATACTCATACAGGCTTATTATTACTTATTTAAATGCAAATTGCTTAGCCATGCTTAGAATTATGCTGAAATAGATTGTGATCATTTTATAAACGAGATTTTGGGAATTTCATAACTTCTTAACAGAGGTGATGCCTCTAGTTATTTGTGAACTAAAATGATGAAAAATGAAATTTTAGACCTAGGCGGCAAGTGGTGTGCATATGGAGTAGTTACACATCGATAGGGGGAATGTTTGCCTGAGTCGATTAAGGACCGAACTCTATGTCACCCTCTATTGTTTACAGTGTAACCACATGTGTTGATATGGGATAATCTTAGCTTATTAAGTTTTTTATGCTTCTCACCTTGCATTCGGAAGGCGGTTGTAGTATAAACTACTCTTGGCGATGGTTTATAGGAGCTACCCATGTACGTGTGTTAAAATTTTTACGGGACCATAATCGTCCCAATGTGCGTGTGTTATGTAAGTAGGTTGTTTCTCTACTTATAGCATGGAGCTATCCAATACAACGATGAGTGCCACGTGGGTTGTTTCTTCACAGCGTCTCGGTGTTTGGCTAACCACCGTGACAACATTAAGGAACCAGACTTAGCGTGGACTTCCGCTCATTGGGCTCATGCAAGGTTAGACAAGTAAATAATGTAACGGTTTCGTTGTGACCTCTAGACCACATTCAACGTGTAGAGTGTGGTGGTACCGACGGTACCGGACAAACTAGAGAATTCACATCATGTGGGTAAAGTTGTACAAACTCTGAAGAGTCAAAACTAATCGGTTAGTCGTGCTCGCGGTCATGAGCGACATAGTGATGTGTCATGAGTATAGTTTTATAATTTATAACTATATTTATGAAGTTAGGATATGGATTGGTGATTTTGATGATTGTGATGACTTGTTGCCGAGGAGGGTAACAAGTATGAAACATATGTTATGTTGATCACCTTCTTTATATAATATACATGTTTTATTGCTTTACCAAATACCGTTGCAAATGTTTGTGAACAAAAATTGGTTTTATGCAAACATAAGACTATAAATAGCCTTTTCTTGATTTAGAACTTGCATGTAGTGATATAGAATTTTCTTGCCAGTACATTATTTGGGTAATGTAATGATTTTTGTTTGTATTATTGTTGCTTAATTTGTTGTACGTTGAATACTACGGGAATTCGTTGCATCTTCAAGATTGATTCTTTATGGGGTCTACCCCTAGTTGGTTGCCTGTGGTATGGGTGATAAGCTTCCACTGAATCATATTATTTGGCCGATTGGCCTATGTAACTCTGAGCTTGTAGATTTAGTTTATTTACTTATTCACCTATTTATTCTATACCATTGCTTAAGATGAACGTGTGAGACTAGTACTTTTCCTAGAAGCTAGTCAAACACAAGTATGAGCTTGAAATAATTGAGATATTTGCTTAATAGCTGGTGTGGATCGAGTCCTCTGTAATATGTAGTCGCTTGGTCGTCACCATCGTGTGGTTTGACGGGCATATCTTGGGGAGGGCCAGCAAAAGCTATTCTGTTGAGTATCTCATTTATTTTAGGTTCGGCGCCATGAGTTTATAACGTAATTGTGATTCGCGACGTCAGGTCAGTTTTAAGGTGTGGTGGTTACTGCTTTTATTTGGTTTATTTGAGACTCCACCACTCTAAGAGTTAGCGTTGACGTGGCGAGCTACAAACTGCGGTACAAGTCTCGGGATGTCCTCACATAATCATTCGAATAATTGTCTATATATTACGCTTTGTCATAATTCAAAATAACAAATTTATATTTTAGGGTCTTGTTTAGTGTCTTTTATATTTTATTACATATTTTTAATGTTTTATTTATCTAATATGATCTAAATTGTCACTATTTGGTATACTACCGTGAGTGTCGAAAGCTTATATGTTTATATAATATCAAGCTATGATTGTTTAATTGAAAAAATAGTATGAACGTAATCGATTTATATAGTTATATGTATTTAAATTTTTAAAGAAATACATAATATTATAAAATAAGTACATTTATCTGTGAATGTCAAATTTCCGCCAAATTCCGATTAATCGATTGATGATACCCTCTTTGTCCGAGGTTCGTATTTCGTATTCCGTCTTTCTCAACACTGCTATAGACCGGGGCCTACATGTACAACAATGCACGTAATAGACTTTGTATGTATATACTACTACTAATGTAGTAATGTACGTACATCCTACGTACATGCGTCTGTCCGGCCATACGTTGTGCTTGGTAAATTAATTAAGTACCTAGACGTAGGTATAAATATACGTACGAGTACGGCCGGTTTGTCGCGGCCACACGAACGGTTGCGTTTTCCTCGCACGTACAGGAGCTTTGATCGATCGATATGGAGTTATGGACCGTCCGCTGACCTCCGATCTTTGTCTTCGACAAGTCTAACGGGGCTGGAACTTTGGCTTGTACAAATTTTTTATGGAAATTGCTGAAATTCTCAAAAATTTCAATCAAATTTTACTAACCATGTATGAACGTGAGCACCTCTTCTCCTCCAGCGAGTATCTTTGGGTGTGTTTGGTTTCCTGTATACTCCTCCAGCAAGTATCTTTGGGTGTGTTTGGTTTCTTGTATAGATAGAATAAACCTGGCTTGTATTATTAATTCCATCTAGTTCAGATGAGTCTGTTTAGATGTGCAACACTAGCATGTTTGGTTCCATGAATTTGTCAAGCCCAGGCTACAAATAAAAAAGAAGATGTTTGGTTTAGTTGACTTTTTAATATTTTCCCAGCTAACTCAAAGGATAGCTCGTAAAAAACAGCCACGTGCATAGGGGAGCGCTCGCCTAGGCTAGGCTCAGGAGAAACGAAGCCGAGATTCGTTTCTACGGATGCAGGCCTGAGCTTCACCTTTGCATCATCGAGGACAGGCCAATCCCTTCAGCCAACCAAGAGCCAGGTGGAGGTGTGGTGCAAGGTACCAAATCACGGCAGCAAAGACGATGGCGACACTCACCAGTTGGTTTTTATAATTGGTTGGGGGTGGGAGGGGGTTAGGAAGAGTGGAGGGCAGGGTTTCTACAGGCTTAGAGGGATAGTCAAAGAGGCGGCAACCCAGTGGTGGGAGTGGTGAGTGACAGCAAGGCGGTGGTGGAACTGCTGGAGCAACTGGCGAGGAGGGCTAGCGGTGGGCAGGGTTGATTGTGGGGTGAGGAGGTCGACTAATTAGGACTTACGAGGCAGAGGGAGGTGGCGGCGGTTCCAATGCCGTGAGCCACCGGAGATGGGGAAGGCAAGACGGCGCGGGGGCGATTGCCGAGAAAAGGTAGAAAGAGTGCGACGATGGTAGTGGGAAGGGGAAGGGAGGGGCACGTGGAAGCCCAATGCAACGAAGCGGGGGAGGTGGAGGCCGAGTTGGGTGGTGGCAGCGACGGTGAACAGGAGTGCTACGAAGAAGAGAAGGATAGCTAGTGTTTTGCATGAAAGCAATTGTGGCCGTCCAGATTTAACTAAATTAAGCAACTAAACAGTTGACAACCCTCTTTTTTTATACATCTTGGTTATTTAGTTCAGGCCTTGCCTAGCACAAAGCATACACTAATTGGGCCTAATCAGGTCTGATTTTGACACATGTCTCGTGATGGAGGAGAGAATGACAAGATCGATGGCAGAGATAACTAATGAACATGGGAGGAGTGATGAGGAGGCAATGACAAAGTAGGTTCTTTTTAGATTCTACTGGCTACTCCATCCGTTCAAAAAAAACTTTGGTACCCCTTAATAAATGCAGAATGAATGGAGCTTGGAGAGTAGGTAAGGGTAAGATTGGAAGAAATTTGAATGGGAAGTAACTGATGTGGTGTAGGGTACCAAATGCACCCTTTACATCTCCAGCAACAGCCCAAAGATGGCGGCGACGCCCACCAGTTGGTTTTTCCAGTTGGTTGGGGGTGGGAGGAGGTTAGGGGGAGTGGAGGGCCGGGTTTCTACAGGCTTAGTGGGATGGTTAGGGAGGCGGCAGCCTAGGGGTGGGCGACAGCAAGGCTTTGGTGGAGCTATTGGAGCCATGGGCGAGAAGGGCTAGCGGTGGGCAAGGTGGATTGTGGGGGTGAGAAGGTTGGCTAGTTAGGAGTTAGGACTTAGGAGGCGGAGGGAGATAGCGGTGGTTCCAACGTTGTGAGCCACCGGAGATAGGGCAATGCAAGGAGGCGCGAGGGCGTATTGCCGAGAAAAAGTAGAAAGAGTGCGACGATGGTAGTGGGAGGAGGAAGGGAGAGGCACGCGAAAGCCCAGCGCGACAAAGCGAGGGAGGTGAGGTTGGGTTTGGTGGTGGCATCGACGGTGACCAGGAGTGCTACGAAGAAGAGAAGGATAGCTAGTGTATTGCATGAAAGCGATTGTGGCCGTCCAGATTTGATTGAATTAAGCAACTAAATAGTAGACAACCCCCTTTTTTATACATCTTGGTTATTTACTTCAGGCCTTGCTTAGCACAAAGCATACACTAATTGGGCCTAATCAGGTCTGATTTTGACACATCTTGTGATGGAGGAATGAACATGGGAGGAGTGACGAGGAGGCAATGACAAAGTAGGTTCTTTTTAGATTCTACTAACTGCTCCATCTGTTCAAAAAAAGACTTTGTGTCGATGTTTTGTATCGGCAATAAGAATATGGGGCTACTTGTGAGACCTAAACTTGATGGACTATAAAGAAACACGAAACAATTTATACTGGTTCAGGCTCTCAAGATGAGGTAATACCCTACATCCAGTTGTGGTGTATTGCCTTTGAGGTTTCTCTGGTGAAATTGTATATGTTCTTCTTCTGACCTCAGGGGGCGTCCTACCTCTCCTTATATACCAGGGGACAAGCTTACAGGGTAAGAATCCCAGTCGGATTCCGACTAAGGGATTTTCTTCTAGAAATACAATGTGCTCGACTAGGACTATATTCTTTCCTTATCGTATAAGATATGTATGCCGAGTCCTATTGTATCCCTAATTACAAAGTTAGGCCCATCCTCTGTCCGAGTGGCCCAAATGCTTCTCATGAGGTACCCGGGCCCATGGCCTCCACAATAGCTCCTGAGACCTTCATAGTTGAGTCACAGTTGATGCCGAGCGCTCATCCTCCATGGTGAAGAATTCCTGAGTGCATTGCTCCCGAGTACTCTTTATCCGAGTGCTTCTTCTCCCGAGTCCTATTTCATGTCAGCTTGCAACGAGGCTATGAAGGGCTTCATAGAGAAATATAAATAATATGCGCCGAATAGGCGCACCTATTAGGTGTAGCCTCTGACTTTGTGCTTAATTATGAAACAATTAAACATAAAGTCAAAGATCTTTAAACTTTTAGTATTTCTCGAGTAGTATACTACACGGTATTTAGATTTTTCAGCATCATGTCAGTTGGAAGAATTTTTTGCTCAGGGCAATTGTTGTCTAAGCATGTAAACTGAGTACCACTTCATGGATTTTAACCCAATATGTGGTCAGCTGTACTTGAGAGATACCTGCATCCCTAATTTTAATGGAGACCAGCTATCGATTCTTATAAGGATGTATCCTCAATACCTGGTAAATAATGCAGATATCTGAACACATGTGTCTAGCAATTAGACTTTCATTAAGCATATTTGATTATTTAATCGGTTCCTATAAATAGCATTTGCACTGTGATTTTAACACAACCAGCGATTGGCCCAAATAGAGCATGTCATTTAGAAACTCCTGTCTTGTGGCCCAGTACTGAATTTGTTGGCCCAAGCCTACTTATCAGCACAGGCTCTATAAAAGCGGGGAGAGAGAGAAAAGATTCCCTCATCTTCTCCAATCCGCCAATCGTTTCGTCTTCCAGCTTCCGCACCCAACTTTCGCGCTCTGCCTTGCTAGGGTTCGCTGTAGGCTGCGTCCCCACTTGAGACTTGCCTGATTCTGCTTTGCTGCATCCATTCCAAGCCTCCACAAGCATTTCCCCCAAATCTTCTCACTCCCAGCAATGCCGAGAGCCCCATTTGAGATCCCGGAGATATCCGCCAAAGCTTGGCCGATGTCAGACTGTAGTTCATTGAAGCTGAAGTTCTTGGAGAAGAAACTGATGCTGCAGCGACAAGTGGTCATCCATTGGCGTACCATAGAGGGGGAATCCATGCCGGCGTCCAAATCCAGTGAGACCGTCGTCTTCACTTCTTTCTTTGATCGCGGTCTTGCCCTCCCCTCTTCGGATTTCCTTCGCCAACTTTGTCCTTCTATCAAATAGAGTTGGTGAATCTAAATCCCAACTCTATCCTGCAAATCTCCATTTTCACCACCTTGTGTGAAGCTTTTCTGGGGGTTAAGCTCCATTTCAATATTTTCCGATATCTTTTCCATATCAAGCTCCAGCCATCCAAAAATAAAGTCTAGGTTATTGGGGGAGTCAATCTCCAACTTAGGAATGAAATGAAGAAAATCTATCTCCACGTTCCTTTGAAAACTTCCCTCAAGGGCTGGCACAGAGAATGATTCTACTGTTCCAATCTTGAACCTTCTCTGCCCCTTTCACTGGTTCTCCACCAACTGTTCTGCCCAGCTAGTCTTCAGTGCCATGCTATGAAGAAATGGGCCAAGTATACCAACTGATGAAGAAAATCGATCTACTGAAGAGCTCGGGGCTAACTGGTCCCTGGGTGGCGAGGTATTTCTTGAACCGCCGCACTAGGCCTCTAAAGGTTAGGAGCCACTTTGGTTAGGACTACAAGGGCAAAAATAATCCCAGCTGCGAATACTCTGACTTAGCTGATAAGAACAAAGTCACCGATACCTTACTCGGCTTTTTTGTCAACGGGGTAGTGGAGACTGAGGACACAGAACGCGCCCCCATGCCTTATAGCTAGAATAGGTCTCGGCCATAGGTAATCTTGAAAAATTGATGTTGAATTGTTATTCTTCTGTGATAAATGTCTGTGGATATCCATCTTGAATTGTTCTACGATGCATGATATATGTCATCAAAACACTTGCAGGACTGTGTGGAGTTTGATGGCGACTCCCAAACTCAGCCGGCCACCAAGTCGAAGAAATGGCCAGCCAGTCCTTCTGCTGCCCATCCCAGCTCCAAGAGGGCTAGGAAGAAACTATTTGAAGACCCGGGTAAGAAGAAGACGAGCATGCCGAGTACAGCGCCATGGAGCCTGAAGATCAAGGACCCTGCCAATTCAACTCCCAAGCCGCCAAGCCCAAGACTGGTGTCTCCAAGCCCGAGGTCAGCAACATTGAGCCCAAGGCCAACTCCGCCAAGCTTAAGATCAGCAACATCGAGCCCAAGGACAGCACCGCCGAGTACCTCGACACCCCAGTCAGTTGCGCCAGAAACAGAACCAACTGGAGCCAAATTGCCACTGCCGACTGCCACGCCGACTGGCCTAACAGCCGGCAGCTCTCCACCGCCGACCAGGCCATCAAGCTCCTCACCGATAGCTTCTGGAGCTCCCTCGTGAAAGTTCAAGACTTTCAGAAGTAAGCAATCTTTAATTTTCTAAGAATCTTGAATGATGTGGTAGTGTCTTGACATTTAACATATTGTGCAGGAAGCGAGTTGACATAGATTCCAAGGGGACTACGCCAGCTGCTCCTGCAACCGAGCCCATCCCAGCCAAGCCAGCACCAACAATTTTATCTGCTGAGCCAGAGGCTGCTCCAGTTGTAGAAGCTGAAGCAGTCCTGACAACAGGATCACTAGTGCCGGCCAACTAAGGAGGGAGTGCAGAAGTTGCTGCTCCAACCCCTAAGCAGATCACAGAAGCCCCTGGAGCCACCAAGTTCGGAGCCAGGACCCCATCGCCATAAATATCGTCATCGTTTTCTGATGAAGGGGACCTCCCCTGGCTCGAAGCCCCTCTGCGCAACTTCCCGAGAACCTTTAAATGGGTCTCCCCTGAGGGAGTTGCAAAAAGCTACGAGCACGACGAGCAAGCAGCATCGAGGGAACACGAAAATCTTCTACGTGCTGCAATCGCTACGTCCAGGGGAGTCCAAGTATGTAGTGAATCTTGCCATGTTGAGTTCTAGACAGTTTCCATTGATTTGGTACTCTGTCATTTGACTCTATTTTCCTCTGTTTGGTTCTGAGTAGAAGATCGTTGATCGCTTGGAGAAGATAAATAAGGTTCTGACCAAGCTCGACCCCCATCTTCAACGACTGGGCCAGCTCCAGGTAGCTAAGGACGACCTGGAACGGACCAGTCAAGAGAGGGAAACATGGCTGAGGGGATCAGTTGATAAGCTCAAGGATGAAAACTGGGCCTTAGCCGAAAAAATCAGAAGTAAGTCTTCTGTGTCGTTCTCCCAAGTGAATCTCGAGTAGATTACTCCAGCATTGTTGATTCCCGACTACCTTGTTGAGTTTTGACTGCAATCTTGAGTTCTTGACTGTTTTGATTTGCAGCCCTTGAAGCCAAACTGAAAGCCCAGGCAAAGGAGAGGGAAAATCAAGATAACAAACTGAAGGAGATAGAAAAGGCCAAAGCCGAGGTAGAGAAGGCCAAAACCAAGGTGGAGGCCAACTATGCTAGTAAGTCTCCTGCTTGACAATGATCTTGGCTCGATTGCTTGTTGCTCCGACTGTATGTCTTGGCTAACAAATATTCTTGTTGATGTATCTGAACAACTTTAAAAGCCAACGCCCAGGTTCAATTTAGCGTCTTCGCAGAGGAAATCAAGATTGTCAAGGAGTCACGGGAAATCCTCGTCGGATCCGTGAAAGGGCTCCTGGACATCATGGAACCTCTCCATCCTGGGACCAACTCCAGTACCGTCACCCAGGTACAGGCACGCCTAAGCGAAGCCCCAAGTATCTTGAAAAAGTACTCGGATGAGTGTTTAGCTGTTAGCGTCACCCAAACTCTTGCCATGACCAAGTCAATATACCCTAGGGTAGACTTTGAGGCCATTGGTGAGGGTTTTGCCGAGGGGACATCTCTCGAAGAGGCACTGGAGCTGATTAGCCAGGTGAGGCCAAGTGCGGAGGCAATAGCCAAGGACCTGGGTATGTAAAAACAGAACAATTATGCAGTCGGTGATTATTGGTAAGCATGTATAACTTTTGTAAAGGCACTTATAAATATCTATAAAATACTACAAGTACTTGCTTATTCTGAGTCGTCATTAGCTTTACCCGACTATGTAGTCTGCGCCGAGTATATCGATAGAAACTTAACAAAAGACATTCACTTTTAAAAGCAATACTCGGGCAAACATAGCATAAGCATTGTAGAACTTCTTGACTTAGAGAAAACAAGCTCGGATTTTATTAACAAGGCACATAATACATGTAGCCCCCGACTCACTACTCGGTTGGGACAAGCGATGTAATGAGTCAGAGAAAAAAACTATATACATATGTATAAAAAAATACAAGACTCAGGTATAGAAAGGACGTAGCTGTTATATTCCATGAGTTGCTGATTAGGGCACCGTCTTCAGTCTTTAATCGGTAGGCGCCCAGACGTGTCATCTCAACGATAATAAACAGCCCTTCCCACAAAGGGGATAGTTTATGCCTGTCTTTGGTGGTTTGTATTTTTCTCAAGACGAGATCTTCCACCAAAAAGGCACGGCCACGAACATTTCGACTGTGATAACGATGTAGGCCTTGAAGATACCTTGCCGATTGGATAACTGCAATGTCCCTTACTTCCTCCAACTGATCGAGTTCGACCAGTTGGTCTTCATGTGATTTGTCTTTTGAGTAGGTCCGAACTCGCAGAGAACCGAACTCTAACTCAGTTGGTAACATAGCTTTAGCACCATAGACTAGAAAGAAAGGGGATTGCCCTGTTGCCCTACTAACCGTGGTTCTTAAAGTCCAGAGAACAGATGGGAGTTCTTGTACCCACCGCCCTACATAAGGTTGTAGTCAGTCGAATATCCTAGCCTTGATACCTTGTAAAACCATACCATTAGCACACTCAACATGCCCATTACTCCGTGGGTGTGCCACAGAAGCATAATAGATCTTGATGCCGAAGTCGTCATAGAAATCTTGAAACATGCCGCCAGTGAACTGAGTACCGTTATCCGTTATGATGCGGTTAGGAACTCCAAATCGGTATAAAATACTCATGATGAAGCCCTTTGCTTGTGCCGCTGTTATGGTAGCAACGGGTTTTGCCTCAATCCACTTTGTGAATTTATCCACTGCGACGAACAAGTGTATGAACCCTTCTGGCGCTTTCTTGAACGGCCCGACCATGTCAAGCCTCTAAACTGCAAAGGGTCAAGAGATTGGAATTGTTTGAAGTTCTTGAGCTGAAAGATGTGTTTGTCTTACATAGAATTGGCATCCCTCGTATGTACGAACTATGTCTTTAGCATCTGTTACTGCAGTCGACTAGAAGAATCCCTGCCTGTAAGCCTTTTCAACTAATGTCCTGAATGTAACATGGTTGCCACAAATACCCAAGTGGATCGATTGCAGAATCTGCTTGCCCTCCTCAGGTGTGACGCAGCGCATGAGGCCTTCGGATGCGCTTTGACGGTACAGGTCTTCTCCGACTATAAGGAAACATTTGCTTCGACGTTTGATCCGTTTGGCTTCACTGTGATCTTCTGGGAGTTCGTCATCCAAGAGGAATTTGAGAACTGGAGTCTGCCAATCTTGAGAGATGATTAGCACTTCATTTGTTGCTGAGGTAGGTTCAGCCCCTGACTGTTCAAGCACGGGTTTTTTCTTAACTGACGGCTCCAGTAGTTGCTCGACAAAAATCCCAATCAGGACCACTTCTCGTTTGGATCCCATGTTGGCCAATTCGTTTGCAGCTTCATTGTATTGTCGCAATACATGAGTTATCTCCAGCCCATCGAACTTGTTTTCCAGCTTTGAGACCTCCTGACAATAAGCCGTCATATTATCGTCGAGACATGTCTAGTCTTTCATGACTTGGTTGACCATAAGTTGAGAATCCCCGCGTACGACCAGTTGGCGAATGCCGAGTGATATGGCAATGCGAAGCCCGTGGATGAGTGCCTCGTACTCAGCGACATTGTGGGAAGCCGGAAAGTGAATCTGGAGGACATACTTTAGTTTTCACCAGTGGGCGACGTCAGCACGACGCCAGCCCCTGCACCGCCGATCCATAGAGAATCATCGAAGTACATCGTTCAGTACTCTAGCTTGTCCGTGTTTGTAGTCGGCTAGAGCTTAAGATTTGATTGCTGTCCGTGGCTGAAAGATAATATCAAACGCCATCAACTCGAGTACCCATTTAGCGATTCTACTAGTGGCCTCGTGATTATGTAAGACGTCTCCAAGTGGATACAATGTGACAATAATTACTTGATGCGACTGAAAATAATGCACCAGCTTTCGGACAGTGATGAATAGGCCATATAGTAGCTTCTGGACTTGAGGATATCTCATCTTGGAGTCGGCTAGGACCTCGCTGACGAAGTAGACTAGCCTTTGTATTTTTTGTATATGACCTGGCTCTGCTCACTCGACTACCAGCGTCGTGTTGACTACCTGAGTGGTTGCCGCCAGATATGACATTAGCGGTTCCTGGGGCATGGGTGATGCCAACACTGGTGGTGATGTGAAAATTCTTTTGAAGTCTTCGAATGCTTGCTAGGCTTCGGGTGTCCATTAAAAATTGTCCGCTTTCTTCAATAGTTTGTAAAAAGCATGCCCCGTTCACCAAGTCAGGAGATGAATCGGCTGAGCGCTGCCATACAGCCTGTCAGCTTTTGGACGTCTTTCTAACTAGTTGGGGGTGCCATGTTCAGGATAACATTGATTTTCTCTGGATTGGCCTCGATGTCTCGATACGATACGATGAAGCCAAGTAGCTTTCCGTACGGTACACCAAAGGCACACTTTTCCGGATTCAACTTCATCTTGAATCTCCGAACGTTTTGAAAGGTTTCTTCCAAGTCGACGATGAGGTCTTCCTTGGATTTTGACTTGATCACCACGTTGTTGACATATGCCTCCACATTGCGCTCGAGTTTAGTGTATAAACACTCCTGAATTGCTCGTTGATACATTGCTCTAGCGTTTTTCAACCCGAACGGCATAGTGGCATAGTAGTATGCTCCAAACGGCATGGTGAAAGAAGTCTTCAGGCAGTCCTTCACCTTCAAGCTGATTTGGTGATATCCCAAGTAACAGTCAAGAAAGCTGAGGAGTTCGCACCCCGCAGTTGAATCCATCACCTGATATATTCTGGGTAGACCAAATGGGTCTTTGGGGCACGCCTTGTTTAAGTCGGTGTAGTTGACGCACATGCGCTATTTACCGTTCTTCTTCCGGACCAAGACTAGGTTTGCTAGCCAATCCGGGTGGTAGACCTCTTTGATGAATCCGGCTGGAAGGAGGTTGGTTATCTCCTCCCGAATAGCATCTTTGTGGTCCTGTGCGTAGCGCCGCAGTCGTTGTTTGACTGGCTTGGCGTCCGGCTTGACGTTGAGGGAATGCTCGATCACCTCTCTTGGTACGCCAGGCATATCGGAAGGTTTCCAAACAAAGATATCCCTGTTCGCCTGGAGGAAGGTGACGAGCTCGTTTTCCTATTTAGGGTCGAGTCCGGTCCCGACAAGAGCAGTTTTGGAGGGGTCGGAAGGGTTCAGGGGAATCTTTTTTGTTTCCGAGTCCGCTAAAATTTCCGACTTGGCTGCTTTTTTTAGCCGAAACTTGTTCGTCCTCGCTTGCTGTTGTAGCGGCTAGTCGGATGTCGTTACGCCTGACTGCTGCTTCTTGAGATTGGGCCCGCTCATAGCTCTCCTTGTCACAGGTGAAGGCTTGCTTGACATCGCTGCGAAGAGAAAGAACTCCAACTGGTCCTGGCATCTTGAGCATCATGTAAGTATAATGCGGCACTGCCATGAATTTGGCTAGTGCTGGCCGTCTGAGAATCGCGTGATATGCAGTTTCGAAGTTGGCAACCTCGAAGCAGATATTCTCGGTGCGGAAATTATCCCGCGTGCCAAAAGTAACTGGCAAAATTATCTATCTGAGTGGAGTGGAAGACAGGCCGGGGATTACCCTGTGGAAGGGCGCTGTACTCGACCGTAGCTCGGAACGAGGAATCTTCATTTCGTCGAGTGTCTTGGCGAACAAAATATTGAGAGCGCTTCCTCCATCGATGAGATCCTTCTTCAGCTTGATCCTCCTGATGGCCGGGTCCAGGACGAGTGGATAGCGTCCTAGATGAGTAACCCGATCAGGGTGATCCACGCAGTCAAACGTGATAGGCGTTTCTGACCAACACAGGTACTGGGGGGTGTCTGCAAAGACTGAGTTGACTTGGCGTGCTGTGAGCTTCTGTTTCCTCTTGGACTCGTATACAGACAGCCCTCCAAAAATGTGGTTGAGCTCAGCCTGGGAATCTTGGTAATCGCCGACTGCGCCTGAATCTGGCTTGTCTTTGTCTTTGTTGCTACCAAATGTTGAAGCCTGTTTGGACACAAATTTCTTGAGTATGAAGCAATCCTTAGCCGCGTGCTTCCCTTTTGGGTGAAAGGGGCATGGCCCATTCATTAGTTTTTGGTACTCATCTGTCCTCGGGGGTCGTGGCCGAGTACGCTCCACAGCGGCCACCATATTGTCCGACTTCCACTTGCGGTTGCCGGACTTGTTATGTGCTGGCTCATCGTTGTCTTTCTTGTCCTTCTGCCAGGGCTCCTTCTTGTCATTCATGGCCTCACCAACTGTGTCTGCCGAATCGGCGTATTTGTTCGCCATGTCAAAAAGGGCCTTGACAGAAGAGGGAGATTTCCGAGTAAACTTGGCAATGAATGGGGTGTCTCTTACTCCCTTACGGAAGGCGGCGATGATGACCTTGTCCTTGATCATTGGGATTGAATTCTTTTTCTCAGAAAACCTCTTGATGAAATCACGAAGAGACTCGTTCTTCCTTTGGTATAACCGATATAGATTGTACTCAAAAGATGGCCTCTTGTAAGTTCCCTGAAAGTTGGCGATGAAGCGTTCTCGGAGTTCTCCCTAGGAGCCGATTGATTGCTTGGGAAGTCCCGTTAGCCATGTCCTCGCCGAGTCGGCTAGAGCGATTGGGAGTTAGTTAGCCATGGCTTTGTGATCTCCTCCAGCTGCCCGGATCGCCAGAGTGTAAACTGTGAGCTAGGACTCGGGGTTGGTCTTCCCGTCGTATTTTTCAATTCCAGTCGGCTTAAAGCCTGATAGCCAGTCGACTTGTTGCAGCTCCTTGGTAAAGGCCGGTACTCCTTCGTCTGCATGAGGACTCCGACTTTGACTACGGTGGTGAAATCGCTCATGGTAGAGACCGAAGCGCTCATTTTCGTCTTCCAGTCGGTGACGCTCGTCTTCCTCGTGTTCGCAGCGCCATGCGTTGATGTCTTGTCGGAGATCATGTCGTGGTTAGCCTCGGAGATCCTGGTTGTCCCGACGGTCGTTTTGATGTCGGCGCCGCCAATCGTTATTGTGGTTGCCGAGTGATATGTGGCGTAACTCCGTGTGCGACTGACTGGAGCCAGCCGCTCGGCGTCATGTCGAGGCAAATGAGACTGCCGTTGGGGAAGCCGACCTGTTGGTCGGTATGAGAGTGTCGCCCGACTGTTGATGCTACTGACATGCAGCAGCGGTGATCATGACTTTTATCCTTGCTATCATCGGGGTGGCCTGGTGATAGGCCCAAATTTTAGTGTATCTAGCAAAGTTGCAACGACCACGACGTTCTGTTGAGGAGTTACAAAAACGTCATGGTCGTCGATCCAGGTTTGGAGGATTTGCTGTTGAGCAGTCCGCCCAGCCTTGCGTAGATCATCGTTGCGGGCGTCGCGCTCGGCGTGCAGGCGTCTTGCGTCTTCCTCCTGTTGTTCTCGCAGTCGGCGGGCCTCCTCCTCTTGTTCGTCGCGTAGTCGTTGTGCCTCTTGAGTGGGAGTCAAGCCCTTGGATGTCATGAAGACCACACGTGGTGGAGAGAAGCTTGCCGTGCTGCTGTCCGACTTAGAGTCGAAATCAGAGTAGTTGATAGGGGTAATTACGACTTTGACCTCCCTAGATCCAATCTCGAGTGGCTCTGGGCCGTATCCGAGTTGAACTCCAAGGGATCGGGTCTACCGCATCGGATGCTGATTGAGGATATCCGCGGCGTTGTCGAGTCCGAACGGGAGATTGACGATCTCTTTCTTTCTTAGCCCGATCTCGGTTGGCTCGAGGCCGAGTGCGAGTCGAACACCTAAAGAAAGAGTTGTCCCGAGACTTGGGCATGTTGAAGATTGCCACAATGTGTCGACGAGGACCGCTGCAGCGTCGCGTGGGCCAACCGGCGCGGAGCCGGCTTGGTCCCTAGCCGATTGGTTCGGATCCGAGTCGGACAGGGTGAGGTCGCCGAACTTGTCGGCGACGAAGTCGAGGCTCCCAAAGGTGATTGTTTGCCCGGGGAAGAAGTTGATGTTGTCGACTCCGGTGGTTGAATCATCAGGCTTGTCGAAGATGATCTCGCTGATGCCCCTATCTGGCGCGCTAACTGTTGATGTTTTATATCGGCAATAAAAATATGGAGCTATTTGTGAGATCTAAACTTGATGGACTGCAAAGGAACAGGAAACAATTTATACTGGTTCAGTCCCTCGAGATATATCCTACGTCTAGTTGTGGTGCATTGCCTTTAAGGTTTCTCTAGTGAGATTATATATGTTCTTCTTCTGCCCTCAGGGCACCCTATCTCTCCTTATATACCGGGAGACAGGGTTACAGGGTAGGAATCCTAGTCGGACTCCGACCAAGGGATTTCCTTATAGAAATACAACGTGCCCGACTAGGACTATATCATTTTCTTGTCGTACAACGTTATGTATGTCGAGTCCTATTGTATCCCTAATTATAAGGTTAGGTTTATCCTCTGTCCGAGTAGTCCAAATACTTCTCATGAGGTACCCGGGACCATAGCCTCCATACTTTGGTACCCCTTAATAATTGTGGAATGAATGGAGCTTGGAGAGTAGGTAAGGATAAGATTAAAAGAAATTTAAATGGAAACTAACTGACTGGATAAGTATTAGTATAAATAGTGCTAGAATTTCTTATAGTGTGTAATAAGATTTGAATACTAAAAATCTTTATATTTTGGAACGCAGAGAGTGCTAGATTGCTATAAGCACGTTCTTCAAGCCACTAAATAGTGCTTTTTAAAAAAAACTTTATATATAGATGTTTCTAAAAAGAACCAAACAAACCCATTTCTCAAGTTTGTAATAGTTAATACTTAATTAATCATGTGCTAATTAAGTATCTTCTCTTATAAGACAAGCGAATAATCAGTCAAAAAAACAGAATTAAACGGGGCCTAATTGTAGTGGAGTTGAAATAAAAACTCACAATCTATTTCTAAAATATAAATCCTGATGTGTTTGGTGCACGCCTATACGCTTAGGCATATTATACTAGCCATTGTCCACCTCCCATTGCAATTAAGCTGGTCCCAATGTAGAGGACATAAGGTGTCAATGTAATGCGGTATATATATCCTTCAGATGACCGTGTATACGTGCTCACCCATCATGTCCTTGCACATAGGCACGATAGGGTGCGGATAGGTAGACAAATATCACAACCAAGGTCGCTACTGGTGTGGCAATCAGACGCAACCAATAATTTGGTGCACAGATAGATGTGCTCCTTTCGTTCCAAAATATGGGGAATTTTAAAGATGAATATGAATAGTAAAAAAAGATAAAATAAAATAAGAATTTCCTCTGTTCCATAATATTATTATTTTTTAGCATTTAAATTTGTCCTAAAATTAAATACCCCTTCTCTCTCAAACCTTAATTTTCTAAAAAAAAATAAAAAGTTCTATAGGACAGAAGGAGTAGTGGTTATGATTGTTTGAGAGAAAAATTAGATGAGAAAGTTAAATAAGAGAGAGTTATGATTGGTTGAGAGGTATAAGGTAGTTATATTTTAAGATAAAATTTAAATGATAAAGTTAGCTTATATTTTAGAACGAATAAAGCACGCGACAGATTGGTTCATGGATTAGTTCGACACCTATATGGATGTATGGATAATGGAACAACGTGTAAGAAATTGGCCTTATTAAATCCTGCACACATGTATAATATAACCATAGGACTTAGCCTTATTAAATCCCGCGCGCATGGATAATGTAACCATAGGGCGTCTTACTATGTCACAATTATGTAACGTAAAATTAATCGTAAATTTCGAAACCTGAAGGAAGTACTCTTAATTAATATATATTATCTCTAGTCATCATATGATTATATGCACATGAAAAATTTAGTAATGGTGTTTGCACAGGTAGTACAAAATGGTGGCATGGATCAGGAGACATGTACCAATAATCATCAGCACCAACCGCCGGTCACCGAGCGATCAATGGCATCAACAGTACACATCATATATACGAGTGTGCGTACGTGTAACTAGCTAGCGCGCGCTAGCAACAGAGAAATTTCTCTTTTCTCTTCCTTTATGGTGGGGGCTATGGCTAGGTTGCTAGCTAGCTACCTGATGTGATTTACTGATCACAATTTTTATTAATTTGGGAAACAGCCCAATTATTCATCTACATGGCTACACATGAACAGTGAGAAGAAACAGTTGTCATGGACTATTCAGCTGACTGGTAGAGGCCCGACACTGCACGTACACGCAAGGCCGGCCCTCTCATACATGCATTGCATAAAGAAACATTAATAATCATAGCCATGCGTGCATGTACGTATATATTTGCATATTTACCATTTTCTTTTGTGTGTGTGTATATATATATATATATATATATATATATATATATATATATATATATATATATATATATATTTGCCCTAGTTGCAACGTTATGCAGGTAAGATGTTCGGCCAAAAACTTGACGACGTGGCTCCATAAAGGCCATTGAATCATGAGAAAATTCATTATGTACATCTGAGGTCCCACTCAATTACTTTCATGTCCCTAGTTTTGTGTCATCCTTTTTCGGTTGTAAATTCCTCCGCTCTGATAGTTGACCTTTAATTTTCCTTTTTCTTTTATGACCATTGTCCCTTCTCATATCAACAAGTAATTAATAATCAAACCACAGGAATTTTTAGTAATTAACTTGAGCCATAATGTTAAAATAGAATTTAATGAATTTCAGTCAAAATTAGAAGAAATGTCAAAGGAGTAAATATCGTCCACGGAATCTTTTGGCAAGTTAGCCTCATATTTGAAACCATTTGATTTTTGAACAAATTTAAATTCACTCAATCCCTCTGTCATGAACAGGCAGTGGTGCCCAATCCCAGCAAGCCCAAGCCGAACTAACAATGATGAGCCGGTAGGGATTGTTCCTTTTTACTAGTATTTCAAATAACTTTGAAAACTTTTTGGAGGTGAAATCAATGAAATTGTGGTATTTCACCCTAAATCTTGAAACAAAAAAAAATCAGGTTTTCCGATGATTTTAAATTTCATTCAAATTCACATGAAACTAAAGTTTTTAAAATCAAATTCGATTGAATTTTTAAATCAGTGATGTGGGTAATTTCTCGTCCTTTGGAAAAACGTGTAATATAAGGATTTTTTTTTTCCCTACTGAGGTTTCAATTCAAGTAGAGAGTCTTTTTCGCTTATTGTTGTGAGCTAAGAGTAATATCATTCTTTTAATAAAAAAATAGCAGTCAACTTACATTCAAATGTAGAATGCAGACGTAAGGATGAAAATCAGAACAGACTATACACAAAGAGAAAAATAACTCAGGGATATATTATATAAAGAATGATGCAAAAAAATTAGAGACATACATCAGATTGAGTGAAAAAAAAATGAAAACACAGTAGCACGCATTCATCAAGAGGACACATGAGCGCGTGTGCACACGTCGCCCTGATTGGTTGATGGTTTTATCGATCGTGTCAGTGTGATGAGATCAGATAAGATCATCAGAGTAGTGGCATTGCAACATTGGTCATGTCAAATCGGAGCAACAGTCAACATGGTACGTATATATTTAAGGAGAAGCGAGCATGCATGTAGGAGTAGTAGCATACCAGCCCACTGTGTACGTATTAGTATTAATTATAGACAAAAAAAAAAAGGACAAAGCCAAAGTTGTATGAGCCACTGCATGAATGACAGCAGGCGACGGATGCATATATAGAGCACAGTGAAAATGTTTTTGTACATATATACACAGTAAAGTCTCAATCTTACGCAATGTGTTAGGATGCATTATCTTTATTCCTTTTTTTAATTTCTTGTTTCATGTGCACAATCAAGTTGGCAAGTATACACATACATGATATATTTGCTAATTTTTTGTCCCATCTTTAAATTTTAAAATACATTTTAGTTCTAAATTAATTTCTTCACTTGGCTATAGTGTATAAGTTAATCTCACAGCAACATTTATTTATTTATTTATTACAAAATAGCTTAATTTAACCAACTCATTCTATCTACGCTCCATCCTAAAAGAGTATTGTTTTAGTTAGTAAAAGAGAGATTAAGCATGAAATTAAAAGATTACAATGTCCTTAATTAATGTGAACAGAAAATAAGGAGAAAGGAGAAAACGATGATGATGAAGAAGTAGTATTAAATATGTTTAGTGGATCCCATCCTAAAAATATACTCTTTATGTGACAAATTCGTAGCCTAAAACAGCAGTCTTTTAGGGACAGAGGGATGCGCTCGCAAAAAGAAAAAAAACTTGAACAATAATTCAAAACATATCCAAAAACATGCTGTCTACATTCTTTCTTACTTACATTAACCAGGACCGCCAATTCAAAAATCAAATAAAATTTGATATTACGAAAATACATCCCCCATCCAATTTTTTCATATCATTCTCACCCAGCTAGCTTAAATATATATTTATTGGGTATTGACTATTGGTCAAATATAAAATAGTTAATTGTCATGACGATAAAAAATTTTAGCAAAGAGCATGCATATATAGAAGAATTGTCTTTATGAGCAATTTTCAATATACAAAATTGAAGTCACTTTTTACTCTCTTTGCAAATTCCCACTCCTTCGAAGCTAGAGCAGTGGATGGTTAGAATTACTACGTACGGGGCCTTATAATTCAGATGCATCTCTACTAATTACAAAATACATGTTAATTATACATCTACAATTATTTTTCCCCGTAATATCGACTTCTCCCGATTAGTGGAAAACGACAACAGGCTAGACAGCAAAGACACAAAGCCAATCATCATATATTTTCATTCCCAGCCAATCGGATTCTCTATTTGATCAGCTATTAATTTAGAGCATGACTTGACAATGTCAGGATATTAATATTTGAGTTGAGAATCAGGGTCCATTGAATTTAACTTTAAACGACAAGTCTGATTCTGACTCTGTTCATTGAATCCAACCAGCATGCAGTGTGCTAATAAGGATTAACTTATTTTATAAATGATTTATTTTACAGAAAAAACATATAGTAGGTCACTTAACCATAGTTATCCACACATTATTATCTGTCTAATCGGTTAAAGTTGTGGAGATGCATGATGGCAAACCGGCCGGCCGGGGCGCACACAAACTTCGAACGTATGCGTGATGGCCATGAAATCATTTTGATGTTAGGAAATAAGCACTACGTAATTGGTGGACCGAAACTTAGTCCAGTCGTGCATGCAGAAAACTGTAATGATCAGTATATATATAAATTTAATACACGTAGCCTACAGCTATACTAATTTTGATCACAGCTTGAGTCATTCACGTACGGTTCCTTCCCTGCTAAGTCCAAGTTAAATTTAAGCGTGCATGCTGGGGCACGATGGGTAAGCAAACTCTAATGCAAATGTAATCACAAGCATTTAATAATATTGTAGATTCTAGCAAATAACCATGAAAATTCAACTTATATTTGGGATAATGCAAAAGAAATGTATTGCCTCGTTTTCAGCTGGAAACCCTATGCGTTCAGTATCGATTCCATACTTTTGCAACCAAGCACATTTCTTTTTTAAAAAAAATAAAATTTAGAAAACCCCATGTTATATAGTAAAAATTGTAGAAAACCACGGATAGTACTTGTGGCATATAACACCATGTTTATGGCCTAAGGGTTTTATAGAATCCCACCTTATTTAAATCTCAAGTAAATTTAGCATAACTGTAACAATATTATTTTATATCGTAAAGAATCAAACCAACACCAGTATTAAAAAACCAGTAATTAATAATTCCATAGACACTTAATAAGACGAAAAGATTAAGTAAATACATGCTCAACATATATAGGGGTGGGATTTTGTAAAACCTTATGACCATAATACTTAGGGTTAGATACCATAAGTCATAATACTTAGTTTTTTAAAACATTGACCATAAAACATTGGATTTTCGAAACTGTCTCTTTAGAAAAATAAGCATAGCTACAAGAAGTTCGTGGAGACTTAAGGTCCAATTAACGATGGTTAAAATCTACACCTTGCGTCCCTAAAATTTTCATCTTACTAAAAAAATCTCTACGCTGAATAGTGGTGAGATGGTATTTAATAAAAGATCATAATACCAAAAGAATATCTTTCAAAATAAAATTAACGGTAACAAAAATTTTGACGAGATATCAAGAATTAAAGGACATAGTTTTCGGTACAATTTGGAATGAATGCAATTTTGGAATTAAAGAATTATTCACAGGGTCGAACAAAGGAAAATACCTTCTTTTTCCAAATGGAGCTTCACTTTGTTCAAATACAAGATCGAGAGGTTGCCCCCTGAGATGTTTCATTTTTTTTACGGAAGAGATCGGGAAGTTTGAAACTTAGCTTCAGATAGAGATGCAGTAATAAAGGTAACTTTGAGAATAGAGTCAAATTGTCAAAACAGATCAACAGCATCAAGAGCCACAGGAATTCCAACTGGATGGTTAGAAAGAAAAAATGACATTAAGAGTAAAATCTCAATACCTATCAACAATTCAGTAAATAATCACAAAAACATCATAACCATATCAAGCAGGCAAGCACACGTAATTAGCATCTGGAGTAAAACTTGCTAATTAACCAAACCCCAGCGCTTCAGAGCGGGTTAAAAAGGCAATTAATCCCAAAGAAGAGAATTCTAGATGATAGAATAAATACATGTACAATGCACCACAGTGAGATCCATAAAAAGATGGGGCCTATAAGAATAGTGACGGGAATACTGCTTTTCTCCTACCTTTACAGTTTACTATAACATATATGGAAGCGAAGAATGTCTGCAAACCAAACGAAGTGATGCTCTCAATAAACAACTGGTTTAATCTTCCCCCCAGAAAATTAAGCATCTCAAGATGGTGTATATCTGGAGCATATATGCAAACATAGGCCACTGGTGCCTATGACATATGATATAAGATGCAGATCATGTAGCCTTTAATTAGCCCGACCCGTCAGCTAGCTTGGTACTCATGCATGCATGCAAGCCGCAGGATCTTTTCACATATCGATAGATGTGTTCGTTGCATTGTTTATTTGGCCTAAAGTTGGTTATTTTCTGATCACAAAGCATGCTATACGTACTAATGACTGATGGATCCTGCGAAAAAACCTAATTAATCATGAAAAGACGAGAGATCAAGATCTCGATTCGATTACATATAGAACTCCAAAGTATGGTTTGCACAACATGCAAAAAGGGACGGGGATGATATATATAATTCATGCTGGCTATATATAGATAGATAGGTTGCTTCTTAACTCTTTAATTAACCTGGGATGAATGGGTTTGCCATCTTCCTGAAGTCTCCTCCTCTCCTCCACATCTGAAGAAGTAGCTAGGAGTAATCCACTGCACAAGACAAGTATATAACACACACTGATAACACACAGAGAACAGATGCATACACATGCATGATTGCAATGCAACAAAATTACTCAAATGTTACTTACTATTTGCCGCGCTTCAATTCACATGCTGCTGTCTCCTCCTTCCTTGTGATCCATCCCAATGCTCTCTGATCCTGAGTTGGTGGTGGTAGTGCTAATGGCGTTCACGGTCCAATTAGCCACGGAAGCGTAAGGCAGGACGGGCGCCACGTCAGCGCCGATGCTTCCAGCATTGTTGTTCCGCGCATAGTAGCAACTGGCGTGAGGGGAAGGCGGCGCTAGCCCGCCGTCGACGATACCGAGCCTCCGGCCGCCGCCGTACATCCCGGCGCTGACGGCGGCGGTGAGATGGCCGGGGGCCGGCATTGCCGCGGCGAGCCTCGGGGCGGCGGTGACGGGGAGCGCGGTGGGGATGCCGACCTCGCCGCAGGCGTAGCGGAGGAGCTCGGCGTGCGCGGCGTCGAGCTCCTTCTGGAGGCGGTGGACCTGGCGCTGGAGCACGGAGATGGCGCCGACGCAGCCGTAGACGGGGTCCTTGACGCGCGCCTCGGCCTCGTAGGCGAGCGAGCTCACGGCGTCCTCCCGCTGGTGCGGCAGCAGCTCGTTGAGGAGCTTGGTGACGTTGCTGGCGCCGAACACCTTGTGCACGTTCGCGAACTTCTGCGGCTCCTCCGGCGGGAAGTAGGGCGCGAACACGCAGCCCGGCAGGCACTTCCGCCGCAGGAACTTGCACGCCGCGCACGGCGATCCGGCCCCGGGCGTCGTCGCTGCCGCCGCCGACGCGACCACCGGCGAGATGGCGGAGTTGCTGGTGCTCGACGAGGATGCCATTTCCGGCGAGCTAGCTAGCAATAGCTGCAAATTGAAGAATGGCACTGAAATTGTCAGTTATTTCCCAAAGAACTGCATGCTTACTTGTTTGTACTATACGTCTTCTAGGGTTAGGGTTTTCATGGCAGCTTAGATTGTATTGAAAATATACGAGGGTAGGGTTTCAGAACATAGGGTGTTTTGATCTGATCTTGTGAAAACTTTGGAGGCAAGAAATGGGGAAATTAGATTGCTTTTCTTAGAGAAAAACTCTAGAACAACAAGGGGACACGGAAACTGTAGATTTCATGCAGTAGAATTATTTGAAATAGGTACTGATGAGAATTAATGGTCCGATTGAATCAAATGCATGGACAATGATCCACTGTATGAGCACATGTGTGCAACTTTCAACAAGAAAAGCACAAATTTCGAAGCGAAAATAACCTGATGTTTGCTCAAATCTCAAAGAGCTCGAATGGATACTAATATATATTAGTACCTATGGTAAGAGACACAGACTGAAACATGCCTTTTCCCCTCAAATTTCTCTCAAGGTGCATCTAGCCAGCTAGTCAAAACCTGCTCATCCTTACCTATTTGTGTGGTCGAAGAGGATAGATCTGATGATCTGACGAAGAAAGACAAAGCAATATATATGTGGCAGATTTTCTCTTACTTGCTGCTTGTTTCTTCCAAGATCCACAGATATCCAAGCTGCACAACGGAAAAGAGAGGAGAAATAATAGAAATGGAAAAGGAAACAAGATCAATAATCTTGTCTCAGTTTGGGTACGAATCAAAGAATTGTTTCTAGGAGGAACTAGCATACGATCAAGCAGGAGAGCATGACTTCTTTCTGGCAGTGATCTTTGGGAGAGAAGGAAAGAGAGATATAGAAATCAGCTTCTCTCCTACTATACACAACTGCAGCACAAGGGAAAGGTGAGATGTAGAGGCAACAAAATATGAAAAAAGCAAGTCCCAGTATTGAATGATGGAGTGAGAGTTGAAGAATATTATGGTGTTGCAAAAAAGAGATGGGGGGGAGAGAGAGAGAGAGCGCGAGAGAAAGTAAACAGATAAATAAGGACAAATCGGGATTAATGGCAGTACAAGAAAAAGTGTGAGGGTGACATTGCCACTACTCGTAAGAATATCTACCACAGTGCCTTCCTCATCTCATCACCATTCGCAAATAGTTCCAGCTGCCTGCGCGTGTATGCGTGCTCGTAGAGTTCCTGTACACAACGGTATAAACTACATAAAAACACCCTATTTGAAAATACATGGCAAATGAGTTAACCAACGTACCTAACTACATATTAAGCAAAGATACATATATACTCACGGCTTTAATCATCTTTTATTAATAGTATAACGTTTGCATTGTATTGACTTCAATTAGAACCTAGGAAAAAGGGACTTCTTACAACAAGTTAATGAGAACTTGAAGGTTATACAGTAATATAATGTAGCAGTAATTTTTTCAACACAGTATCATAAAGAGTGAAATACATAAGCTTAAAAACAAGCAATTTTTCTCCAGTGCGCCCGGTTCTAAAGTAATCATGTCCGCTCATGCATGAGCAAGTATTTATGCTAATACTAATCCAAGGCTAAGCGAGCAGCACAATCATAAAGAAGCAGACGATGTAGACACTGACAACGTGTGGCAATCAATAAGAGCACAGACCGAGTGGTGCTATGCTGCTGTTAACTAATTAAGTAATCCTTGTTTATGGCTTCGACCTCATAATTAAAAGTGCGTGCGGCGATATAATTGGCAATCATTAGAGAGGAACCCATCAGACACAAGTTATCGGCATGCATGCATTGTCATGTTCCACACTTATACCTAGCGAATTAAGTGATATTCTTAATCAGTTCTAGCAAGATAGAGTATATATGTTCTCTCCTGCTAATGATTAATAATTCTGGACCCAAGCTGCATGATCAGCAGCATTGTACAGCGTGTAATATTAGTTGTGTTTTCCACATACAAGTCACACTATTCTAAACAGTAGAGGGAACATTGCAATTTGAGTTTAGCACAAAATTAACTCAAAAAAGGTAAACGTATCAAACATTTCGACCATTACTCCCAATACCATACTTCAGCTCTTCAAAAGTATTTGAGGTCAATATACAGTGTTCTCATAGTTCTAAGTTAACTCAAAACGGTAACTTCAATGCAGGAATCGTAATTGTAGAAAGCAATAAGAGCAATCATATTATTGGAGAACTCATAAGAATATATGTTGCTAACACTGATTTTTATTCAAAACACATGGGGTTAGATAGGAACATATCATATGCACATAAGTTTTTAGCGCACACACAGTACGCACCAACTAACAAATATCACCAAAAATTCTAGAAAATTTATACATGTACTTTCAATAGTATTATACATATGTATGAAGTCTCATCTTTGAATTCATTATATTTTAACCGTAATAAAAAATCTGATAGTTTTATGAGTATCAATCTATCAGAATTTTATCTTTTTTGTTGCTATCTATGTATAATGAATTTGAAAATAAGACTTCATACATAGATGTAGTACCTATTGAAGATACATGTATAAATTTTTTAGAATTTTTAGTGATATTTGTTAGTTGGTGCACACAATACATTATAGGGTTAGACTTAATTATATATGCTCACTATATATGTTTATTCATGCCCAACAAGAGACTACAACTTCATTCTTACTTTACAGGTCGATCGACGATCACATCGGATTAAAAAAAATCTAAAAGCACATATGGCTCTCAATGATGACTACTGGTGAAGCATGCTATATCTTTGGCTTAGATTTTGTCATTTATAGGTGCGTAGATGAAGCTTATGCACAATTAGCGTCATAATGATCTACATACCATCACAACAACATGTAATTAGTACTACTTGCCGCAAAGCTCTAAAAGCCAAAAAGTTGCTAAAAGTGTACATAACCCAGTCTAGCCAACAATTGGCAGTTCTTATACTGTCATACATCTCCATACCTCTTCCCAAAAGAAAAGAGAAAAAAAATACTGTGAATACGGTGTATATCTAAAGGTAACGTATTAATCATTCCGGACATGTTTAATAATTGAAACTATACACACATACTAGCTAAAGCAGTAATCAAGCATACTGTGTACCAACAGTGTTTGCAGCAGTACAACACCCTACAACTATATAGTTAGGTCAATTCAACGTATGTACGCAAAAGAAAAGTCAGGTCAATTTGAGTAGTCAACAGCAAGCATGTAAAAGTTTCTCAAGAAAGAAAGATCACAGTCTCCGAGAAGGCAACAACAGGCAAGTATAGAACTATAGATTGTCTTACAGAAAGTAACAGCAACCCCTAAGAGAAGTAGCCTCCACCATTAGGATATATAGCTCTACTGTTCATGTAGGCATTTAGCTAGGCTACCTTCGTTTCCACATGTAAATGGTGCCGCATGACACACAAATTCGTGGAATGAAAAAAAAGCTGAATTAATTATGGCGTGTTATCGCACAAGATTTGATACCATCTCAGCTCGCATGTATGCATAATATACTGCATATGTCATGTTATCATATGATTTGATGAAGAAGATGCAGCGTAAGAAACTACAATAAGATCTTCCTAAGATCCCCCGATAAGAACACAAGATCTCGTGTGCAAGCCACTTTCCTAGTACGCCAACATTAATTCGATCCTGAAATCCACAGCCCATCAAATCGTTGGACCTAAGAGAGGGGGCCGAAGAGCCACACGGAGCTAAGCTAGGGCTAGCTAGTCCCTACATTTTGTGTCTGGATGCATGCATGGGAGCAGCCTTTTTCCCAAGTTCACGACCTAGCATGACTGTCCTTTTGAGCTGCACGCCCTTGCAACTTGCATCCAAGTGCTAAAACTCACAATCGTCACCCAAAAAATCACAAATCTTTCAGCGAAACTTGCAGTTAGATCTATTACTAGTAGCCGCGCCCTTAGCTCAAGCATAGGCATGCATGTTGAGCTCTCTTACACTAGTCTTATATGTGGCCCCATATATACATATGAACTTTTTTAGAGAAAAGAACAGCTTACCTGTGCCTGTTCTTTTTAGCTTATTCGCCAGACATTTAGTATTATAACATTACTTATGTAGAAATATTTATGAGAACTCTAAACTGCTCAAATTTTAAAATAATTTCAGCAACATCCCAAACATTTGGTAGCCTCAGTTTGAAAAGCTCTAGAGCTCATGGTGGTCCAGGGTGTGAGTAGTTTAGGTACGTGGGGCCATGCCCCAATACTTTTGAGAGGTTGAGGTGAGGCAAAGAACAATGGGAGTGAACAGTCCTAGTGTGTGCATATGTGAAAGAAGATATCTATCTATGGCTGTGGGGAAATATATTGGGCTGATGGGTTCAGGTAGTACAGATGCAAGGTTACCCTGCACTGTGGGAGGGCACAGTCCTTTTGAATTCTGGTCACAAGAGGCACGCAGTGGGGTGGAGGTTGTGCACGGGCGTGCATGGAACCGTACTTGTCGATAGAGAATCTTGTCTGTCGTCTGGACAGGCCATGGGGCTACCTAGCTATTCTATGGGCAATATTGGGCATTCATTGTTCACCATACTTTCTTCTTTCAAATTCCTCCCCATCACAAGACATCATGCAGAGTGATTTTGCCAGTGTAGTGAATCATGCAGATAATAGTTGCCAAATATAGCATCACTGACCTGCGTCTGCAGAGCCGCACGTTGATTGTCGAAACACAGTAGTGGCGAGGCTTTGGTTGATTGGGAATAGCTGATCATCTCATGACATGATCATCTGATGCCATCTTGACGATAGAACAGCTTAAGTTGGCTGCATCTGGATTCTGGCCAGTGTGGAGCCAAAGCTATAAATAATCTGCCTCAACAGATATTTTGGGTGACCTATCAGAAGTTTAAGTGGCCCATAAATCAGGACTGCTTGCTCGCGGAAAGATAAAAGTATGCGCTCCTATTCTTACATTGAGCCACCGCATCTCTATGTCTTAAGGCTGTAGTCAAGCTGTTGATCTTCTTATTTGTCAGTTGTCCATATTGCATGTAAGCCCTTGAATTCTTGCCATTTTTTCCCATGGACCATTCGTAGCATGGCAAACGAGCCCATTCCCGTTCCTCTGCGCTTTCAGAAGAACAAACCAGGTCAGATCCAAGACAATGAATTACCTACAAATTCAATTCGTTACCTCGATTAAAAAATTCCTGCAAGGATATTTGTTTGCTCTAAATCATGATCACCATCACACAGTACATACATTAATTCCCCAACCCTTGATAGCCACACAATAATAAATTTTTGTACCTTTCAGTGATCTAGCTATTGGTCTTGGAACCATGTGATTGGTTGCACTTTGGGCCCAGGTGCTATGATTGGCCATGTTATACTTAAGAGATAACACAAAGAGATAGTGAAAGGACATGGTTTTGATAATTAGATTGCTTGGCAGAATCTGTTAGCCAGTACATCAACATAGATATCATACTCAAAAAGGGTAGCAAAGCAATGTTTCTTGAGACATCTAATTGGTTCTTTCATGGAAACATCTCAGCAAAGATGTTTGTAGGTAGCCGCGCGGCTACAGTTGCCAGCATATCTGATCACAATATCTAAAGGGAGAGATCCATTAAGATAGGAGAATCTAGATGAAAGCATATAAAGTTTAACAGTTAACACTGCGCTAATCTGCCAAAGGCTCAGGCTCTTGGGTGAGTGGAAGGGGCAAGCTATTATATGAACAGCTATAGAACAAGGCAATGCAAGATATTGATTCCGTTGGGTTTCTTTATTTCATTCGTCCGTACAAGAGTTGTGGGCTAGATGGAATGGAAGCTACCTAGCTACGTGCAAAAGTGACATCCAGCTCGCTAGCTCTACATCCTGGATTTGACATTATTTATTCGAAATTTACTTTTGAGGAAGAGTTCCAGTATTTCTTCTTACCTTTTTAGTTCAATCCTGGAAACTACTAATGCATAACAGTAATTAGGTATATAAGTCGAACAGTGCGAACCCTCTTGTGCAGTTTGTGAATGACATCGTGAGGAAAGGCTAAATGGATGTATGAAACAAATGGGCACTGACCTTTCTGCATTTAGTCTCTTTTTCTATTTTTAGAAGCACTTAAAAGTCTTTAAATTAAAAACAAGGATTCCATCAAATAAGAAGTCAACGACGAAACTTAAAAGGAAATGCTGTGCGGGGAATTAAGCATCAAATGCGATGCTTCTGGGAATTCTTTCTGCAAGAATGAGAATCATTATTAGTGATTGCTTTTAATCGAGCATTTGTATATTGATTTGGTTTTTTTATAGACCAGGTTATCATATACTCCATCCATTCCTAAATACTCCTTTCAGTTTTTAATAGATGACACGACCATTCGTCTTATTTAAAAATTTAGTGCAAATATAAAAAATATATGTCATACATAAAGTACCATTAATAATAAAACAAATCTCAACAAAATAATTAATATTTACATAATTTTTTAATAAGACGAATGATCAAACTCATGTTCAAAAGTCAATGACGCTATCTATTAAAAACCGGAGGAAATATAAATATTTCTAGGATTCAAAAGTTGCACACGTCCCATAAATCACCTCTCACTCAAATTTCTCCCCGTCGCCCCAACCATCTTCCCACTCCCAAAACCCCCTCATCATTTAATAAGGGATACTAGTCTTTTCTTTATAATATTAATATATGTTAAATAACCTACAAATACTTATATTTGAAAACAGAGGGAGTACTAGTCAATCCACACCATAACTTAATTGTATTTTAATTTTCCAAAGAAGAGTTGGGTAAGGTCAGTACCTGAAAGATGTAGGCACTAACCACCAAAATAAAGGAGATCTTGGCAAATATCAGAAGACTCAAAAATATAACCCACAATCCTTAATATGCAGGTGGGTGGGTCTTGAGCTCTGACCATCGCCAAAACAATCAGTTGGACTACCATACGTTTGGTGTTCAAAAGCTGCAATGGAAAAATGAAGGAAATTAATTTCTTCAAACAAAGCACGGGGGAGTTCCATGCATCTACAGATTCCGACTAGAATGCGAAGCTCCCTTAGGCCTGTTCCATATTAAATGTAAGCAAAGTTAAAGAAGCATATATATTTCAGGAACATATATATAACAAAATGTAAACTCTTGAGAACAAGACAAATAGCATACTGTGGTTAGATTGATCTATAACACAATGCACGTAAATCCACCAGTAAAGAGCAGTTCTAACTCCATTTTTCTTTTTTGACAACACTTCTCGTATCTGCACTCTCAAATGTTGGGCTCTTCAATGATTTAGTACCAAGATATAATTTCAAATTCAAGAAAGACAGTTTTCATCTCAAGTTACTTCCATCAGATTAAGTCGCCCTTCATTCTAGGAAAATCAAATTTCCTAGTCTGGGTTGAGATAGTTAAGCTGAATTATGTACAGAGAGAAGGCATTGCTACATCATCAGTGGAGAACAATAACAAGCACAAGTTTTAGACATATATATATATGCTACAGCATAGAGCCATAGAAAAGATAAAAATGAAAACACTTCTCCCTTGGATCATAGAGCCTCCAGGGTTGCAAGCTTTAGCTTCTTTTCAACAGCCAAGTGATCTTCCACTGAAATGCAAGTACAACGCAGAATATTGGCAAGAAAAATTGCCATATCAGCTTCCCTTCCATGAATATGTTCATGGCGTGCGAAGCCCACACCGTGAGTCAACTGTTCTGCCCAAGCATAGATGCGAGTGGTCAACAACCATAGCTTATCAGCGACAGAATTCCTGAGGTTATCCCAAATGCTGCTAGAGAGAAAGGAAGGCAGGGTGACGGGCAAATCACTCAGTACATTTGTTGGGCTAACAATGAGAAGTGGCATATAGATGCAGCAGCTACCACATAGCAAACCAACAAAATGGAGTACCTGAAAAATTAAAACAAGGTAAGTGATTGCGGAAAAGCATCCTGTAAGGTAAGAATGCTCATGTATGGGTCAAGCATTGTGGGCAAATGTTGCAACATTTACCGTGGAGGGATGAGCTGTAACACAGCCAATATCTAATGCATCAAGAAGCCACTGCTTTTTCATACGATTATCAGCATAATATACAGCACCAGCAACCTCAACAAGGACATTCCACCAGACACCTGAAACAGACCTCGTTATTTCTCTGGGAAAAAAAAGACAGTAGAAAGAACATGAGAGGATGGCAGTCCTACCCCGGGAAGGTGGGAGCAATGCTAAGGCTATGGTGAAATGTAATTAATATGGTAAGCATTCGCTTATATCAGGCTCTTGCAATTTGCAAATGATATTTCTAGACGCTATTTACAAACATTGTGGTAATACATATTTTTGCCATGATATTCATTACAATATGTAGTATTTCCATGGCTAATTTTGAGGCAATATGCATATTTACAACAGAATAAAGTTGATGTGATGACTTAACATCACGAATAGCAACGTTTCAAAATCATGGCAACAATATACCTATTACCATGATTTTGGCACTAATGCAACAATTTTAGCCGTGGCAAAAAATCCATTCCCTGGTAAAGTTTATATCTTATTTTAATTTCACGATAAAACCACATATTAAATTGGAGAACAGTGTTTAGTTATAAAAAAGAGAATACACAACATAAACATGTATTTTTTAAAAAAAGAAAGTAGGAACTTTCGAGGCTACTTATATTCTCTAAAATACCCACCATCTCATCCATGGAACCTAAGCAACGTAACTTACGGACATGAGGGCAAATCGCCTTTCCATGTTACAGTAAAATTGACTAAGTTCTATTCTAACGTAAGTGGTATTCAAATAATAAACTTTTGCAAATGAAATTGCGGCAAAAATCCAATTTTAACAAAAAAGATAACCTATATGATCTCCTTGCAGTAATAAAATCAAATTTTAGTCAATATATATGTAATTTCCACTAATTAGCTAGCTAAACAAGAACAATTCATGTGCCTGTCTTCTTGGCCACCCTATGTCCAAATCCTGAAAAGCCACTTGGTAGAAGATTGGGACTACTCCTAAACATACATGCTGCGAGTTTTGAACTAATAAATCAAAGCTAAGATGCAAGTACCATCAAGCCTTGTACTCAGTATAGTAGTCTTTATGTTCCCCAGCTCATCTACAGAACCACAACCGCTAGAACACATTCTTGCTCTGATGATTATCTTTCTGGCCACATCAATATGCTCTACTTCACTCAAGGGTGACGGAATTTCAACCTGAAAGAAAGGTGGCCACAGCATTGTGAAAAATAGTTGCATGCAATACACATGGCTCAGTAGAACAAATAACTCATGCAGAATTATTTAGAGACGACTTGTGCACCTGCAGCATATCACCCAACAAACTTTTCTGGTCAACTGTAAGACATTTGATAGCAGCAGACCACTCCTCTATGAATTCAGGCTGACCATCTTTGTGGAGACTCAGGAGAGGTGACAAGCTTTGAATGCATTTCTTAATACATGAGAAACCACCTGACTCTTCAGATACATCCTCCACCAGACACTCGTGAATGCCCTTCCAGAATGACGTTCTTAACATGCTTCTCTGCTCAGATGAGTAATCCAAGTACGAAGATGTAGGGGAATACAAGTACTCAGTTAAATCCTCATACAATTTATCTAATCTTGAGTGAGAGAAGAGTTTCATTAGGTGTGATAAATATTGGAGCAAAATAGACTGCAAATTTATTTCTAATCTCCTGAATCTGGGTAAGTCTGTCAGATCATCAATAAAGTGCAGAAGGGGACTGATCTGACTTGCATGAGCTAGAGAAAGATATAGGCATTCTTCCCTCAATAACTTAGGATCATGATGATTCGTCAACTTATCAGGAATGTGTGCCTCAACTTTCATGCACCGCCGCACAATAACCCCCCAGTCTATAGCTGGCAGTCTAGGAGCTTTGGAAAGGCATCTCAAAACGGTTGCGACTGTACTTGTTGACACCATATTATCAGGCTGTAGACAGTAAAGAAAAAAATCAATAGAAAAGATATGATAACGAGAAGTATTTTTCTAACTAAACAATGTTCTAGGTAGTAGGACGGCTCCCATAACGCGAAATTTTGCTTCTTTAGGAACATATATCCATTCACCATGACTCAATGATCTGTGGAGTTTCTAGCTTAAAATATCAAACAGCCTAAACTAATATATAAAATGTAGAAGAGCATTTGAATGCACCGTCGGTTTTTTTCATCAACTTCACAGTAAGATATGTATGTGCATTATGAGGAATCATAATGTGCCTGGAGATTCGTGAGAAATCATGTGTGTGTAAAGCTTGAGATCAGTGCATTAATAGGGACACTGCATCAAAAATCACAACAGTAAAACATCACTCTGTTCTCCCACTGCAGCAGTACAGGTATGCAAACCACAGTCAGAAGTGTTGGGAGACCTGGAGCAGAGAAAGAAGAAATAGGATGCTACAGTGCTTGTGAAGCAGGTTGTGTATCTAGTTTAGCAAGTAATGGGAAACATTTCAAAACCATCTTGTTTTCTTCAACATATATTTTAGCACATAAAATTGCATGTCTTGGATTATGTGTGCATCTGAAAACATGAACATATTTTCTACAAAAACGTATAGCATTAAAGCTTGTTTTAACAAATAAGAAGACCTGAAATTCAGATCAAACCTTTTCGAAGTTAAGATCCCTCAACCACAGACTTAAGTTCCATACTAAGCTTTCATCAGAAAAACTTGTGGATTGATTAGAATCACTAGATCTTCTTTGAGAACAATCATCATCATAAATATTCTGATTCTTTGATAGCCACCTGCTTCTAAGAAATGAAATAGCCCATGCAGCATAATCTTGTAGGTGGTCATCCTCAGCATCCTTAGCAAGAAGAAATATCTCCTGAATCATTGACATCGAAAGAGTCTCACCAACAGGACTTGTGAGTACAGGACCTCTCACCAAAGATGACTCCTGTCACAAAAGGGAATAGATTATTCTAATGGTTAGCGAGAAGTATTTGTTAGTTATGTTTTCGAAAAATTGTTAGGGTGCAAAGACAAGGGAAAACACCTTTTCATGCTTAATTTGTGAATGTGACGGTTGCCAACATATCCCAGTGAGGTCTCCAGCACCAGCACCAAAAGCGTTGACGGTACCAAGCATGCCTCCTAAATGGACAAGAGGAGGATATGGATGGGTATATATGTGTTTAAGAGTGTCAAGAAGATTTTTGACATCAGTAAATTTCATAGCATGCACCCCTTCATTCAATATGCAAGACAGGAAAGATCCAGCACCAACACAGATCGCCATCAACAAATTCTGAAAGATAGTTCCAGATTTCTTAAGGTTCAGGAGCTCAGTAGCTAAAGAAGTGTAGCGATTGAACAGAGCGTCCAAGTCATCATTCAGCAATTCCACTTTCTGGCAAAAAGCTACAACAGATGGAAGGGCAAGGCAAGAGCCCATACATAGCGATGCTGAATCTTTTTCATCAAATAACACCGAGCTAGAATCAACATCTGGTATCCATGATATCAATATATTCTTGACTTCAGTAACAGCTTCATAAGCTTCAAGCCTATACAGAGAAACAACAGAGTTTCCCAGGCCAAGAACAAGTCCTACAACAGCCCAAGGATCATCGTCTAAGCTAACATATTTTTCTTCCACTCCTTCCAAGGATCTTATTCCACATACACTTAGCTTCTTGAGAGAATAGCGTGAGAATGGACATAGCTGAACTAATGAATTTGTCAAAGTATGAAGAATTTCTTCAACTGATGCACGCTCAGTAAGTTGTGCAGTCGCTTCTAATTCTAAATCAGCTGTGTTAGCTGCTCTGGCTAAAAGAACTTGGCAAGAATAACCCAATCCCAGTCCACAAGCTCCTTTTACAAGGTAGCTTTTAGTTTTTGAGATTACCTGAATGCAAAAAAGGCATATGGCATTATGAGAAACTATTCATGCATAATTTAAGGGTATCCTTGTTATATCTGACTATGTGAAAAATGAGCTGCCAGCAACTGTAGCAGGTGGCATCATGAATGTCTTGAATTGAAGGGATTGGTCCAGCCGTCCAGTTGTACCCATCTTATCATGAATATTTGTTAGTTCACTATATACATCATGAAGCAACACATCATAAGCTTATAACAGTCCAGTGAAGCCTGGGCTAGTTTCTTATACAACAGAACCTATACGTTTAGTCTAGTAATATGGAGTCTAGCACTACAATGTAGCTGGCAATTTGGTATCTCCAAGGCCTCTGTACATCCGTTCTTTAATATTTGATGCTTAATTTTTCATGGTCATCAAGATGCAACTTTAACTCTTATTATAATTTTACATTACAATATAATAGTTAAATTATTATATTATCAAAATATTCTTAATGAAAGATCTACTGATATATTTTTCATGTAGCCAATTTAGATGGTTTTTTATCAAACTTTTGAAATGTTGACACCACAAGATTCTAGGCCATCAAGTAAAAAAGAAAGGAGGTAATATTAATATATTATCGTATGGTAATTGTGTTTAGCTACAAACAGTGAGTGATGTCTATGTGCCATAGTTCTTTTGCCAAAAAAAATAGAGCTTATATCTGGAGCTACGCTATTTAAAATTAATGCGCTCAAGCTAGTCCAGATATTGAGGGAGAGAGCAAGGTCTTGTACCTCAAGGAGTCCATTGATAACCTGAAGCTTGCTCCTTTTGTCAGTGGGATGAAAACAATTCGATATTAGTCCCAGAGAAAGAGATGCGCACCACTGCTGATGTTCATGCTCATATTGGAATAGCCATCTCAAAAGAAAATCTGATGCAGAAGAGATTACTAGATGGGCTGTTGGAGGAACAACCTGGCAAACATTTGGTGAGCAATTAAATTTCGCTAGTGAGGTAAAAAAAAAGTTCCAAAGAAGGACATGAAGAAATCAAAGTGAAACTCTCGTCCAGCTCCAACACATGATAACCAAAAATCAATCAGAATGGAAGTCGCCATGAGTAGTTGAGTACAAGTGGTTAACACACCATTGAACGTCAGAACCTGTGGTTTCTGTAAAGACCATAGCCTTTTCCTTTTCTTTGATAAAAAGGGAAGATATGGATGAAGTTATAGACTTATAGTACAGTAGTAGAAGCCTAAAAAATATAAAGAAAATCCCACATCTGTTGCTATAAAAGTTAGACATCACAGGTCAAAATCCTGGATCCAGCAGTACCATATTGATTTATCAGGTCTCACAAGTTTATAATTTCAACTGCATACATAAAGTTTAAGGAGACAATTGACAGAAATGAAAAGCACATCATATTGTCCTCATTCATAAAAGGCAAACAGAAACACCTTACCAAGCACAATGCTCCAATAGCAAGAGCAATGTTAACAACAACTCTAGGAGTAGATACAGGAACGCACTTGCACAGAATCTGCAAAGACAATTAGGAAATTTGAAGACAAATTTATGATAATTATGAGCAAGGTAAGAAAGCTAACTTTACTCATGAAGGAACAAGGAGCACACAATGGGAGGGATAGCAACTTAGCAAGAAGGGAACATATCATGGTAAGATCAAGGAAACTTACGCCTAAAAAGACCAAATAATCCTGCACAATCAGATATTCTGCCTATGCCAAAGAAAATTTAAAAATAAAAATCTCAAGCACTAGTTTTTACTTGTCGTTTGCAACATCAACACATTCCCCAATATGCCTCTGACCATTACCTTTTATAATCACATCTTCGGAAAAAAAAATAGTAAAAATATAATGATATGAAAGTTTTTTTGGTGATAAATGTACTAATGTCAAATGAAAAATCTTAACGTTCTTTTCCTCATCCTAGTGCCCAAAGTTATTTTTAATCTTGACTATACATATTGAAAACAATATCTATTTGAGAATGAAGGGAATACATGATTATTTCAAGTTAGCACCTTGTCATTAAAATAACAGAGTACGCAAATAGGCATCATTTGGATCAGAAATTACTTGCTCGCAACAGAGCTGCTACTGAACCATGAAACTTTCATATCAGCATTTGTGCTGAAGTTTTACACAAATGATTTCTCAAACATAGACATATATAAAGTGAAAAGCAAGGTACAGATATATTTACACCTTAAATATATCATCAGCTGCTTTTGAAGCCTTGTTTGACTTTGAGGATTCTTTAGTGTCAAGACAAGCAATAACTGCTTGCATCCAACTTGAAATAAATGATTTCCATGAATGCAATGCAAGAAGAGCTACCACCATATTTCTTGATATATACATAGATTCAGCCATCTCCACTAATGCTTGCTCATATGCACCATGAACTCTAGGCAAATCCTGTAAATGAAAAAAAAGAATATATGCCATGAATACAGTATAGCACAAAGGTTTATACTTTGGTGTGTATAGATACATAGATACACATATATAAAAACAATTTCACAGACTACTACCTTAGATTTCCCTTCATGGAGGATGTCCTTAGGGGTAAAATTGAGAGTTAGAAGAGCTGCACCAGGCAACCGATGATATGCCGACTTTCCTGCAATTTGAAACTGAAGTGAATTAAAGGCTGAAGTGACCGTATTAAACATGCAACAGAACAGAGCAACTTTTTCTTAAACATAGAACAGGACAAGCTAAGTATCTTCAGAAAGATAATATACTAGACTTAATATCAAGTGTACACTTTTCATTTCTATAACAGTAATTCACTGACTCTGACAAGCATACCTTTAAACACAGCCTGAGGGAAAGCATCAAGTAGCTTCTCAAATTTATGCACTGTGGTTATTTTATCTGTAGTCAATCGACGACGGTTACTGCACGCATAGGGAAAGCCTCAGTTAAGGATGTCTTAGAAGCATCTTAGTTCAGAAGAAATACTGAACATACTAACATGTGCTCAAATTTGATAATCTCAGCTTGAAAGTTCTCCATTGCTTTCAGAACTTCCAGATTTCGTTCATTAGTAAAGCATTCATAATTTATTCGCCAGAAATCAGGAATAGCATCTTTAATAAGCGAGATCTGGAAATACCAGTCGTTAAATGCGAACACAAGAAATATATTTCCAATCAATAAGCAGCCCGTGTGATAATAGCATAACAAAGGTGCAGCATAACCTTATAGTGGGACAACGAGTCAAAAGCAGTTCCTCTTGCTTTAACCCAGAGAGGGTCAGCATTTTTCTCCCTGTAAGTTCCAATGCTCCACAATGTCTGTATCAAGTGTTTTGATGTTCCAGGATATGCTTCAGCATCCATTGCTCCCCATCTCAATAGAATGCATAAGCTGAAAAGGCAAGAAAAAGTGGAATAAGAGATAGATTTTCTACAAGCACCTGAACATTGGTGGGCACTGCCCACAGACAAAACTAGCTAGCTCTCAGCAGTCTTACCCATGGGAAACAGTAGGATCAATCGAAAAATCAAGCAGCTGCTTTGATATAACTTTCCAGGCAGTATAGAAATCTGACAAACAGATTAGCAGCTCGACTCAGAAGTGAAGTTTCGAAAGCGAAAGTTCTTATGTTCTTTATACAGCACACTGCTCTTTAGACGTCATAACTTCTTATAGGTTATAATAATATGGTACTATCTGTAGGGAACATTCATCATGAACCAACAATCTAAATTTCTATTGAACTGATGGAAAAGTCAGAGGTGAACTTACCAACTACATCTTCTTTGCAGAGATAGGAGAGGCTCTCCAGGCCAAGAGTTTGAACAACAGAATCACGACTCTCAATGCAAGCCTACAAGGGAATTGTTAGAAAGCAAACCAAGTCAAGAGTACATGATCAGAAGAATAGAAAAATACACACCGAGACGGATAATATGAGATCAACACCTCTATCTGGGTTATGCTTGCACACATCGCGCACTGATGTGGCAAAACTTGTGAAAACTTCTCTGTCATCAACGAAATTGGAAAAATTTTCAGGATCCAGAATTCCCTGTAATAGAAATAAGTTAGTATCAATATCATGACAATAAAAGGAAATCACAAACTGTCAAAATCCAACTAATCATACTAATCATGTACATATCTCATGAGCTCTCACGAAAAGTTTTATCTAAAATTGGATAATAACACCTCGCTACGAGCTAGGCTGGTAAATAAGGAAATTAAGTTAAATGCAAGCTAGTACCAAAGAGACTATAACAAACATTGGACCTTGTTGTCCCAAGAAAAGGATGGGAAAGGGCATCTAACACTTTACATAACATTACTCCCATGCCCCTCAAGTAAGAAATGTTACAGGTAAGTTCTAAGAATATGAAACATGAGGAGAGGTCCAAAACCTCTTTGGCTTGGAAACATGGTACACATAAGAGAATATAAGAGGAGGTGCACCAGGAAAGGGAGGAGAAAGAGAGGTGGAAGATGGGATCAACTTTTTCCTTATTCCTTTTTTATGAAGATATATGCCCTGATGAAAAGATATCATCCGAAGTTCCAATCTAACTCCTTCCTAACTTGAAGCTTAAGCAAACAACTAACTGACTAAGTTGCTAGGTAATCCAGCTAACAAGGGATAGGTAGCGTTGTTTGTTGCTCCCAAGAGGCCTCATGGCAGCGTGGGTGCCAACTATATCATCGGCCCAACATGGCAATAACATTGTAGTTATCGTCCCGAATTTTTTTAAAAAAAATCCACCAGAACTCTATGGAGACGTGCCAATTTGGCATATGACTTGTCTTCTCATCCATCTAAAATGGATCATGCTTGAAACCAAGGAACATATGGGCGTAAAAATTTGTCCCTCTAGGCAATCAGAACTATTCACAAACTAATGGCTTATATCAGAATTCATAACATGAACCTCAACAGTATAAAGTACTTGTACAAATTGTGTGAAAGGCTGAAAGCAAATGAAAATGGCAACACATTCAATTCAAAGTATGGTCTTACTTGCAAGTTTTGGAATGCCCAATCAGTGACAGTCCACATCTTGCAAAGTCAAGTCGACACACTATAGCATGAGAACCCTGCAGCGTTAGCAAACAGAGATCATATAATTATGATAACAAATCAGCCACAACAAGAAAGAATTATTTTTTTCCACTCACTATAGTGATAAGGAAACAAAAGATCACAAAATTATGTCTAGAGGCAGAAGGAATCAGGAGGCAACTTACGATTTTATGTCCTTTTTAAGCATTGGTGATATCAATTGCAGTGCAAGTGGAAGCACAAAACCATGTACAGCAAATGATGGCAATATTCTAGTAAACTAAGCTGTGAAATTATAACAGAAAAAACATGTCAAATGTTCTGCTCAAATTGCGTTTGAGATATCTTTTCCGTTACTTGCATTAAGCTAATCAGTAAAGGTGATAGAGTCATCATGTTACTCATATTCCAGAAATAATATAGTCATTACCCTTTTACAAATCGATATTCGTATTTAATGGTCTTTAGGATTTTGCAATTTGCAAGACATGTTAATTTGGACGGTAAAGATCTATGTGAAATTAGTTACTTTAGGATTTTGCATTTAACTTTAAACCATGTATGGTCCATTTTAATTTCTTATTTCACGGCTTTATCACTCAACATCACACAGGGTGTACAACAGAAACATTAGTTCAGAGTACTCACCAAGATATTTGTATTGCAGTTATTGTTGCGTACAGGACCTTCCGTCACACGCTATAGACGGAGTAAGGTACCGGAACAATGGCATACCCAATTTTGGATCTGTTGCACCAAGAAGAGCCAAGGACTGAGCAGCAGAAGTACCAAGTTTTGGGTGCATTACCAAAACAGATGCTGCAGAGCTTAGCAGAGATGATATTGCAACTGCAAGAAATTAGATGATGTAACAAGTCAAAATCAGTTTTGAGAATTATGTAAAGCAAAATACAAAGCTAAATATCAAAAGTACAGGTGTACCATCAACCTGATGGTATCTTTTTCGAAGACAGGCTGTCCAGTATAAGCTTTTCTTTGCGAAGGGCTGACAGATACTCGTTTATTTGATTTGTCCAATAGTTTGCTTCGATCGAATTTCCAGCAGACTCAGCTAACCCCCTGCTAGTTATATATTTTGTAAAAATGAAACGCTGATGAAGAACGACTGCAGTTATAAGATACAAAAAGGCTTATTCAGTGAACAGTGCAAATTTACCATTCACCAAGTAATTGTTTTTCTTCATATCTATCTGGCAAAGTTGAGCCTGCTATTAAAATTTTGCAGTGATATAGAACAAATCTTCACCTACCTTTTGGGGAACTTTAAAACATGCACCTGATTTTTTATTTCATGGAATTCACAGTTAGTGCATCTGCACGGACTATGTACCCGTGGTTGTAAAAACATAAATTACGAACCTTATAGATTTGGCAGTATTGCAGATTTGGTACCTTATATAGATCAGCATGAGCAATAGTTGAAGGTTAAAAGGAGTCCCACCCTCCTAGTTGAGCAAAAAAAGTCTAAGAATCTAGTCGGTCTAGATACCAGAAGTTACGCAATGTTTAGATATTAGAATGCTGAACCTACTTCCTATACACAACAGTTGTCATGTAATTTGTGATAGCTTGGGCAGGAAAAAATTGTTAGAATTAAGACGGATAAGGGTTTTTCTTTAAGAAGAGTGATGCTAGTTTTTATTTTTCATCTCTACCCAATGCACAAGATAAAACAAGGTGGGAAGGGAGTAGAGCACAGCATCAGACAACAACCAACAGGTAGGAGGGACAAAAATTCACCTGAGACCATAGATGATGTACAAGTTTGGGAAGAATAGATGTAGGTTTGCTTATGTGGTGAACCATTGAGCTGTCCTGTTGCTCTGATGAACAAGATGCCAGCAAATCTAAAATAAGCAAGTGAAATCTTGATGAACACGAATGCCCACTGATTTGACAGATTTAGATGGAGATATAACAGGTTAATAACTGGCAGAACACAATAATCCCTCGCTGAAGTAATTTACTGCTTCATTGTTGTGAGTCCTGAAACATAAACATAAACAATAGAATTTTCATCGAAACATCCAATTGTGGCTGACCTATGTTTAAGTTAGCACAAAAAATGTGTCTGATTGTGCACCTAAAGAAAAAGGGATACAAATAAATAATACATTGGTTAGTCCTTCTTTCAAATCAGTGTAGCTAAAAGTTAACAACTTTAACCACTGCTATACAGAAGAGCATCTATTTAGGTCAATGCAAGTAGTTTCTATAGTTCTTTTATATCATATTGTTATCAAATCAACTATCAAAAGTCATACCTGACCGTAAAAAGTCACAGCTTACTTTTAAAAAAAGGTAGGGAGTAATAAAGTGTATAACCGTGTTCGTTTTCTATCGATGATTTTTATAAGTACATACTACTAAAAGAATTATAATATATTGATGTACTTTTAACCAGACTAATGACAGAATCAAGAATACATAGCAAACACTTGAAAGCTTTCATGGTTCAAATCAAAAGAAGTTGATACCATTCTGGTTCTAACTATTTGGAACTCCTGAATATGAGTATTTCACATGCAAAAAAAAATTTACTCACAAGAAATAAAAAGGCAGTGCTTCAAGATAAAGCCACAACACTAGGAAACAAAACAAATTGGCAGTGTCTTTGAAATTGCTAATAGAAGAAGAGATGTCATACAATTTAAAATATACATTTTCATGTCTCCACTCCAATCAAAAAGGCCAGAAGTTTCAGCCAGCCAGTTGCTCCATGTTTCAAAGTCCAGCCCACTGAGAATGAAAGAAGAGAGCTGAGAACAACAGAAATCTCTGGCAGATAGCATAACAGGTCTTTGCACCAAAAACAAATGTTTTGATAATCCAAGTACTACAGAAGCATTTCCCATAAATTGGTGATGAAATGAACATTGTGATAGAAGCGTTTCTATCAACTCCACACTACTTGCTTGGGCATCATAAGTCGCCTGTTAAGTGTTAAAAATGCAAGTTATAGCATATGCATGATCCATAGCAACTATAATAGCATTCGAAAACAAGTAAATATAACAAAGCAAGCAACCAATACCACCAGATCATTCTAGCCACATTGCCCATATAGGACAGGTACAGCAAGCATAATCTCCAGTAAAAATACTGATCATATATAGGCAGTATAATCAGTATAACAGCCAAATAAACAAACCTTCGCAAAATGGGTGGGTACATAAGGCAACCTCATAATCTCCAATAAATTATGTTTCTGGAGGGTGATAAATTTTGCAAGGTAAGCACTACTGAGTAAAAGTCATTTCCAAAAAATCAGTTCCCAATCTATTACATAACTCCCAAATCTAGCAGATGAAAGCTCCATTAAGAGCACAGATAAACTGTTTGTTGCTAATTCAAGAAACACAGACTAGTACATGGATTACTTGATAATCTAATCAATATGAGTAGATCTTATAATATCAATAAACCAGGAAGACATTTCGTTTGAGAAATCAAGCAAATGGGAGAGAGAGGTACCATTTGAGCATGAGCCAACTTCCTCAATAATACCACATAAGCATCCACCAAGACTCTACGGAACTAAGCCAGAGCCACACTCCTGAAGAAAAGCAGCACAAGTAAGCTCGGAGTTTGCGGTCCCTTTGATGCTTTGACAACGAGGTAATACTCCAACAAACACATTTCAGTTAGGAACTGTGAGATGCACCAACATACGTGCTTTCTTCCTATGATATGATCTATCTACCAATCTCAAGCGAAAGAATAACAAAGCACCCATGAAAGCAGCACGGATTATTCGCATGATAGCATCCAGCCACCCACTCCACAAACTGCCCTCATCAAGAGTTCAGGACTGTTTAAACATAATCATGAGACATCAGACAACGAATACATACCTCACTATCCCCACGGCCAAAATGCAGCAAGCACTCCGCAAGCAATTTCAGCACCGGGACCGTAGAATCCGGCTTTGCCGCTGCAACAGCCGCCGCGGCCAGTGCGCCAATCAAGTCCTTCACAAACGCAGTGTCCCCCTTCCTCACCGCAGCAAACATCACGAATGGCCTCAAAAACCCTACAACCCCGTGTACCCCCTCGGCGACCATCCTGGCCGCCTGCCGCATCATCTCCGCGCGCGCGCCGTCGGCCCCCGAGGCGAGCGCCTGCACGAACGGGTGATCGTGGGGCGGGAAGCGCGACGCGGAGGGGCCGGAGCGAAGCGCGCAGGAGACGAGAGCGGCGACGGCCTTGACGAAGCAGGAGGCGAGGCGCGGGGAGGGGGAGGCCGAGAGCGGCGCGAGGAGGAGCGGGAGCGCAAGGTCGAGAGGGAGGAGGTCGGCGCGGGAGGCCGCGAGCCGGGCGACCGATGCCGCGGCGTGCGCCGCGACGGCCGGGTGCGGGGACGCGAGGAGTGAGGAGAGCGCGTCGTGCGCTGGGGAGGGGAGCGGCGGGGCCAGGGAGAGGAGGTGGCGGAAGAAGGCCGCGACGGCGTGCCGCTGCAGGGTGGGGTCGGGGACGCGGGTGCGGTCGACGAGACGCCCCAAAGCCGCCGCCCCCGCCCCCGCCCCCGCGGCGGAGGAGGAGGAGGAGGAGGCCATGGCGATGCGGTGGCCGGAGGCGGAGACGTCTCTCTACTCTCTCGCCTCCTCGCGGACGCTGTGAACTGTGGGGGAGAACGTGGCCGGAGTTGGTTTCTGTAGCGTTCTCAATTCCGCGTCTCATAATCTACTGGCCTTGTAGGCCCACTTCCGTGTCGGACAAGCAACTAGCCCACTAGGCCTAGTTCCGTCTCACTAGCCTAGTAAGCCCTAGATTGCAGAGAGGTGGGCCTCTCTCTCGGGCTTCCTATCCCAAACCGACCATTGCGTGGCCCGCACGCGAGTGTTCGACGCAGCAGAGCGCTGCCACGACCCATGGGCCGAATATTTTTGAGGTGTCCTCTAGTGAAACTGCGCTTTATTCTCTCTCCGAATCACTTTTTTTTTTTGCCCTCGTGACCTTATTGATGGAAAGAAAGATATTACTGGCTCCGTTCCGAAATATTATTATCTTTTTAGTTTAAACTATATAATATTTATGTTTTGCTACAAAATATATGGATAAATGTATGATAAATATTATAAAAGTGATCAATGTATATTTATGTCGAAATATTGTGGAAATAATGTGAGAATGATGATTTAACATTTTGATCTCTATAATATAAAAAATTATAAATGACGTGGCATGTTTGTATGAGTTTTGAGATATAATAATTACTAATGGGGTGATGATGCGCCATGTTTATATGTTAAGTTTTAGTGCTAGTGGATACCAACTACAACTACAAAGCTATAGATTAAACTACACATACTTTTACTACATACTACTCATACTTTTAAAAGGATATATATATATATATATATATATATATATATATATATATATATATATATAAAATTCTTGTGCCTTAAATATAGTCATGAAACTTTAGTAACCCCTCCCTCACACAAAGACTTTATTTTTCTCTCTTTATTTGTCTCAAAAAGACTTCAACATTGAAACAATCATTACATTGTGAAAGTGTGAGAACATTATAATCTTTTTAACTCTGTATTGGTATATATAAGATAAAGAAAAATAAAGTCTTTTTAGACGGAGATAGCACATTATGATCATCCAAAATTTATTGGTGGTCAAAACTAAAATGGCATTAGAGGTGACAGTTACTGAAATTAGAGGTGACAGTGATATGAAATTAGAGAGTATTAATTGAAAGATTAAATCTTCCATCCCAAGAAAAAAATTGAAATTTATTTATTTATTTTCCATGATGTGAAATCGCGCAGGCGCTGAGCTCTATTGCAGGCCATTCTTAAACCACAAAACACAACATCGAAAACAAAACATTTCAGAGACAAAAAAAAAAACAGAGAGAAAAAAGAGAGCAAGAGAAAAAGAAAAGCAAGAGAAAAGCTATGCTCCTCTTATTCTACCTACTACTGCTGATACAGATACACGGTTTGACTTTTCTACTCATGCTCCTCTGATGGGCATGCTGCTACTAGCACACACGTACACCGTCATCCTCTTCACTTGAGAGAGGAGAGGCGGTTGACGAAGATGTCGAATGCGTCGTCCCTGTCGAGCATGCTCACCCGGACGTACCTCGGGTCGGCCCCGAACTGCGCCCCGCTCCTCGTCAGGATCTTGTGGCCGCGGAGGAAGCTCGCGCAGTCGTCGACGTCCTCCCTGTCGCACCGCAGCCACGCGAATGCTGCAACCATGCACCGCCATGGATACGACGATGAGCTAGTGAGATCGACATGATAAGAGCTTACGAGCTCGAGACATGGGCAGCAACGTCGCTTGAACAAGTTGACATACATACCAGGGTTCGTCGCGGCAGTCTCTTTGGTGAAGTTGCAGAAGCCGGAGGTCTCCTCTGGGAGACTGAAGATGCCGGAGGCGGCGGCGGAGGCGCGCAGCATGCTCCACCGCTCCACCATCTTCCGCCGCCCGAAGTCGAATAGGCGATGAGGAGGCGTGGTCGTCCCCTTCGCCTGCTCCGGCCGCCGCTCGTAGCCGTCGGAGACGGCCGCGAGCACCTTGGCTGCTCGAAGCTGCGAGTCCTTGGACACGCCGATCGTGTTCAGCTCCACGAACTTCGTCATCTTCCTCGCGATCGCACGGTCCTTGACTAACGCCCACCTGCACATACAAACATCCAATCTGGACAGTTACTGAAACGAAACCACCAAGTTTCATGCACCCACCAGTTCAACCGAAAGCTTAAAAAGACGGTTACAATGGCCGCATATATACCCGATCCTGGTCCCGGCATGGCCGGTGCTCTTGGACACGGTGAAGAGCATGATGTCATGGTCAGCACGCTTGGTGATGGGGGTGTACTGAGGCCAGTAGTAGGCCAGGTCATGGACCGTCTTGCCATTGCCGGTCTTGGAAGCAAGAACAGCTTCGCGGATGGTGCCATCAGGGTTGTTCGGGGAGCAGACCAGCTCAATGTAGGAGTCCCCTTCGAACGTGTCGGCGTCGCCGGCCCACCGGAAGAGCCCCGACCGGAGGAAGTCGGTCACGGCGGGGTATGACTGCATCCAAGAAGGCAAGAACAGATCAGATCAGATCAGGTTAGTGAACTGAATCACTGTCAGTCAGAGAGTGAAACTCTTCAAAGAAACATAAAAAGAAAGTCAGAGAGTGCTCTGTTTTTATACCAATTATTGGTACAGATGAAAACATTGAACTATATGGCAAGAAAATAAACTAAGAACTTGCACACCGACCCCCATGAGGCCATAACTGAACACATGATCTATCACTAGATTGTCGCGGACACATGACAATGGAATCATAACAACAGAATGCCCGTGTTTCTTCAATGTTTTCTCAGGTTAATCAACTATAGATCAATCAATCAACCACACCATATAAACAAAATTACAACAAACAGAAATCGCATAAGGCGGCACACCGGCCGGCCATGTGTGAGCCTATGATCAGATATTCTCATCACTGGTCAGCACACGGAACTTCAGTTTTTTTGTACGACAATGCGTTCCCGCCTAACATATGCCAAGCAGAACTAGCTAAGATTCAGATTTGGTTTCTGGAAAGCCTTACGAGACCTTGTTTAAAGAAACATGTCGGCTACCTGCAAGTCACAGCAACCATTATGAATTCCGACCCTACAAACAGGATTTGATTCGATCCCCGAGCTTGAGCTTGACAAGAGATTATTCAGAGATGATTACCATTTTAGCAACACTCCATATGCTTGATCACCAACCATCACATGACACAGAGAGAGAGAGGTGACCAAGAATTAGGGGGCATCATCAGTGTCCCCCCACTGCCTTAATTTCATATCTATCTACTCATCATTTAGTGGGGACTGGGGAATGATATGATAATGACATTGGCAACATTGAATTTGCTACCCTTTGCCGCAAAAACACTTTTTTTTCATGGAGCTTGATGCAAAAATTTGATATACTCGCCGGCGACAGGATCGACAGCGATGCAATCTCACTGTCTTCTCTGTTTGCTGCTGTCTGGTTGAATGAATTCCTTTTTTTGCGCTTACCGAGTAGTAGGGCGCCGTGGAGACGACGCTGACGGGCTCGTCGCCGGAGTCGGGGGAGAGAGCGTAAAGCGCGGCCATGAAGAGCTGGGTGGAGCCGGTGCCGACGAGCACGTGGTAGCCGTCGACGGCGGCGTTGCCGACGGTGCGGTGGAGGCGGCGCACCTGGCGGTCCAGCTCCGGCTCGAGGAACCAGCAGACGTTGGTCACGTCGGAGAAGTAGCTCATCGTCTGCCACCCCGGGATGACCAGCTCCGCCGCGTCACCGGTCTCCCGCCAGAACGCCTCGAACATGGTCGGGTCCCCGCTGCAGCCGACAGCCAGAATGTCAAACGCATTCTATATGTATAATCCATCTCCATCCATTAATGGAACTCAAGAAATTTGAAGGTGCATGCATCATATGGCGCGCGCGTAAATCTGGAGAAATCTTGCGCCTGAATCTGCCCTAGATCGGCGTTCATTCCTCCGGGACAGTGACATTGGACATGCTTGTGGGGAAGAACACCTCCCCACACGGCCACCGATGGCAAGTTGCAGACTTTTTTTTCTTCCTTTTTTGGTAGTGGAAAGATGAACAGCTAAGAAAGGAACGAGAGGGGAAGGGAGGACGAACTCACTGGTCCAGGTTGATCACAGAGTCCGGCGTCACCGCCGGCTTGCCCGTCGACGGCGCCATCGACGCCGTCCTGGCTTGCCGGTCGACGGCGTCACTGCTGCGAGTGAGTGCGCCGTCGTGGTGGTTGTGATGGTGAGGAGGAGAAGTGGCGTAGTGGTGGAGGAGGAGGGCGAGGGTGGCGACGTTCAATGCGACGGAGACGAAGACGGCGACGCGCCAGAGCGGCATGGGGCCGGCTCGCCGCCGGGCCTTCCCCGGCGCGGCCGAATGGTTGCTCCTCGGCTTTGCTTCCCGGTTTGGCGGGAGGAGGCGCACCGAGGGCGCCATGGCCCCGCCGTTCGTCTGGAACCTCCCTTCCACCGCCCTCGTGCCCACGCGTAATGCCGCCATGCCGGCGACGCTGTCCCCGTCCACCGCGAGCTGAGGTCACAAAGAAGCAAGCTCGATCTTTTGCTGGAAAAACACGCATCCTGGATTACGGGAAACAAAACGGATTTGCTTGGAACAACAAGTGATTAATTTGAAGCTCACAGAAACCAACCAATCTCTCTGTCTTCAAGCTCGGATCGATCAGCTCAGAAGCTCGGGTGTTGAAGCTCACGATAGCTGGAAGCTCAAGCTGACAACCAATCTCTCTTCAAGCTCCAGACAGCTGAAAGCTCGCGATTGCTGGAAGCTCAAGCTGACGAGTGGTGAAGCTCGAAGCTAGCTCAGCTTGAGCAGTGGAGCAGCGACAGAGAGGGAGAGAGCAGAGATAATTAATGGAGGGATGGTGAGGTGAGGATAGGAGTTCAGTTTTAGAGCTCCGCAGAGCGGCAACAGGACTATAGGGAGGAGGAGGGCAGGAGGCTCAGCCTGACCCGTTGCACCGCACACCTTCATTTATATCAGTAGGAGAAGAGAGCGCCCTACGCCCCTACGGAAGGATTTTTTTTTCTCTCAATCATAGTTTCGAATTTTCCGTCAGCAAAACTTTCCAAACTGCTAAATTATATATTTTTTATAAAAAATTTCGATATAAAAGTTACTTTAAAATCATATTAATCCTTTTTTCAAGTTTAAAATAATTAATACTCACTTAATCATGTGATAATAGCTCATCCTATTTTACGTTATCTTCTTTTTTTTTCTTTTTCCTCATCTTCAAACTATCCTTAAACCACCGTTCTTTTTTATAGCTACTGACTTGTGTGGAAAAGATTTTAAAACTATTAAATGGTGTATTTTTTAAAAAAATCTATATAAAAGTTTCTTTAAAAATCAAATAAATTGATTTTTTAAGTTTATAATAATTAATATTTAATTAATTATGCACTAATAACCTGTCTTATTTTTCATGCGGCATATAATCTTGACTTATAAGATGTGCCAAAACATTGCCTTAAAAAAAATCAAAGGACATGTACTTCATAATGGTCATTCCGTGTGCCATGTAATCTTGACTTATAAGCTGTGACGAAACGTTGCCTTAAAAAAATCAAAGGATATGTACTTGAAACTGGTCGTTCTTTGTGCCGAACTTGGGCAAGGACAAAGTTTAACATTGGAGTCCCTTCCTATTAGTGTTCTTTCTAAGGAGTGTTCGTTTCTGCTTCTAGCTTCTGGCTATTCTCTCAGTTTCTGTTAGCATATTTTTTCAAAACATAAAATATATGATTTTTAAAAAACTTTCTATGCTAAAGTATTTCTAAAAAAATCAAATAGATTCATTTTTCAAGTTTTAATAGTTAATACTTAATTAATTACATGCTAATGATATTTCTCATTTTATGTACGGCTTATAAGCCACCACGAGAAACCATCTCAAACGCCACCTTAAGAGTACCCGCTACATTAATACACCTGCGACGAGCGGCGTCCTACGTACCAGTTTAAACCATAGATTGTGCAAGAATTTTATAAGATATTTATCGTAATTGTTTTAATTTTTATATTTTTTGTAAAATTCCTCCATTCTTCACATGACTAGGGGTTTGTTTGGATTTTTTGTTTTGTTATAGTTTGTTTTTGGTTAAATAGATAGTGGAGTCTGATAAAAAGAATTTTGATCATGATATAACATAATTTCTCTCCATAATTAATCACGAACGGTTCTCTTCTTATTAACCACTAGATGACAAGATGTGCGTTGTTACGGAATATACTATAGTGCAAAATTGCAATACATGGAACTAAGAAAATGATTGGCTTAATATGAACCATTAAAGCATCATCCAAGGATGTCAAAGATAAGTGATGATATGGCTTTTTTGGTATTTTTTTTATAACAATAACTACATTAAGTGGAAACATATCCTATATAAACAGGCTTTTCCATACACATATCATGCACACCAATTAACAAATATCACCAAAAATTCTAAAAAATATATATATATACATCCAATAATATTACACCTATATATAAAGTCTTATTTTTAAATTCATTATATAGAGAGAGCAACAAAAAGATAAAATTCTAATAGATTTATACTCATAAATTTTTTTTTCCAGCTGAAATATAATAAATTTGAAGATGAGAATTTATACATAGGTCTAATATTATTGGAAGTACATGTATAAATCTTTCTAGAATTTTTGATAATATTTATTAGTTGGCGTGTATAATATGTAAAAAAAGCTTACGTAGATAGAATATGTTTTCACATTAAGTTAGGTTGTAACAATATAGAGAGAAAGAATTAGATATTATGAGCCCTTTAACTATGACGGTCGTATTGGATCGGATCTACATGCGTACACGGTAGAGTAGGAGGTGTTCGATTCGATAGAAGAGGATTCGAATTTTTAAGAGGCAAATCCATTTATAAGGCAGGGGTCGTTTTAATCCGTATTTTTAGTGCGTCAGATAGCATGTTTTTGAATGCGCTAAATCTACAACTGGATTAGGGAGTTAGCTGTGTTTGTATAATATAGTTTTCGTTTTTTAAATATAAGATTTGCTATCGAATTTTAGATATGACATTTGACCATTCATCTTACTCAAAAATTTTATATAAATATAAAAAATAAAGTTATGCTTAAAGTATCTTTAACAATAAAATAAGTTACAATAAAACAAACAGCACTTGTATAGCTTTCGTAACAAGACAATGGTAGAACGTCGTATTTGAAAGTTAATGGCGTTATATATTTAAAAATAGAGCTAGTAATTTTTTAGTAATTTATCGAACTGAGTGTATAATTTTACAAGAATTTTGTACTGTTATTTGCTATGGTCAATTTTCTTCGTTAACTGTGTTCATTATTGTGTAATTACAGTTATATGCAAAGATGTTAGTAGCATACGGCGCCACGTGACCATAAATGTATTCCCGCGAAGTAGCAAACATATCCCGCAAATATAAATACGTCCGTCAGAGTAGTTAGCGTGTCTTCTTGTGATTGTAATCGACTGGACGCTATACTGCTCTTGACAATTAAACATCCTGTTTGTTAGCTCAAGATTCTAGAAGACAGGCAGTAAGAAGCTAGCTTATGGGAATTTTAGAAAAGCTAGGTCTTTTAGTTTCCAACTTTTAATTTATTTTTTAAATTCTATAACTTTAAATTCTTGTAATTTGAATGAGAATTCAGACTATTTTTAAGAACTAGCAGCTACAGTTATTCAAAATCTCCAGCTCTCTTAAACAGGGCCATGTAGCTATATCCTAGGATTACATCTAGGATATGTAATCCTAAGAGCAATGACAAACGCAAACCTTCTTTTGAAGTAATTTAAACTGTTAGTGCTTCTTTTCACTTGCTTTGTTTTATTCATCTACTTTGAAAAAGTTTGGGATGGCTTTCACATAATTTATAATTTAAAGAATTGTGCAACCGATACTTGTTAATTTTTTATGGTGATATGTGGGGAAAAGATAGCGAACGTGATCATAGAAAAAAGGACCGACCAATAATTAAAAGCTTCAACCAAACAATCACACAATGATTAAATAAATATTCCCCCATCACCCCAAAGAAAAGGTACATTATTCTACAGGTGATTCTAGGTTAGCCACCTGTAAAGTAATGGTAACAAGAGACGAATTAACCTGAAACCAAAAATCAAATATTTCACGGCGCAACAAAGCCAAGATGAATAAGAAAACGTAAAGGTGCAAGAAGTATGTAAGGATCAACCAATGTAACAGTAGTACAGTGACGGCTTGAACCATGAGCAGCGGTCGATAAATAGTATCATTGGTGGTTCGTGGCTTAGTAAAAATAAATAAATATGTAATTACACTATAAATTGATATAAATAAATGTGCATACACAAGCAGATTACAACAGCCAAGCATAAAGAAGTTTGCCAAATAGGCGTATATACGCCAAATTAAATAAGCCTATCTATATCACTGCTAGAAATAAAAATACTAGAAAATATGAAAAATTGCAACAATAAAAAGAAGAACTCTTTGCTCTATCTAGATACACATCATAGCAACACAGAATATACCTTACTGGTTACTCCTATCGGATTGGAATAGTGCCGTATAGTATGCTATACACCACTTGTGTACATAATGGAGATGCTCCTTTTTGGTAAAAAAGTTATTCTCCACCAAAAAAAAAGAAAGTTGGAAAAAAGGGTATTTCGACAACCGACACATACATCTCAAAATAACACACACCCCAACCCCAAATATGTTTATTTATTTGTATAATTTATTTTATTCTATATTGATACTTCCTCGCACTTTCATTTCTGCTACGTGCATATCACTGTTACATTCCAGGCAGCTTCAGCTCACGCCCATGGCCTGATGATGCCACGATCGAAATAGAATAGTAGAGAGAAATTAATTGATCGTATGGCCAACAGTGTCCGAACCCATCACTGATGACGACGCGTCGAACTGAAAACGACCAAAGAAAAACGTTCTTCTTTCTCGGTCGTTTCGTTTCTCTACAGCCCTAAAAAAAAGCAAACAGTGTCATATCGTCTGTCATAGTGTCATAGTATAAAAGATTAATTAGATACATATCATTATAATTTTTATGATTTTTAAATCTATTATTACTATTTATCTAATTAAAATCATGTCATCATAACAAGTTTAAAATTGGATCATGTCATCATAACAAGTCTAAAACAGTGTCATGCTCGAGGAAAGCACCCACGCCGTTGCCGCCAAGGCTAGCAAAGAGGAGGAGGCGACAGGGAGGTGTCGGGCCAACCTTCCTCACCACCGGTGGCGACTGCTTGATCTCGCGTGTCGCATCCTCTTCACGCCGGTGAGAACTGCGCGGCTGATCGTTGAGCTCGCATGGAGGCCGATGAGAAGTCCAACACGCCGCATGCACCTCCTGATCTGCAAGGAGGACGGTGGCCCCCTCGATACCTCGCCGCGCCACATCCTCTTCACGCCGTGTCTGGTTCGGTGGTCATCGGGTGGCGCCGTCGGCGTCGTGTGGTCGCCGTCCTTGCGTCACTCCTGGCTGCTCGCCGTCCTCGCGCTGCCGTTGTCCGGCCGTCGTCCGCTCATCCTCCTTGCATCGCCAGTGTCGTCCACTCGTGTTTTTCCATACGGCTTATCAGCTACCAAAAATAATTTATAATTAAAACTTTTATATATATGCTCTCAGTGATTTAAAAGCCAATACTAAAAAATAAATTACGATTGAGTAACCCAAAATCGATTCTAAATTAAGTTTTAAAGTTCAAATTTTGGATATGGCTTATAAGCTTAAAAAACAAATAAAAAATAATTTAGTTTTGTAGCGAGGGGTTACAAGTGATTGATTAGTGATATTAACCTTATGATTAATTAAGCATAAGTGCCGGTAGACTATTATTATTCGCTCAACAGTTGATAAGCCGTGGAAAAATAAAAAAGCAATACAAAATGATTTATATGTATAACTTATATATTTTTGTTTTTAGCGATCTAAAAGCCAATGCCATAAAATAAATCATGATAAGAAAAATCTTAAAATTAACTCTAAATTAAGTTTTAAAATTTAGATTTTGGCTGTGACTGATAAATAAAAAGCAAACAATCGACGTTGTGGTATCACGTGATGATGTGCACCGACGACGTGACACGCATCCGCGTGCGTCACTTGCTTGGAGCATCTTGCGGCCTAGCATCACATATTTTTACATCATCAACCTGCGTCTGTTGCCATCAGATTCCATCGAGGAGTTTCAAGCGAGTTTTTTACCTGCAGTGCAATATCGCAACGTGACTCCGTGAAAAAAAGAATCACCAAACCAAAAGCTATCTGAGTGGTTGAACTGTCGAACGGTCGAAGTAGGATACCTGCTTGTAACTTTTTTCCGTAGTCTTAATATTGAAAAAATGGTTATATATATATATATATATATATAGAGAGAGATGGGCTATGGTGCGGCATGCCGCACAGCCCCCTCCGTGCGGCACGCCCCGAGCCGTCGGATGGGCGCGATCGACGGTCCGGGGACATTCCCGCGCCCCGCCCGAGACCGCGCCTGTGCGTCCCGGGACCGGGGGCGCGACCCAGGGCTGGGAATGCCCCGGACTGTCGATCGCGCTCATCCGACAGCCCGGGGCGTGCCGCATGGAGGGGGTCGTGCGGCATGCCGCACCATAGCCCATATATATATATATATATATCAATATCTCTACACTTGGTGCGATGTAACTTACTAGGAGAGGGGGAAAGAGTTATCACGTTGGCTCTGGAGATATGAAAATCACCAGTTTTGGAGAAAAAAATAAAGAGAGAGAAATATAATTGTGTAAATTGATGGATAGAGTTGTATGTAAAATATAATTTTATTTATTTAGGGTACTGAAGCAAAGATATGCATATAAAATCTAACTCTACTTTTAAAATTTAGCACCCAATCTCCATACAAAACTGTGCAAAAGAATCCACTAATTTAGTCTATGGCTTTTTTTCTATACCATGTGACTGGGAATTCAAAAGATACTTCTAGTTGGATTGGATAAAGTAGTTTGCGTGTAGTACCATAGTGGACTCACTCACAACCCTGTCGACTGACCTGGCAACGGGATCATGCGATCATCATGATATTTGGCTCATTGCGATCTACATTCTATTTACCAGTAAGCACTACGTCAAATATAAGAAGTTTTGAAGTTAAACATATGTATTAAAAAATAAATAAAATTAAATAGGAGAAGATTGTAATTGTTTAAGAAAAAAATATATGAAAAAGTTGTTATATTTTAAAATAAATTTTGAATACCAGAATTTTTTATATTTTAAAATAAATTTAAACAGTAAAAATTATTATATTTTATGACGTAGAGAGTACCTACCTATCGTCAAAAGATTCCATCTAAGGTCGCTGGCATATGGGCCAGCAGCGACTGATTGCGACGGTTTTACAAAAGGGCATCCTGCATTTTCGGATCAGAAGAGAAAAAAGGTTCGATCTAGTGGAAGTGTCCACTGCCCCTGAATCTTGTCGGAGCAGAGGTTTCTTACTTTTTTTCTCCTCATTCCCCGGAGTCATCCGCACGATAAAAAAAAGGGCTTGGTTGAATTTACTCTCAGGAGGCAACGATATCTGTCCCTGTATGTGGGCCCTCTGCTCCTTCACCGCGTGCATAAAGTTTTCTCTCTTTTTTTGAGAAAAAAGAAGGCATAAAGTAAGTGCACTTGTGGCACCCCTACCTCGATGGGAGTCCACCATATACATACAGTACCCGATCCTTGAATCAGTAGTCGGATACATATATATAGTCATCGGTGATACAAATTCAGAGTACACTAAATATATTAAATACATAACAGAGTACATATAATACATATGGGAAGAATACATAAAAATGTTGCCATCCAAGACAGGCCCCAGATGGACAACGGTAAGAACAGGGTAAACTAGCGAGATACAGCGCAAACAGGGCGGAAGCAGGGGAGGAAAACTACTCGGCGATGGAACTCGACTATATCACAGGCTTGGTTGGGAGCTAAGCCCAAAACCTCAGAAGTCCTCGTAGTCGGCTTGGCCTTGGAAAAACTCGGCAGCAGTCGGGTCTTTGTCTTCTTCTCCAAAACCTTATATATATATATATATATGAACAAGGGTGAGTACTTTCGCACTCAGCAAGCCGGGGAAATATGCCATGTCGGCTAAGCAAAGGGGGCTAAGAGTCTATTTGCGAAAACAGCCTATAGAAACATTTTGCTTGTCAAATACTAGTGTGTCCAATTTTTAGTTGTCGAAAAGAGGCTCACGCCTCGATCCATTCCACAAGTTGCTTTTCAACAACTCGCCACATATAGTTACTGAATCATGTATTTCCATTTTCATCTTCTGGTGATTAACCGAGTGACCTCATAACTCGGCCATCATCCGAGTGACTTCGATCACTCCTTCGGTCTGCTGTTTCTCCAAGTGGCTCCGACCACCTGTTGACCCTGAGACTCGGCTGCAACTGGTTCTCAGCTTTCTTCAGTAATTTCGGATACAACCGGTTACCAGCTCATTCACTCCATTGGCTACAACCAGTTAGCTCAAATTCGCTGCTCTGGCTACAACCAGGTAGTCTGCTCTTCATCGTCTTCTGGCTACAACCCGAAGACTTTTCTCCTGTTAACTTTTCACACACTTGTTTATGGTGCTTCAACACACTGGGTCACATAGTCCCGTTTCTGGCCACACAGGCCTTCCATTTGTCACTCGGCAAATTCTGGTCACAATTCCCTTCCCATCAATCAATTTCATAAATCACTGGCAACCAAAACTACGCTATGAGAATCACCTTACACTGCCCTTAACCGTGGGCACGACTGTTCAAACAGTTTCGCTAAACTCTGCAGAGGGTGTATGCTTTACCCATATGACACGAAACTTACTCCGAGTACTGGCCGGTACCGGAAGTTCGTGATAAGGCTATTTTCAAAGCCAGTCTAGGGTTATCCAATGCCAGCAGAAGGATCCACACATGATCAGTCCTTTAGGTCGGCTCCAACCACTGTCAGCACCAGGGTTCACGAGCCATAACTCAGATGAGTCCACTCTAGTTGGCACCAGACTGCCCTAAACCTACAATTTACTCGGCCAGAGGCATCCCACTCTACCTGTATGGTCGCACTATAAAATGCTCGGATGCAATTCCTAAAGGAAACGGTCCTTATCGATAATACATAGCCAGGCCACACAGGCACTGTCTCTGTACATCAAGGTTTTCACAGAATTTCATTTATTTCTCAAACACGCCGATACGCAGAGTACCGGGTTTTTCAACAGTTGAGAAAAACCACTGTTTCCCAACCAACAATACAATCGCTACAGGGCTAAGCCATTCTACTCGGTAATCATACTCAAAGGATATGATGCCAACGGGCCATTTGTGGGGCTATCAAGGGAAAAATATATCAATATCTGTCGGCGAAACGGGACTGGGGGTCTCCACAGTCGCCGGGGACGCGTGGGTCTTCGGCCACGTCAGTTCCCCGGAGCCACAATCTGCACAAGCGACGGCCAGCTACGGTCGTCGTCCCGCTGAGCGCCGAGGCCCGAGCACCGCCCGGATCTAGGCGGCATAGGCCTCGCCCCCGGGAGGCCATCTCGCCATCGGCCCCGGGCTCGTACCCGGGGTGCCATCTCCATCGGCCCCGGGCCTCACCCCCGGGGCGTCGTCTCCATCGGCTTCGGCCCCGGGGCGTCATTGGCCTCGGGCCCGTGCCTTGCCTCCGGAGCGCCATCGTCTCACCCCCCTGCCCGGGGCCCACATGTCGGTCCTCGACAGGCTCTGCGCCAGCTCTCCAGCTACCCGCATTAATGGCGAGGCGACGGGGCGCCTCCCGCCTGTCTCCCGACAGAGAGCGGAGCCGTACGCTGTCACATCTCCATAATCTGGTCGCCCGACAAGGAACCGACCAGACATGCTCTGCCACAGCCGCCCGCAGCAGCGGAGCGATGTGGCGACCAGACGACCAGACCAGCAGCCGGCAGCACGCGACCAGGCGCTCCTCCAGGCGCGGTGCAGCAAGCGGCCGTGGGCGTGCGCGTCACATCTCCGTGCTCCGGCCGCCCACAGCAGCAGCTCCGGCGTGGCAACAGCAGGCGGACGTACACGACAAGACAGACCATGCCTAGCTCTCTCCAGGCTGCTCGGCACTGTGGACTCCCCTAATTCTATAAAGGAGGATCCAAGCCGACTAGCAGGAGAAAGGAAGCTGGAGCATTAGCAACCGCCGAGGACTCTCTGCTCTCGCGCTCTAGTTGCCACTCTCGCTACTGCCCTTCTTCCTCAGCGCCGGCAAGCGGGCTGAGCTCGCCTTGTAACAAACATACCATATTCACCTCCACATAGCATACACACAGGAGTAGGGTATTACGCTTCCAAGCGGCCCGAACCTGTCTAAATCCTCCTGTCTTCTTTGCGTGCTTTCTTCCTTTTGGCCCATCCATCGTCCCGCTGATACACACTGACGCCGACTTCGTCTGAGAACTACTCCCCTGGCCGAATCTCAAAGGGGGGTCTCCTGACTTCCCGCAGTCGAGGTTTCATCCTCCGACAATATCCTACCAAAATAAGTGCGGCTACTGGGTAGGTCCATCGGTTGCGCTTGCAAACCGAGGCGATCAATCTGAAGTGTAAACTAAGCATGCATATTTTGTAAACAACATAATTTTGCACATATAGGAGGCAATATGGTCAAAGGGGCTTGCCTTGTTCCTGCGGAAGATCTTCCTCGACGAAGACGGCTTCTGGATCGTCCGCCGGTTCAGGATCTGAACACGCAGAAGAGATAATTACTGATACGCTGAAAAGAGGTAAAACACTAGGAAAAGAACATCGCGGTAGTCGGCTGCAGAAAAGATAGCAGTCGGCTGAGGATGGATGGTAGTTGGATGAAAGTTTATCGTAGACGGCTAAGGTAAACTTGCGGACTGGGCAACAAGGCTCACCAGTTAGGAACTCTGGATGGTAGACTAGCTCGGTCTTCCATTCCTCTTTTACTTTCTTCACTCTGCTCTCCTTCTTCCTTGTGTTCCAACCGGAAGAACACAGCGACGATGCGACGAGCGACGGCGATGGAGCTCGGAGGGGGCAGAAACGGCTCCGGGGGCTGGGAAGGAGGAAGATGATGGTTTAGCGGTGAAGCTGGTGATGGCGGTTTGGCAAAGACGGCTGGGTTGCAAAACAGGGGAAAGAAGAGGCATGAATGGCCTTTATAGCCGGCGTGCGAGGCAGGGACACGGCGGTGCAGGGTGATAGATAGAGAAAAGGAGTCACGATAAACTGGCAAGGCTACAGCTAGCTGGCTGGGGCGACGCGACGTCAAGGCAGGGATTGACTTAGGGATTGGGCATGGGCGATGGAGTTGGTAGATACTGTAGCGACGATGAGACACTCAGATCGTGGCAAGGACGGGTTGGTGAGACTTGCAGACAGAGCCTCTGACTATCCATTGGTCCAAGCGGGTTCTTGAGGTGCGGCGGGTTATTGTCCACTGGTTCGAACGGGGTTGCGGGCAGGTGGAGATCGGGTTACGTCACCACTTCGACAATTGGCATCCAACGGGAGGAGCGTGGAAGTCAAGGCTGTTGTGCAACTTGGTGAGGCGATGAGACAGCACGTCCGTTGATAAGGCAAAGCGTCGTGAGCTTGACCGGATTGGGGCATGTTGGGGAAAAGATGATAGTAAGGCCGTCGCCAGAGGTTAGACACCGGGAGGTTTTCCCGCCAGTCCGGCGCTGCTGCAAAACAGACCGAGTGGACAGGGCAGCCGGGGTGGCAAGACAGAACGGGTTAATAAGGTAGTCGGTGATTGCAAGGGTTTACTCGGCGGCAAAGATGACCGAGTGGACAAAGGGTAAGATTCAGGAACTGAGTAGGAATCTACTCGGCACCAAGGGAAAATGTAGTCGGCTGGCTAGAAAGAGAAAACTGGGGCACAGCTGAACGGGATAGGAGAGGAGTTAGAATTCAGAAAAATGAATTCCAACAAAGAAAACTGGATTTTCTTTTAAAGATTAATGGGATAGGTCCATATCACATGCTCGGCTACCAAGTTTGTCATAAATTGATTGACACTCCATCAATTTGTACCAAGATTTTAATACCTCAACTATCAAATCTGACAAAAAAAACTCCCTTAAAGACGGTACAAATTGATTTTATTAAACATCTTTCATGATTTTGAAATTCAAATACTTTTTTACTTATATGAAACCTATTTAGCAAGAAATGTAAAAGTATAGTTAAATATAAGTAAAAGAGCATAAGTTTGGATGTCAAAATCGTGAAAGCGACAATAAAATCAGGTTATTGTATTTGGTGGAGTATTTTGGTTAGTACTTATACTTAAGTGGCGTAAAATATCTAGGGCGGCAAGTTTTGAGTAGGGCGTCTCTCGGGTAAAAAAAGTTAGAACTAACGTGGGTAAAATTTAGCACCAATCCGAGCATCAGGATGTCACTATTTAATTCACCAAAACTTTAGTGAGACAAAATTGGTCAGAATCCAAACCAGCCTTTTATAGTTGATGAATATCCTTTTTAGACGAAACCGACGGTTACACTTACCTATGGCACGAATCAATTTCTTGGTGAAATTGAGCTTTTAGGCTGTGTTTGAAGATAAAAGAAGGGGTAAAAGTTTTAGCGTACGTAAAACAATATAAATCATTAACTATAATTAATTAAATTTTAATTATTATAGTCTTAAAAAAATAGATTTATTTGATTTTTAAGTAATTTTTATATAAAAAATTTTTATAAAAAACACAATTAAAAAATATACTCATAAAAAAGATTGGATTTTTACTGTACTGTACCTTCGAACGGTAAATACGAGAGCACCGAGCACATCCTTCGAAGCGTGAACATGCTCCTTTGTCAATTCTCTACAATAAAAAAAGGCAGCGATGCGCACACCATTCCATACGCTTCATTATCCCACGCACCCCACCACGCTGGCCAAAGTAGTACTCCATCTGTACATGACAATCGTGCTCGCCTGTGTGCTTTCACTGTAGCCCGGCGTCCGCGCCTATGGACGGGACCATCCATCGGAGCAAGAGCCACCACCGCCGCCGCCACCAAAGCACACGCACCATGTCGACCGCACTAAGGTTCGTGTTGTGTCCTTATAGTAAATCCCGCACTAAATAAGTAGCAATCACAAAATATATGGTTACCCTTATTTAATATATCACGGTTATATTTTTAAAGTACTAATTAATTCTAATTAGTGGAGATGAGTCAATAAAAACTATGCATGTATTGATGTGTGACTACATTAATGAAGGATAAGGAAAGAAATTCATATCTAAAAGTGTTTTAGAATATGAAAATGATAAGTATTTTTTTAAAAAAAAATAAATCATAGAACGACAAATAATTTAAAACAGAAAAAGTATTATGATATCTCATCTAAATTTAAATAAATTTAAAAATAATTTAAATTTTTGATAAATTTTGTGCGTTTTCTCACGTCACCGGAGTAGGATAATCCCGCTTACTACTCTAGGAAAACCCTGCACCGTACCCAACTCTCTCTCTCTCTCTCTCTCCGTGGCTGGTCGGGTCAGCGACTCACCAGCGTGCGTGTGGTCGCCATCACGGCGATATCGCCAGCTCGCCGCCGCTGCACCGTCTCCATCGCCGGCTCGCACGCAGCGCCCATGGACAGGAAGGCAGGCAAAGTACAGATATTCGCATCAAAGTCCCAGGCGTGGGTCAGGCAGACAGGCTGGTGTTTTGAAGCTTTTGAGTTCAGGTCCAGCTTTTACCTAGAGGCTAGAGCACGCGTACAGGAACGAACACCAAACCGAGGAATTTTGTAGGATTTTAATTCTGTTGAAAATTTTTCTGTTTGGTTCTTTTAAACAAATGATTGAAGTTTTTCAAATCCTATTATTTTTTTAAGGAATATCTGAATGTATATAGAGTTTGGAGAAATATTAGCAATAACTCTTAAAAAAATTTCCTTTGAGTCTATCTCTCTAATCTAATTTCCATGGTCTATTCAAACATGCTTTGTAATCCTATGTTTTGTATATGACTTCCTACTAAAATCATTTTTTTCTATTATAGTGTTTTACCATTTTTGTGTTTTAAAGGAGGGCCTGAGTTTAAAAAATGGGCCAGTTACGAACTGATATTCAGCCTTAGTAAATTATATTTTTGGTTTTTTTCGGCTGGTTACCAGATTTGATCGGGACCTATTGGACAAGCAATATGATATACCATACTTACTTCAAAACATACATGCGTACGCACATACATTCTTCGCCCAAAACACTTTGAAAAGTATACGAAAGGCTTGTCCGGCTGTTTCGTACTCTCTCCGTCCCAGAATATAATAAACTAGGACTGGATGGGACATTAGGAAATGTCCCTAATGTCCCATCCAGTCCTAGCTTATTATATTCTGGGACGGAGTGAGTACTAAACAATTTGAAAAGCTTGTCCAATGCATCCATCCTTAGTATGGCAGCCACCCTCTTTATACTAGAATAATCTCCCAATTGGTATGCTGGTAAAGTTCAGCCGTGTTATGGTCTCTCGTCCTTGCGGCCCAACTAGGCGATGGGCCTGCCTGCAAGGTGAGGTGCAAGGCTGCGAGCGAGTGGTGCCACTTCGCTTATCAATCAACCAGCGCCGTGCAATGGTTGGATGTTTCCTTATACGTTCTTTCTGTTTGTTTAAACACCGTCTAAATGGTTATAAAAAAGAAAAAAATTACAACATCTATATATAACTTCATAAAATCTTAAGTCTAAACTCAGCTCATATGTCGAGAAATAAAAAATTACAAACCCAACATATGAATAGTACCAATATTATTCACATTTACACCTGAATTTGTTATTTTTATTTCTTAATGTGTAGCTTGAGTTTTAACTTTATTTTGGTGGAGTGATAAATGTCATCATACTCTATATTGCCAATTGTTTTTAGTTTTTTCCACAACCATTTGTACCGAAACTAAAAGAAAAATGGTATACGAGGGAACATTCCAAAAGGATTAGAATCCATCTCCTTTGTGTGGAGCAGAACTCATTGAATATAAGTAGTTTAGATGTAATTAAGGGATCTAGTATTAATTAAAAAGTAAAAGATATAATGAGCTAAATAAGTAGTTCGTGAGTAAACTCATTAAGCTTACGAGTTAAAAACTTAACTTAGAACGACTTGTTATGACTGTAAGTTAGAGCCAATCTAAGCCACAAGCTTCGAATTTTTTTTCCCCCACCCCTAACGAGGACCATCGACATCGAGCGAGCGCGATCATTCAATCGGGACCATCCGCGATCCATGATCCGTCCATCCCGGCCGTACGCTGGTCCACGCGATCATCGATCGCCACCGCCACGCCACGCGCGGCCTCGCCTCTGTGCGCTGCTCTGCTTGCTTCCCAGTCGCTCATGGCGGGTGTTGTGTCACATGACGGCACGTGATGCGCCGCGCGCCGCCACGTGAGCGTCCCCGTCAACTGAGCCCTCTCCCCTCGCGCTCAGCCGCTGGTACGACACTGACGCCGGAGAGCGACGGACGGAGGTTTGATGGATTGCAACTACTGTGTCAATAGTATTGCATGTCACTCGCCGGCCGATCGCCGGAGTCTTGAGACCTCAGCACTTGTCCAAGCTTTTTATGGACCTATCCTACCTACTGCAGGTCATATGAACATGTGAGTATGTGAGACATTCGATATAGAGAGAATGGAAATCATATATTGTTCTTGGCGCTTGGCTGACACCAGGTTCCCCTATGCCACAGGAACCAGGTTACTAACAAAAAAACATCTTATATATCGACCAAGTTTGAAAATATTTAAACAAAAACTAAATTGTTGTTAAAATTTGTCTAATTTTCCTTTGTTTTGATTGGTAACACACAGTTACCACCGTTGGTAAGGAGTCCGTGGAAGGCATATTAAGGTGGCATTTACTTCAGCTTCTTTATCTAGCTCGTAAGCTGTATGAAAAATAAGAAACCTTATTAGCACGTGATTAATTAAGTATTAACTATTAAAACTTAAAAAATAGATTTATTTAATTTTTTAAGAGATACTTTCATATAGAATTTTTTTTTTTAACAAAAAACTCACCGTTTAGTAGTTCGAGAAACATGCTTGCGAAAAACAAGACAATAAACAAAAGCCATAAGCACATTCAAACATGGCATAAGAGACTTAAAAGGACATGCTCAAGATTGTTCCATTGACAACACATGAAAAACCATGGTTGTGATTCGATGTACCGTCATTACATATATATATATATAGAGAAAAAAGAACAAGGGTATCCATTCAAGACAGTGCCAAACTCAATAATAACACCTGTAGACTGTAGTTGCATGTTTTAATCAGGGATAAAGCGACTGAGCGCAGGCAGCAAACCTAATAATGCCTGTCCAGTTCTTCCAGACCATATAAAATCTGAAGAATTTCCGAGATTGTGGGCGAGGAAGGATTTCACATAACATATCCAACAGTATTATACACAAACTGTGGGAAAATGAGAACACCGAGCACGGATGCGCATCCAACTTTATCGACCGAACCAGCCTTTCTGGGGCTGTACATCGCTGTCATTCATCAGCTTGTCGAGCACCACGTTCAGATCCACATTCTGCCCGTTCTCGGTCAGCCTCCGCACAGTCGCCCTCACTTGCTCTCTTGAGAATCCCATTGTTGCAACCTTCTCGACTACATCATCAACTGGCACCCTGTTGCCCGAGGAACCACTTGGGCTGGAATTGATAGGGACTGCTTGTGGTAGTATTTGGGCTGTTGGGAGCCTGCCATAGTTGCCACTTCCTCCGGAAGATGGCCCTGAGGGAGCAAAAGGTGAGGAGGATGGCTTCATCCCAGCACTGCCGCGGTGTGAAGGGGATCCGCTGTAACCATATGATTCAGAGAAACCACTTCCTCCCTGTGGCCCGTACCCACCAGCACCATAGGACGGCGGTGGACCAGAGTTAGGCCTGCCTGCAAGAGGTTCATACATGCTTGGGTTTTGCCCATAGAAAGGAGGGGCAGGTCCACTAGGCGGAGGCACATAAGGTGAAGGAGGGCGGACATTTGGTGGGTAGCTCTGTGGAGGTGCATATGACATGGCTTCTTCTGGCTGCGGGGGTGCAGCAGGTGGGAGTGGGGTCGAAGGGTTAGCCATTCCAGACTGAGGCGGTTGTGAATATTGAGGAAATTGGGGTGGGGTTTGGTACTGCTGAGGCGGCGTTGGAGGGGCCTGTGGCTGTGGAACTGGAGGGGTTTGATACTGCTGGTGCATGGTTTCAGTCAGCTGAGCAGGCGGAGTGTAGTAGGGATCCCGTGGTAAAGCTGGCACAGAGGGAACTGGAGCAGGAGGAACTGATGGTACTTGTGAATGTGGCAGATGTCCTGGATACTGCGATGGAGGTTGGCTTTGAAGAGTTAAAGGTGGAGGCGGCGCATTTGGAGCAGGAAGGGCAGGAAGTGCTGGTGGTTGTGATGAGGTCAGGGCTTGATGCTGTGGCTGAATGGCTGCCTGATGTGGAGCTACTGGCTGCTGATGTGAATCTGTCTGTGCAGATCCAACATTTTCTGATGACATGGCGTCAGACTTGGGCAGCTGGAGCTTTGCAAGATGGAGCTGTGTCTCAACAATTTCCTGTTTGTCGCGCAAAATCTGCACACCAGCTTGGACCTGCATGTGATGCATCAAAAATTTTAGAGGAACAGAGTAAGCCTCATAGCAGTGTGGACAGCTACTATTACAAACCACTGTATAGATCATACCTCTATACATCAAACAACTCTGTTAGTACTAATAAGAAAACATGTGACATACTCTAATCACGAAAACAGATTAATGGTGAAACATCAATGCACAAGTAAAAATCAAAAGGAAGATAAGGAAGGTCAAGATGTAAGTAATTAAGTATGCATTTAGCCATAGCAAGCCATCTACGTAAGCATCCTGTCTAGTATTTACACTCCACTGAATGAGCCCTAAGCACCAAATTATAGTGAAGTACTTTTAGCACGGTAGATGGTAACTTTTAATTAGTTATTCAAGGATGCTAGTATAGCATAGCATATCTATTCAAACAGATATTCAATTATCTGGTGCCAACAATCACATAACAGGACAAACCACGTGAAAAGATATGCATTAAATAAGAAGTTTGGCATGCAAGAATAGGTTAATGAAGCAAAAAATATCCCAGGTAGACTATTCAGCCAGATCCTAAGTCGCTACCACAAGGGTTTGATGAGTCACAGCCATAGAGGTTAGCAAGATAGTCTCTTAATTAGCTACATCATCTCTGACATATGGGGAAGAAGATATGGGGTAGAAAGGTAGCATATATGCAACAGGCAAAGATACGATGACATGCTAATCCAAAACAATACAAATGTTTTCCCCCTTTACATAAAAGACACTTGTTTCAATATGGCCTCAGCTGCGTTGTATAAACATTTATGTCAGCAAGAGAGAGAGAGAGAGAGGGTACCTCCCTAAGCATGTTCTCAAGCTGTCTCAGTTTTCCATCAGTGCTGCCATTATAGTTGCCGATTGTTATCTTCAACTCGTCAACAGAATTTTCAAGATGGTGTGTTCTACCTTCCAGCTGGGAAAGCTTTGAACTTACACCTTCCAGTGCATGCAATAGGTTATCAGAATATTTCTTCATGGTTCGATCAATGTCTGCCATGGTAACCGTGCCAAAGTTACTCCTGTCCTCCTCGTGGCTAACTTTCTTTAGCACATGAGGCTCCAATATGCCAGCACTCTTCCCAAGATAAGAAAATAAATGAGTATGTAATTTATATGATAAAGAACAGGGTATCAATGCTGTTAAACACAACCATGAATCAGGAACGGCTAATTTTGTGCAATCAAATACTTGGGGGAAAAAGAAGAAACTCGTATTCGTATATGCCAATAGTTTGCTGACAACCAGCAGACATCGCACGACACTAACTAATTAAGAGAAACTAAATACAACAAAATATGGTTAACAAGAGTGCAGATGAAATGGATATATGGAGCGCTGCAAATTTGCACCATCTGGATGCCAGATGTGCTCAATACAATTCAGTCATAGGTGAAAATACCTAATACATCATAGGTCAAAACACAATTCACTGCCACATTCCTGTATGATCTTTGCAAAGATCCTCAGCGATAAGTTTCATAGTGCAAACATACTTGAAGCTAGCAGCATAAGAAGATGACCTGGCTTTAAAAATGTGCATCAATAATCTTATGCATATTTGGCTTTGCTCAGTTAACATAGTTACAGAATATGGTATATTAGCACCCTCACAGTATTTTAAGTGTCAGTATCCCATGAAAACCACACAAAATAGTTCCGAGCATTTTTTATTGACGACGAATTAACTCGTGGCGTATCACTACCAAGTGTAATTATAATTTGTGCGTCTCATCACAGTTCACAAGCTAAGATCCTTTCTTACTAATGTAGAGTACAGTTCTAGATGTTCATCGACATGAAAAGGTTTTCGCTATATATTTCTGATGGAAAAAAGTCTACTTCACACCCTAAAGTATTGGGGTTGGTCTACTTAACGCCCTGAACTATGAAACCGAGTATTCTGCCCCCTGAAGTATGAAAACCAGCTCAAATAACCCCCTAGGATGATTTTGTAGGTGGTTTTCCCATTTAGATGATGATGTGGCTGCGGTATTGCTTGCATGGCACAAAGATTAGTTCACTAAAACCAAATTGACCCAAACGTTTCTTTTCACTCATTGATTGACAAGCCTAAAAATTACATGCTAACACTAATGTACACCATTCTCATGCCATTGCACTTGTTAAAAAAAATACTTAATCGACTCTATCACCATGTCATCGTTCCCTCCATAGTCCAAATGGCAAAAACCACCGCTACATGACCATCTACATTGCAAAACCACTTACAAAACTACTGGAAGGGGTTATTTGAGCCGGTTTACATACTTTGGGGGATAGAATACCCGGTTTCATAATTCAGAGGGTTAAGTAAACCAACCCAAATACTTCAGGGGGTGTAGACCTTTTCCTTTCTGATGCCAAGGCATGAAACGTAGATGGATCGACAGATCTAGCGGGGAAGGCCATACCCACCGATCAAAAAAAGAAGTATACCTTTAGGTTGTAGGACGCGGAGGCAGCCTTGGAGCCGGAGTCGAGGGACCCCCACGAGGCCGGCGCGGCCGCGGCCGCGGCGGCGGCGGGGGCGGTGGTGCGGATGGGCTGGAAGTCGTAGCTGGGCAGCACGTCGTCGGCGCTGCCGTTGGACCTGTGGCGGCGGCGGAGCCGGTCCTCGATCTCCTCCTGCGGGTTGGGGCTCATCAGATCGAGGAGCTCCCCGCCCCCGCCGCCGGAGGAGTTGGAGGCGGAGGCCGCGAGGCCGAGGATCTGCTTGTCCATGAACTGCGACGTGTTCATCGGAACTGGTGGTCCGCCTCCTCGGCGGGAGGGTTGCGGCCGTGCGGCGAGGGGCGGCGGTTGGTGGAGCTTGGAAGGAAGCGAGCTGGGAAATGATGGCGAAGTTGGAGGAGGAGGAGAGGGATCCAGATGGGAACGACGAGACGAGACGAGACGAGACGCGAGTGCGAGTCGGTTGGCTTTGCCTGCTTCTCTTAACTGGGCCTGATTTAAGTTGGCCTTGTGGGCTCGTTCTCTGCTGGGCCAGATAAAATGTACGGGTAGGCTTTAATGGGCCTCTTTACAACATAGACCTGGAATTTTTTTTTATTTTTATATTTTTTAAAAATATTTAAAAAGTATATTTTCATTTCAAAATTTTATAAAAATATACTCCAACGCCCTCCCGGAGTATGTTTTTTTGAAAACACCCTCCCAAAAGACGATTTGATGACGTGGCAGAAAGCTCTAGGGCGAGCGGCCGGCCGCCTGCCATTTTGCAGGCGGCCTCCTGGCCATAAATAAACCGCCCTCTGGGAGGGCGGCAAGGGGGCCGCCTGCAAAAACACCGTCCGCGGGGCCGACGCTTTTGCAGGCAGCCCCCTTGCCGCCCTTCCAGAGGGCGGTTTATTTATGGCCAGGGGACCGCCTGCAAAATGGTTAATTCTTTTGTTTTTTTCGCTCTTTTTTTATTTTTTTTCGGTACCTTTTGTTTTTTTTTGCAACTAGGAACTCAAGAAGAGCAAAACCTTAGGAAGGTACAGTTCAAACCGATGTAAGATGTGGTCTGTAGAAATCTGTGAGCGTGCTTTAAAACCCGTGCTGAAATTTCGGACCTCGAAAACTCAATCTTTCCGGCCGAATTTCGCAAAATTTTTCGGACAAATCCGGCAAAGCTGGAGAGAACCTTCTGGAAAATTTTCTGTAGATGTCCGCAAAATACTTATTTGCTCGATTCCAAAACCGTATGTGAAACTTATACCTATTTTAAGATAGGTAGGACGCGTTAGTATTTCGCGGCTCAACCCCACCTAATCTGGGAATAAAAGAAAAATCAGGAAAGCATCATCAGTGATTCGTACCCCACCTAATCTGATACAGATTAGGGATAGAGTATTTGGAACAAAATAAGAAATAATAAGAGATAATATGATACAGATACCTAATCTGTCAATCACTATGTACGAAACTGATCGGATTCCAATAGCTAATTTTACTGCTCGAATCACACTGTCGCCGACAGTTCTGCTAATTTCAAGGATGATCTGAAGTCTTGAGTCTATATGCATGTTCTCCCCACTACAGGGACATTCAGAGAAGATCTCTATATCGTTCTCGTGCAAAGACATTCTGAATTTGAAGAAAGCAAACACAAGCTATGCATCTGTGCAAACGAAGAGAATAGTTAAGAAACACACTTGCATTAATTAACATTAGCGTATAAAACCATGACAAAAGAAAATCCAGCCTGAACCAGCAGAGCTAAGCAACTTACAAAGCTCTCACACTAAAATTATTTTTCGACCTAAGTAAAAATAAAAACACCGAAAAATATTGACTTGTCTCTGTCCTTCACTGGACCTCAGTAAACATACTCGACACGGGACAACATCGACGACGACCCGGTCCACGGCACATCGATGGTCACCATGCCGTCCACGTATTTGAACTCAACATCCTGGCCGTTCACCTTGCACAGCCGTGGCCTCGCCGACGAGTACACCACCATCGCCCCGGCGCCCTTCACCGCCACCTCCGCCGCCACGTCGCCGTCCTTCCTCGCCTCGAAGCCCTGCACGGCGCCACCGGCGTTGAGCATGTTGGCAAGCCCGATGGGCGCGAAGCTGATGTCCCTCTCCGGCGAGATGGCCCTCACGGGCGCCACCACGAGGAGCTCGTAGGTGAACGGCTCGAGGGTGAGCTCGACGGACTCCTCGTGGCGCAGCAGCTCCAGCTTCCTCGCCTCGACGAAGTAGACGGCGAAGCGATCGACACACTTGACGGCGATGGGGCTCCTGCCGCCGCTCTTCCACTCGACGTCGGCGGGGCCGGCGCGGGCGGTGACGGGGACGGAGAACTCCGACGCGCACTTGTTCCGCCGCGCCTCCCGGCTCCACCCGCCGCCCTGGCAGTTGAACGCGCCGAGCACGCCGGAGAACTTGTTCACGTTCCAGATCTTGAGCATGGTCTCGCCGTCGTGGAGCGGGTCGGAGAAGAGGCAGTCGCGCGTCGGCAAAGCGTAGTGCTCGCACCGGAGTATCGTGCCGTCAGGGAGCGCGAGGCGGCGGAGGAGCTCGAAGTCGTGGCAGCCCACGGCGTCGCTGACGTACACCGGCCCGCCGGAGACGGCGCGGGAGGCGGCGTGGAAGGAGGCGCAGGGGTGCGTGGACTGGAACATGTCCCAGTCCGGGTGGATGAAGTTGCCCATCCAGAGGGAGTTGAAGGCGCAGTGCACCATGTGGCAGCCCTGCAGCCAGAACGTGCCGTTGGGGTCGCCGGAGGGGTCGGTGCACCAGAAGTCGTCGCCGACGCGGCCGAGCGCCACCGCCTCCGTGCCCAGCAGCATGAAGTCGTTGCAGTGCTCCATGCTCGCGATCACGCCGTTGCCGTTGAAGTGGCGCCGCACCGACTCCGTCAACCCGGCGAAGTAGGCCTTCGCGAGCGCCACCCGACCGCCGTACTCCTCGCACAGCATCTCCAGCAGCTGCAATGCAACAACACGCCAAGGTTATTTTTTTTTTCACAGCCATTGCTGTCAAAATCTGCATAGCTTTCATGGCATAATTGCAGCTCAATTAAAGGTTGTTTAATTTGGCTTATACCGCTGGTTTATAAGTATTAAAAACTAAAAATTTATTTATTTAATTTTTTAAAATACTTTCATATACAAAGTTTTTTTTAAAAAATAATTTTACGTTTCAAAAAACATGCTAATAAAAACCGAAGAAGAAGCTAGAAAACAAAAGGAACACCACCTAAATCAAAGAAAAATTGCTCTTTTTTTTTTTTCTGGTTCTAAGTGGATTAGCCTGTGATAGAAAACGACGTGGTGTCAAGTTTGTGGATTTCCCTACACTTCAGGTCACTGACAATAGACAAGGACGGCCTCATGAATTGTCTCTCAATTGGATTGACGTCCAGATTTATGAGTCGAAATAAGAATTCACGACCGGTACTAAATTTGCAAAACATTTGCGGTCAAATCATTTTCATGAATTGAAGATACTGAAACTGATGCAATTTCAAGCGTAAAAATGATTAACTTTCTCTGATCTACTTATGGCCATGAGCCTAAGCTTATGACTGTACTAGTAGTAGTTTCCAGGTTCATCCAAAAACCTCGAGAAGACTAGAAACCTCTGCCTCGTCACGTGCACCGCTTATGCTTCTCTACACTGCTCATGATCTTCGCAAATGGAGAGGGCAAAAGTTGTCGGAACACTTACATGGATGACGTCGACCTTGACGCCGTCAATGCCGGAGGCCTGGAGGTGGGAGTGAAGCCCCTCGTAGAGTTCGCGCGAGCGGCGAGGGTCGACGAGGCCGACGCCGTTGTTGACGATCTTGTCGACGGCGAGGTCCTCCATGGTGCGCTGGAGCCCCGGCGAGAGCTTCGGCGCGATCACCTTCGCCGGCGGCAGGCCCGGCGCGCCGGGGCGGAGGCCGCCCCAATACCCGCAGAGCGCGTGCCACACGTACACCTGCTCCACCGTCGGGAACGCCGCCTTCATCTCGCGGACGAACCCGCCCATGCCGCCCTTGTAGTTCCTGAACTTGTGGTTCTCCTGGAACTTGATCAGCCTGCACGGCATCTGCTCGCCGGCCGACGTGCGGTTCATCCCCTCGGCGCCGCTGTCCGGGTCGTCCTCGTCGTGGCAGATCGACTGCCACCCGTCGTCAATCAGCACCAACCCCGGCGGGCACCCGCCGTCGGCGAGCCGCCGCACGCCCTCCCACACCCCCTCCGGGTGCACCTTGAGGTAGAAGGCGTCCCACGTGCACCACCCGAACTTGTCGACTATCGGCGGCGGCGTCTTCTCCTCCAGCAGCCGGAACGTACCGAGGTGGGCGCGGACCACCTTCATGGCATCCTTGACCAGGTCAAACGGGTCGTCCCCTGCGTGCAGGTATAGAGCGCTCCTGAACACGGAGCCCCTGACTGTGGACGACCCGCTCTCTAGGACCATGTCCACGTAGTCCTCCACCTTCCCAGACTCGAGGCAGGCCCGAAAGGACCCCTCGACAATCGGGAGGAGGAGGACGTAGGGACGACCGGTCGGCAACTCCGTCGACCGGTCGAGGATCATCATCTGCGTCTCGTTCTCCACGTCCCTGCCGTTTGTGCCCACCCAGTGGGTCGTCCACCACACCTTGAAACGGAAAATGCTCATGAACCTCGTGTCACGGAGCTTACCGATGGGCACCACGTGACGGTCCTTGGCCGCCGGCGCGTCGAAGCCGAGGAAGCTGCCGGCGGCCCCGTCTGCGTTTGGCACGAGGGTGGACGCCGGGGTGAGGCGGATGTTGGCCGGGACGTCGAGGAGGAACGGGTGGCCGTCCACAGCGAGGTCCTTGCCCTTGAGCGTGAACCGCGGCGGCTTCATCAGGCCGTCGACGGCGACGACATCGCCGATCAGGCCGTCCTTGGCCTTGCTGAGGTTGGGCGCCATGGCGAGGCTGGCTTTGGTTTCTTGGGAGGCTTCGAGAGTTGAACGGGAAGAAGAGATGGAAGCTGAGACTCTGCACTGGTTTGCTTCTTCGTGGGGCTTTGCTGAAGAGATGAGAGGCCAATTGGCGCCCAATTTATAGAGGTTTTGTGTGGGGCCACAACGACTCTTTCCTTTTATAAATTATTTATCTTTGTCAGTTTATTTCTCCTGCTGTCCTGCGATAGCCAAGGAATTTCCCTCTATCTTTCAATCTCCTTTTCAATGGTGTATGGAGAACCTTCCGGTGATAATTAATTCGCATCATTTTATGGGCTAATCTTTTGGAAAAAGTTTTATCCGCTAATTAGGCCCTGTTTGCAACTCCAGTGAGGCACAGCTTATTATTTTTTTCCGCGCGCACGTTTTCCAAAACGATAAACGGTGCGTTTTTTTAAAAATTTTCTATATGAAAGCAACTTAAAAAAACAAATAGATCCATTTTTCAACTTTTTAATAGTAAATACTTAATTAATCATACGCTAATAACGTTCCTCGTTTTACGTGCGACTTATTTAAGCCACCCAATAAACACTTAAAAACACACCCTTATCCTCTTCAGATTCCTTCTTGCCCTGACCGAAAATACAGCAAGGAATCCAGTAATCCAGTGGCCCATTTCCATTTGGTGATTATACATGCATCAACGGAGGATTTTCAGCTGTGATGTAAGTAGCCGATAGCGTAGCATTCTCCTAATTAATGGAAAGGATCTTGCTTATTATGACAGAGATTTTCTTGTAGCGCTGATGGTGATGGATTGTTCCAGGGGTAATTTTTCCCTGGGTAAACATCATGTGTACATGTGGTGCCTTCTCTCCTGACGTCGTGGAGTGCCCTAAATTGCAAATGGCCGGTTAAGCAAACAATCTTTTACAATCTCTTGGTTGAAAGGTTTATCCAAGTTTCCGTTCAAACCTGAAATATATCTTCATTCAGTCTTGGAAGAAATCCTTATTCAGAAAAAGAATATCTGATTGGCTTTCAAGAGAGCCTCTCCTAGTGCCACGTCAACCGGGAGGAGCAGTCACGACGCACGTGGCGGCGGTAGGACGCGTGTGACCCCACACGAGTCGACGTGGCACACGCTTGCCTCGGTAACTGATCCGCTAGCCGCGTTTCTCCGGGTATTAATTTATTTTGGAGGAAGTTCAAATGTTCAATAGACAACTGTTAGTTAAAAAATTAACACATCATCTAAATCTAATTTAATAGCCTATCTATACAAAATTAGCTATATATACATCCTACAGAATTAATATCAAGCCCATCTCTCTCCCGCACGCAGCTTATTGTAATCTATGGCTATAAATCCGTAGCCCCTTTTCTCTACTCTTTTCTCTCTTTCAACTAAACCCAAATATAACATACAACTTTTATAATCAGCATGTATCTTACTCCCTTCGTCTCAAAATAATAAAACCTAGTACTGGACCCCTGTCCAGATTCGTAGCACTAGGATATGTCATATCTCCAGATTCGTAGCATTAAGATATGTCATTTTTAATACTAGGTTTTATTATTTTGAGATGGAGTGAATATTTTACTAACTCTAAGAGCATCTCTAACAATAGTCTCCATTTTATAGTCCTCAGAGGTTAAATAGGGGCCGCTCTATTTCATTTGAACCCTAAAAATGTCTTGAATTTCAGTAACAACCCTTATTTCTTAGTCCCTATTTTTTCTATTGGATTTTACCATACGCTATATGTATATGCCTAGTTCAATATTATAATAATTAAAACATAAATATTTATAACACATGCAACTCATCCATATACATACAAGCAAACAGTAGTATTGTCTCTTTCTTGACCTTATCCTCTCAGCTAGCAAGCAGAAAGAACAAGGAGGAGGAGGGATGCTTAAGCAGGTGGGCGCCCGAGCGGGCATCGGCCGATAGGAGGGGCACATGAGCAAGCTAGGCGGGTGGCGGTGGCCAGCCGGCCGGGTGGCCATGCAGGCGTGCGGGCAGTAGCAGCCGGGCGGCGGCCAATAGAGATAGAAGGCGTCGCCAGGTGTGCGCGGAAATAAGAGAAAAGGAATTGTCGTTTGCGTCAAGAGTCCTCAGTACTGGGAGCCGGGGGGGATGATTTGGGAGCCTCTTTATTTTGGGGGCCTAAGGCCATTCCCAGTGACATGTTTTATTTTTATGTTTTCAAGAGTGCTCTATAAGCAGTAACATATTTAGTTGATGCATGAAATAGCTCACACAATGCATTGTTTATTTTTGTTATTTTATAGACAATATATTTAAGACACAATTTACATTGAAAATAGTGTATAAATATTTTCATCTAGATGAAACCTATTTTATTTCTCTCTTCATTAACTCCTTGACACATTATCAAAAATATTGACATTACATTCTATTTAATGAGAATGAAACTCCTAGAATCACTGTTGAACTTAGGGTGCGTTCTAGACAGCCTTGTGGCTTGGCTACTCCCTCTACTTTTGTTAGCATGCTTTTCAAACTGCTAAACAGTATGTTTCGTGCAAAAACTTTCTATACAGAAGTTGTTTTAAAAAATCAAACAAATTCATTTTTTAAGTTTATAATAATTAAAATTTAATTAATCATGTGCTAATAAATAGTCTCTTTTTACATGCCAGGACAAGCTAAGCCCCATAAACCCTTTAGAATGTAGCCTAGTTTTTTTTTTAACGTCCAAAAATTACTTAGGGATGGGTTAAGGGTCCCACTGGAGAAGCTCTAAGCAGTAAACCCCTCCCTGCGTTTCCAGATCTCGTTTCGTGGATAGAAGTGGCCGACTTGACCAGCGACGAACCCACCAACCCTCCAGCCGTCCAGGGGCTTCCAGGAGAGCCCCCTCCTCGTCCGCCACGATTCTGGAACCCCCGCCCGTGGGCCCCACCGAGGTCCGTCTTGTTTTCTCTCTTTTTTTTATTTCTTTTTACTCGTCGTTGGCAGTTGGGATTGAAGCCCAAATGAGAGCATACAGGAACTTTTCAACGACGCCGTCTTACGTGGCAGTGTCACAACTACGTGGCTGACTATCCCGCGCGGCTCCAGGCCCAGGGTCAGGTAGGTCACCCGTCGTAAAAACGCATAGCTAACTAATCCACGTTTAACCACGCGGGCTTAATCACGTGTACTCTCTGGCTAACTAGCCAATTTGCAGGCACCTAGGAGATGTATGGGCGGTGCAAGTTACGCATCGTTCGATATACGCAGTAGTAGTTCTCTGCAGAATACACTGCACACCGACCTCCTCGACAAGGACCTATGGTACAGATAATTAAAACCGTCGTTATCGCGTGCTCCAAGTCAAAGATCGTACGAGCACTGCTGCGACGACTAACCCGAAATGATAGTACTGTTTTTTATTTAAATTTGTTCTAAAATACTACTATTTTTTTATCTATCAACAAATCACAATTATTTCTCTATTAATTTTTTCATCTACCTTTTTATCTCAACCACTGCTCGCTCACTGTAACCTTAATTTTTTTCAAAAGACAAAAGAGAGTAGTCCATAAACACTTTTTTCTCTGATTTCAAATGCATGTCACTGTTACTATATCTAACTATTAACTTTAATTGCTCGTCTTTTCTTTTCTGCAAGAGTTTTATGTATACTTACACAAAAGAGATATATTTGCAACGTATATCGTATTGTAAATACAACCATAGATTAATCGTTCTAAAACTATTAATGTCAAAGTTGAAACACCAGTTATCAATAGTGACGAGTAAGTAAGAACAGACCGAGTACATGACACGGATGCAAACTGGAATGGATAAGTGGGCCCAGCCTTACAAAGGCTTGCATGCGTGGCGTTCGGTACACAGAACCGTGGGCTCGTTGGCGCGATGCAAGAACGCGGCCGGCTTGTCAATGTAACGTAGTACGTGTGCACGCCGGCCGGTTGGATCCCCTGGTGGCCGGTGAGCGCGTTTCAGCCTCGTTTCGACCGGGCGTGTGCCTTACGTGCGCCTCGCCTCGAATTAACTTATTATCCTGGCTTACGCAAAACAAAAAATATTATTAATATATAATTAATTAATTATTAATTATTAAAAACTTAAAAAATAGATCTATTTGATTTTTTAAGATACTTTTATATAGAAAATTTTTTAAAAAACACAATATTTAGTAGTTTGAAAAGCGTGCTCATGAAAAACGAGAAAATAAGTCGGGCTTATAAGCCCCTTTGAACGGGACGGAAGAGACATGAGCTTATAAGTCGCACGTAAAATAAGAAATATTATTAATGTGTAATTAATTAAGTATTAACTATTAAAAACTTAAAAAATAGATCTATTTGATTTTTTAGAGATACTTTTATATATATTTTAAAAACATATCATTTTACGTTTTGAAAAATATAGTAACGAAAACCGAGAGAGAAGAAAAAAGAAAAGCAAACACTGTGAAAGGTACTGATCTTGTGGACCGATAGCTTAAGATACACCTCATTTAGTGTGTACATACTTTTCGTATTTTTTTAAAAATTTATTACAAATTTTTTAAGAAAATCAAATAAATTTATTTTTTAATCTTGTAATAGTTACTCCTCAAATCATACAATTGGTCTCATTTTACTTGCAAATCCATCGACTCGCAGCCTAACTAGCATCATCAGATCGTACGTGTCCAGTCATCTAACCTTGTGCTTTGGCTTAGGTCAATGAGTAGAAAATTTCACACAGATTCGACCTGATAGTTCTGTTTTGTACAGTAATAAAAGAATGATACTCCAATTAACGAGCTGTATATGTGTGCTGAACTGCTGACCGGCCGTTACGTCGCTGCGCTGTTGGATGTGACGACGAATGGTTGAATTGAATACAGCCGCGGTTGGTGTCGGTCTAGCTTGGTTGCCTGGCCGGTGCATATGGGCGGTGTGCGTGTGGTTTAGCTAGGACTAGTTGCTCTGCAGGATAGACCTCCTCCTTGGACGGCTGACTTCACCCAAGAGGAGTCCTCCAGGTGTTCAGCTCGACGACCCATCTCTTTCGATCGAGAAAGCGGCAGCCACACACCTGCAGATAAACGCTGCACAGCACGACAAATCGATCGTCCAGATTATAAAAAGTACTCTATCTCAAAATAATAAAATCTAATAGAAAAAATGTCTAGCTAACCATAGTGAAAAAAGAGTGAGGAATATCTGCACTCTGCCGAGTGCCAACTGCCAAGCGCTCCTATCCGCTGCTAGTTCAGGCTATTGGAATCTGGAAGAGCAGGCAATCCGTGTGAGCAGCAAATCAATAGTTGCCCGTTCAAACAGCGCGGTACTAGGTACACCCTTCACTCTAAAAATAAATTTATCTTTAATCTACCTTATTTAATTTTATTTTTAAAGTATACAATTAATGTATTGAAGTTTGTTAAAATAAATAACAAGTATATTAAAGTTTAATTTTTTATTTTTTATCTTTATATTGGTATATGTGAGATAAATTAAAGGTAAACTTATTTTGGGTGGAGGTAATAGTATTTTTTTTCTTTTTCTTTTTTGGGTTTTGTTTTCAGGTGCGAGCAGGTGCTTCCAGATTGCAATGCAGCTAGCAGAACTGAACTTCCGGCTGCGATTGGTCCGGAGGCAAATGAAACAGGAGACATCTTTGTTGGCTGCACACGCATGTCTGTGGGGTGGGGATTGGGATCTTGGCGGTTTGGATCGAGCTGCGCGCAGAATCTAAAATCAATTTGAGATTTGAAATTTAAGGCTGAGTTCGGAAGTGAGGGGAGAGAAAAAAGTTTTCCTCATTTGTTATGAGCACGTTTTCCGAACTATTAAACCATCTTTTTTATAAAATTTTTCTATATAAAAGTTGTTTTAAAAAATTATATTAATCTATTTTTAAGTTTAAAATAATTAATACTTAATTAATCATACGATAATGGCTTACATTGTTTTGCGTAATCCTCTTCCTCTTCTCTCACTTCCGAACTATCCTTAAGTTTGAGTTTGAATATGTGGGTTAGAAGGGAAACTCTCCTCGTTTTTATAAGCACGCTTCTCGAACTGCTAAACGGTTTATTTTTTATAAAATTTTTTATATAAAAGATTTATAAACGGTGTGTTTTTTATAAAAATTTCTATATAAAAGTTACTTTAAAAAATCTATTAATTTATTTTTAAGTTTAAAATAATTAATACTCAATTAATCATATACTAATAAATTATCTCATTTTATATGTTCTTCTTTTTCTTTCCTCCTTCTTCGCCTTCAAACTATCCCAAACCTTCGTACTATCCCAAAGCATGGCTAGCAATTGCAATCAGCAACCAGGCACCAGAAGCTAGCCGGCAGCTGCATGCCTGCAACTGCAAGTGCAGTTCTACTATAGCTCGCATGCACGTAGAAGCACTCGAGAAGTCGAGATGCCGTCGAAGGCATTAATTAAGCTAGCTCTCCAACCATCCAGAATCTCCTAGGCTTAAGACAGATCGAGACAGGCACAATGTAACGACCGCTCTCGATCTGCTCCTTTAATTGTTCTGACTTTACGTACTCAACCGGCACCGTTCGTGCATTTTTTTTTTGGTCTGCGGCGATGCATGGCGTCGAGCATGCCAAAGTTGGCAGACGACGGCTCGGCTAGCTCCCCCTCTTGCAGGCAACTTCATCGATGGAGATAGATCAATTAATCCATCTCTCGAAAGTAATTACGAGCACTAACCAACTTGGTCAGTCAACAACTCTGAAGATCTGGATTGTTCAGACTGAGTTTGGCTCATTACGTACGCAGGCTGCACCTGCACTTCGGTTTCTGCATTTCTACGCAGCATTTATCAATGTACGTGTGGTTGCTGTAAAGTGTGTCTCGGTGGCGACTGAGGCCATGTTTTTTCAGCTTATTCATCACGAATTATTTATCACATGTTTTGAAAAATATGTTTATCTAAAAAACCATTTTCAATGCATTAGTTAAGCTACTTATTTTAAGCTATTTGTTAAGTTTATTTTTTAAAATATCTAATCTATTACTATAATCAAGTAGATAATTTATCAAAACAGGGTCTGAAATGAAGGGCAAACTAGAGGCAGACGTCAAAAGAGACCAAAAACTTCAGCAACCGATCGATTGAGTGCTAGGTCGCTTTGCTACCGCTAGCTAGTTGGGACGACGATGGCGTCGAATGCAGGGGAATCAAGAGAAGAAGCTTCACGACGTATATACGTACGTACGCAGTATTATATTCCTCCTTCACTTTCTGCTTAATTCTGAAGGAAAGAAGAACGACAGTGAAGGCAAGAAATTTCAGGATGCATCATCCGTTTGGAATATCTTGGCTCCCCTTTATTCTCTCCTCACTTTCTTTTTTTTCTCTTGTGATTTCCTGTTATCTTTCGATTGCGGCTATATATGAATATTCGCCTTACACGTAGAAAAGTATCGTTCACAAAAAAAAAAGAAAAAAAAAGACATCCACCACTTTGATTGATCCTATCTCTTTGCATTTTCAATTTTCAATCTGTAGGAAGGAATTGAGACCAGCTCAGAGGTAGGAGCACATTCGTGTATATCTCCAAAGCATGGGTATTTAATTTGTCCATTTATTATGGCATTTTTCACTAGGAAATATTCATACTCCCCGGAAAGAATTCTAGATTTTTTTTTAATAACAAGAAGAAGTCTTTCCAGTTTCACCTCACTCTAAGAAAATCATTCAGCTTACACATTTTTTTAGCAACGTGCCGGTTTTGCCAAATGGTAAGCTCGACCATGATTGAATTAATGAATGTAAATTTTCAAAAAGAAAAACCGATCACCGATAGGTCCCTGACCAATGGGAGAATCAACGGCCCACTCGTTGTGGCCCACAAAGACTAAGAATGAGCCCATGTGGGCCGACTGGTTGTGGCCCACAAAGACTACGCGTGAGACGAAGTGGGCCCACACGAAGGCAGCCTTACTGCCCCTCCACCCTTCGCCTCTCGGTGCCCCGATGATTACACGAGGCCCAATCGATCTCCGGCCCACCGAAACCGCTCCTCCGGCGACAACGCTGGCGAGCGGCGTAGCGCACGGCGGCCGTCGCACCTCGAATCTCTGGTGCTCCTCCGGCGAGCCGGCGGCGATGGACGGGGACGGCGGCGAGGATGGATCGGCGAGCGGCGCCAGGTTCGAGTGGGACGAGGACTCCCAGCTCTACTACCACGCCAGGTACCCCACGTGCCCCTTACTGCTTGCCTTCTCGCCCTCCGATGCTTCAACTTTGGGCGTTGCGAGGGATTGCTGCCGCTCGAACCCTAATGTCACGGTAGTTTGTGCGATCGGCTTATGGGGAGCGTGGTTGATTGCGGATACAGAACGAGCTATCAGCGCTGATGCGTAATAAGGTCATTTTGTTACTGAACAGACGTTAGTAGCTCTGATGTGAGAAGTGACTACCAATTTGGGGGAATAGCAGTTGCTGCATGATGCATATTTTTTGTGATTTTTGTATAACTGTTTGAACCCATATATCGAGTTAGTGAGTTGAAGTGCTCAATTAACTTATTAACCCATACATTTTTAAGTAGTTACCAACTTACTGTGTTCTTTCACCATTTATATTGGTCGCTAGCATCGCTGTGTTTCAATTACCACTTCTGATATTTACTTGAATGTTGAATGTATCGCTTTCAGCACTGGGTTTTACCATGACCCCGTCGCTGGATGGTACTACAGCAGTAGAGATGGTCAGTACTACATCTATGACAATGGAAATTACATGCCATGGACGCCAGATGCGGTAAGTGGGACTTCAGCTGATTTTGCCAATTTTCTCTGCTCGTCATTTGCTCTGCAATTTCTATAATCTCACATTACATCCATACTGACACAGGGCAATGAACCCAAAACACATTATCCATGCGATGAATCTAATCAAGGTTTCCTGGAACCTTTTGTCTTCATTTATTTATTTATCATTATTTTACTATCATTCTCTTCAATTTTTGAAAAAAATATTGTGCAACCTTGCTGTTCATATCAAATTATCAATGGCAGTAATTATATGTGATACTTTTGAAAAGAAACCTGTAACATGAAGAGTTAATTTTCTCTTAATAGAAAATGGGCCGGCCTACCTTTTTCAGGAACGAAAAGAGAACTTCAATATAATTGGATTTTTAAAAAAATAATAATGTGAGTGCTTTACATGTTTAATAGCAGGATTGGAACCAGATATACCACATAAACAGAATGAGACAGAGCGGCCACCATCAGAATGGTTATTGGACAAAAATGCTACACTCCTATTTGATGATTTTTCTTTTTTGTAGGTCTTCTGATATTTTGTTGTTGCATTTTGTATGTAGGATGGAGGAAACATTAATCAATATGTTTTTGTCGGGTTACTCTAATGCAGAGGCCAATGCTGAAATTTCACTTGGAGACTCACAAACAAATGGTTGGTATACTCCTCTTGTTTAGGAAATTCTTAAGTTCGTATATGAAACCCTAACTGAAATATGGTCTCCAGAGGGAGATAGAAATGAAACAAGCAAAAACAAACTTGCCTTGGAAAATGCGCCATCCTCTCTATATGATGCTACCTTGCACCAAACAGAAGATGAAATGCAAAATGAGAATTCTACTGCTGTGCATGAATCTCTGAGTGAAGGTGAGAGGACACTATGTTGCTGTTGTCATTTTCAAGGTGTATTGTTTCAAAGTTGATGCAACCAGGAAATGCTTAGCGAGTGCTGGACACTGATGCATAGCATATTACTGATCTTGCATACTGTTTCATGTCGTCAATCTGATATTTGGTTTTGCATAATTTTCCCAGAGGAAGAGAAATGGCTTGCTCAGTATGGTCAGGTAGAGCAAGAAATTGATGGTCAACCATTATTTCCGAGCATCGATTTGTGGGATTGGGATGTGGTCAAAGAACCAGTCAGTAAAGGTCAACCCATGTCCAGGCTCGCGGGACGTTTAGTTAAGGGTTCTAGTAAGCTTCATCCTTCTCTGCCTGCTCGTGGTGGCCTTCTAAGAACTGCCCCTGTGCATGAAGTTCATCTTGATCTTGTGCGTGTTTCATCAGGTAAGACTAGGCTCGACATAGATAAGAAATGCATAATTCTTTGAATACTAAGAAACATTCTGTCTTACCAGTAAACAAGACTTCCCTTTGCCGTCAAAGATCATTATTTTATATGTTAATCTTGGAAGGTGGAATATGGTTAAGACAAGCTCACATTGCTTTTTACCTTTTGCTTGACAATTTGGCACCTGACGCTACCATGCATTGCTTCTAATTACCCATTTGTCGTGTCATCAGGGAAAATATACAGGCTAAGGAAACCTAGCACGAAATACTTGGCCTCTTTATCATCATATGACTCTTCCAATCCGACAAAAGATTGGGGTTTTCCCAACATATATGCCAATCCTGATAATAACTTACAAAAACAGTCAACAGCACAGTGCCAATCGGAAGTCACAGATGTATTTTCAATGAGGGGTGTTTCAGCTGCTAGTGCCAAGGTAAGTTAAGAACTGATTGTACTCATTATCATTTGCTAAAGTAACACTTAGCCTGTGCCTTATCCCAAGTCCCAACAATTTTGTAGCAAGTGGCAAACACTGCTGTAGAATTTATGTGCCTCCAGTGGTGGACTATAGTACTCTTCTTTTTTTTTCCCCTGTACACATTTCAGTTGCCTCCAGTGGTGGACTATAGTACTCTTCTTTTTTTTTCCCCTGTACCCATTTCAGTTGCCCCCAGAAATCATTTTTTGAATTTGTTAAAGAAATCTGAGTTGTGAAAGTTAATGATCATGGTATCTCATGATGGATTGGATATATATAGGACTCTTAAGTGCTAGTAAAAGAAGAAGAATATGGGCTTTTGTGAATTGTGACTACTGACTAGTACCCCTATGTAAGAGTGTGGGTAGCCAAAATAAAACTCCAAGCGGTTTGAATAGTGCTTTGTTATTCTCTGCATGAGACAACCTCTTATAAAATTAAAATGGTATTGGTAGCTTTCTCTAATCTTGTCTTACAACAGATCAAACCAGTAAGTTATAGGCGTACATACAGCATGGGGCACTGATTCTGTGCTGTAAACGATGTGTAGGAAGCGTAAATTTTCAAATGCTGAACAGTGTAGACATTGTCTCAGAATGCTTCATATTGCCATACTGTTGCCTTGTAATTGAATCAATATGGTACCTTATAATCAGCAATTGACTGGATCTTGTACTGCTAGTATTTTCCATGTTTATAATCTTTTCCGGCAAAAATGTCATATCTCTAGGATTTTAAAGTATGCAATTTTTGCCGTTTTCTTGGTTGTTAATTTTCTTGACATTAACGATATTTTGATATGTTCTTAATATTCTTAGGAGCACAAGATAAATGCTTATAGGGACAGAGCTGCTGAGAGAAGGATTCTACACCGTGGTATAGGGATAGGGCCTGGACAGAAGCAAAGTAGAAGCACCAATTTTTATGAACACGAGGAAACAAGTGAGGGCATGGATCTGATGGAAGATGCATCAGTAGATATGAACTTCCGTTCCAGTGGCTTGAATTCTGCCAAGAAAATGATGGAGAACATGGGCTGGAAGGAAGTATGTCTCTATCTTCTGTCCACTTGTTGGTCTTGATGGATGACTTTTTCATTATAGGATGATGGAAAAATTGCTTCCAGCACATCTGCAGAACTGTGGGGAATATAGGATAAGGGAGTATTTTTTTAAAAAAAACACATTCGACTTAGTTAAGCGCAATACCGGCTCCTAAATGTACATGTTTGGGGCTTTTGGCAATAGTATTCTTTTTGAACCAAGAGCAGTACACAAGCTGATTATTCGTTAAAATATTTGTCATCGATTCAGGTTTTTGTGGAGACAGGCAAAATCATTGATCAGGTTTCTATTTTCAGAATAAGTATTTGACTCTCCTATTGATTCTCTTTTATTCTGTCAAATTTGTTAGGGCGAAGCCCTTGGGAATAGCACAAAGGGTATTGTAGAACCTATACAGCCTACTGTCAACAAACACGGTGCTGGTTTGGGATGGAAGCAAGGTCGCTAAGATGTTTCTAATCGCTGAAATTCTTTGGTGATTTCAGCACATGTTTTGTGGCTTGAGGTACATCTATATTGCATCACATAAGACACAAAGGAAATTCTATCAAACTTGTATCCTTTTTCATTAATTTTTGCAGCCTAACCTATGCAATGAACATGATATACTTAAAAAAATTTGTATGTTATGCATAATTTTCCACATGATTGGGAATGTGCATGACTTAACTAGTATATGTTAACAAGCATATGTAATAACAGGCCAACTTTTTTTCTGCTGTTGATTCAGGTATGGACTCTTCTATGAAAGAAATGATGTAACTGAGACTGGCCATCTCAGAAATTCTCACCCTTCTTGGAGGACGTTGTGTTTAGTGCTGGAGGTAGTAAAGGTTGTGCTTCCTACTTATATCTAGTTTGTGACATACTGCATCTAATAAGTTTGTTATTTGGCTGTAGTTCTCTGGGTTAAAATAGGGCATGATGTTTTTTGTTACTATTGGATAGATGGACTAACATTACTAGTTCGTGGCATACTGCATCTAGGAAGTTTGTTGCTTGGTTGATGTTCTCTTGGTTAAAATTGGGAAGAACATTATTGACATTGCATTACAAGAAAGAAACAACAACAAATTAAAAACTTTATCAACAAAATAGTTGAAGAAACAAGCTATCTTGACTTCAATTTTGTCTGCCTTTTTTATCTAACATACTGCCATCATTTTGATACTGTTGAGAGAAGCACCACTATAATTTTGTTTTTCCCTCGCTGTGCCATTGTGGTCTAATACTACTTTCAACGCACATTCATTATACATTTCATATCAAATATTTTTGCCTGGAAGGGTGCTTGCAATTTGTTGGGTCTAGTTTCTATTTCCTTCTGGCAGTGTAAAAGTGAGAACTGTTATACTAACATGAGATGACTTAGGGTTGCTATTTGTAACCTGTCCTAAATATTTACATATCTGTAATACAGTAGAAATGCTCATAAGCTTGTCGATCTTTAATCATGAGTTCTTAGGTGTGCTTTATACACCATTATTTTCTACTGTCGAGATGCTAGTATACTATTGCATATAGAGTATTTGTTTAGAAAGTATAACAATACTTTGGATTTCAGATTGTTATCTTATTTGGTACCATTGACCATTGCACCTACCTAGCTTTTTCTAGCAAACTACATCCAATTATTTGTTTATTTTGATGGTGACTCATGAGTTCATGACAATTAGCTTAAGTGTGATGATCATGTCGTAAAATTAACATAGAACAGCTGTTGAGCTTCACATGAATTCTGCAAAGGAACTATTTGATGTATCACTATTTCAATATTAGTGCAAGAGCATTTGGGACCTACTAGGATTAGTCATCTTGCACTTCATGCTGTATGAATTAGTACCTTCGACAACCGAGTCTCTTTCAGCGCAATAGAATTATAGCAAAAAGAAAAGGCTAGTCCTCGGGAGTGATTAACAACCCAAGAATTTTAGGCGGAGGCTGAAACTGCTGATTGTGAGCAAGGTATATATACTCCAGACTGATAGAAGATGATGAGATCACAAAGAAAAGAGAGAGGACGAAGGTGGTTAGGAGTGTTTTTTATGTGTACTTTTGGCCTAATTGCTTTGTAGGGCGGAAAGAAATAAAGGTCTTCCACCACCCTCAAATCCCGGGCACTGCTCCCAATATGGTTCTCTAAAGAACAATAGTCTTGTTGTACTAATCACTAAAGATGTGGCTTCATCTGCTCACTGTATTTCATATTTGAATCCATGATGACGCCACATTAGTGCATAATTGAGTGTGAGTTGTCAATTGCTCCTGATTTGATTATCTGCAACTCGGTGGCTTTTGCTTCGAGTAATTCTTATTTTTTCCCGGAGACTTTAATTAATTTTTTGATGGTAAGATTCAACAAAGTTTATGTGTGTGACCTTGCGGTTGCAGGAACCAGCAGAATTGCAGAAAGCTGTTAACTGAAAAGCGGGAGAAGAATGTGAATGTTCCTGACAGAAGTAACTTGACTTAGTATCTGTTCACCGTTGCACGTTAACATCCTGCGTTACATGTATAATCTTTTCCCCTTCTGAAACTCTATTTACATGCATAGTTTCCTATGCGGTATTTCACAAGCTTCGTTATTGTTGAAACCTAATTGATAACAGCGTTCATCCTTTCTTTTATGGTGCAGTCTATGATTCTTTTTATAGAGAATGAATACCGAATGAATTTTGAAACCTAATTGATAACAGCGTTCATCCTTTCTTTTTTTGGTGCAGTCTATGATTCTTTTTATAGAGAATGAATATCGAATGGATTTTCGCTGAACAAAAATCATAAATGTGCTCTGATTAACATTTGTTTAGTGTGGATTCTAGTCCTCAGTTTGTTATAACGAAATGAATGATAGAGAAATGAACTTATTATTTTTCATCCAACAGAAGAGTAAAGAAAAAAGGAACCTTTTATTTTTCAGCTGACAGAAGAGTTAAAGGTTAATGGAGCATGCAAGCCTGCAGCCACTATTCTATGACTTCCATCCATCTGCTAAGGCTGACCATTAGGTACGCTAAAGCCAGCCAAACTTTTGTCCCGACTAAATTGTTTTTTTTGTCAGTAGTAGTATTCAGTGCCTTCAATATTTCATTTTGACACGTATAAATTCAAACACATACATGACTCCGTGTCCTTCTAAGTTCTAGCCTTTACTGCGTGAGATGTGCAGTGCCTGAAATCAAAGCCAGATTATACAACTTACTGCAGTAGTATACCTGTATCCAGGATTGATCAGTTTCTATTTCTTATCAGTTAACACATCTAGTACTTTATCTAAAAAATACACTCCTAGCACTTAGCAATTAGCACTATGTGATTAGCTGTTAAATGCCAGTAACCAGCACCATTTTGTTTGGTGACTTAAGTTGAGACCCTTAACTTACATAGACATTCTTTCTTTCTACTCCTATATATAATTGCAGCCCACTAAGCAATAATTGCTATAAAGAATCCTCCACGTTGAGCCATGTCATCAACATATTTCAGCTGTTGGATGAATGTGTCCCTAAACATCTATGGTTAGATTATTAGGCATACAGAAACGACTAACGAAGCCTAAATTGGAGGTTAGGCTCAGACCAACTCCCACCTTGCCTTCTCCTCGACCCGCCTCGCAAATCTTATTTTCTCTTTAGCATATTTAGTTTTCCATGTGTTTAGCCATTGTTATTACTGGTACACTTTTCATTTTAAAATATAACACATTTTAGCTCTTGGCATGACTATTAGGAAGATAGGTAAAAAGATTTATTTGTCTTCTTGGGATGGGTGGGTGGAATGTAGGTCCGAACTGGTTAGATGATAATGAAGATAAGGAGTAGTATGGATAGTTTAGTGCTAAATATCACCTTTTGTAAGTATTAGATTATTATATTTGAGATAAAATTTAAATTATAGAAGTTATATTTTGGGACGGAGAGAGTATTTCGTTGCAATGCACTGTCTTGCTTCTGGTTTAACTGATAACCAGCGCCAACCATTAAGGCACCGTTCGCAGGTAAGGGTTAGGGGTGAAAACCCCTTATTTTCTATAAGCACACTTTCTAAACTGCTAAACGGTGCGTTTTTTGTAAAAATTTTCTATTTAAATGTTGCTTTTAAAAAAATTATATTAATTTATTTTCTAAATTTTTAATAACTAATACTTAATTAATCATATACTAATAACTCATATAGTTTTATTTGATCTTGCACTTTCTTTTTCCTTAGTTTCAACAAGCCTGCATGGAACCTGACGAACCTGCCAGGGAAAGCCCCAGCCAACACTGCAACAAGACCCAAGTAGAGCCTGTTGGTTCCATCGGGAACTTGGAACGGGGAACTTCACACTTAGCCGTGTCAAATCATGGAACGGGGAACTTCACACTTAGCCGTGTCAAATCACTAGCACTGTTTGGACAGGAAAAGGTCGATTCTTATGAACAATCCCAGTCATGAAACGACAGGTGCTGCTTGTTCATGTTCTCGCCAAAAAGACGACCTAAATTGGTCCGGTCGAGAGGGCACAAGTCCCAATCCAACGGAATTAATCAGCAAGCAGAAAACTGGCTTCTCGCTGTTGCACGTAAAACGAGAAATATTATTAATACGTAATTAATTAAGTATTAAATATTATAAACTTAAAAAAATAAATCTATTTATTCCTTAAGATACTTTTATATAAAAAGTTTTTATAAAAAACGTACCATTTTATGTTTTGTGAAACATACTAATGAAAACCAAGAAACAAGATAGCACCTAAAAGCTGAATCCAACGCCTTGTTAAGAATAATATCACATAGGATTAAGGGATGAGAGAGAATGAGCCATCTCTCTACACAAAGCTTTAAAAAGTGTAAAGATTAGTATGTGTAAACAAATGATATAATTTTAGAGTTAGCATATTATAGATAATATATTATACTCGATATTACCTTTTAATTAATGAAGAGATAACATGAATAGAATTAGATATAGTAGCCATCTCTATTATTAAACTTGCACTTATGATCAAGCTGAGGGCGCTAACAACGCCAATCAAATGCTATCTTGATCCAAGCCATTGGCCTTCGTTGTGTGAAGCTCAAGTCCGGTTGCCTTCTCTTCTTTTCATATGCAGCATGGTTTTGTGGTCTGCCTTGGCCACAGCAACATGTAGATGAAACTGCACATCAGTAGACAGTAGTAGGAGGCTAGGAGCGCACCACCATGCAGATAAAATTGCACATCAGTAGCAGCAGTAATGGTCCATGACTCCTTTTGATTGTTCCTTGTTCATTATTAGTTTGGACACTGATGATGCTTGTTTGTGTGGCTAATACATGCTTTTAATTGCATGGGGTTAAACAAATGGATACCTAGTAGTAGTAGTCACCACTCACTACTACTGTAGTGTTATACCTGCACATCTTCCTCACATGATGCCTATCCCTGTCCCTGTGACTTGTATTCTTCTTGTCTTTAGCCCATCCATGTGCCCCTCCCTCCCCCACCCCTCATGCCTAGATTCTCTTCTTGGCCCCATCTTTTTCATACACGCCTTCAGTCTCTTACCGACACCAATTCAATAAAGCAATCTTTGCTCCTATAATTGTTGCTTGCAAGTTTCTTCACATATTGATACTACAACACTTACACAATTCCTTTCCTCATTTTCATATTCTTATTTGAAGTATTTCTAGTGTGTATGAATGGACTCCTAGAAAATTGTTGACTTGTTATTTATATATTAATAATGTAACCTAGCTGCTCCTAATTAAGTTGCAACTAACTGGATGATTCTGTATAGAATTTATTTTTCCATGCTTATAGTAGGGGCTACTATGCATTAAAAAAACTAGTATTTTGTTGATACTTTCATACCTTTGGAGAATGGAATCAATGGATGCCACAATTTCCAGGGTTTATCTTCTTTCTGCATCATCCATTTCATGCATGTCCCATTTTCACATTCCAGATTTTGTAGGGTTTTATGTACAGCCTTTTAATATCAAAGTACATGCCAATCCATATCTGCACTTATTTCTGCTTCAAAGATGCGCTTATACTGCAAAAGATTCCAAGTAATATCACATCATTTATACTAAATCCACAAAGTTTGTACAAACAAATGGATTCGCCATCATGGAATGGAAAATTATCAAGTAGATGCCGTCACGCGGCAAGCAACTCAAGAGTCCACGGCCTCACGTGATCCATTGATCACTTTAATTTGCTCTTCTTTCCTCTATTTAAAAATTGAGAAGAAATATATTGCGATTCGTCTCAGCAATGACATTATATTAATTAGATCCTACTGACCGACTTGATTTTAAACATTCTTAATTACCATTGCCAGTTGCATGCCAAACTTCAAATCTTAACATTTGGTAAAAAAAAATTCATGTACTATATGCATGCTAGTATGAACAAACTGGAACTAGACTTAACTGGATAATAAAGATTAAATAACCTGGTGGTCTGGTAGATCTACCCTCTAAGTCTCTAGTATGGTGGTGAAAATTTTTGGGACTACTGTGAATGGTAGATGTTTTGGTGCTATCAGCTTATCACAGCACATAGCTAGGCAGATTATGGCTTGTGAGGATCTTTCTTTCTTTCTCCATTCCTTTCATCATCCATGTAAAAACTGACCAGCTTTTCATACCAGTTACCAGCTTTGCGCTTCCTTGCATGCTGATGCATCATTACTCCACATTTGCTCTAACAACATACTTGTGAACTAAGCTTGGTAACAGTATTTTTTTTCTTCTCCAGCTTAGCTGAAGCAACCAGGCGTTTTTACAGCTTTACCAGTAAAGTTGTCTGAAATTTGACCCTTTATCTCATTATCTGCATAGTAAGTGTGTAGTAATCTGGTTTTCTTAACCGAGGAACAGAAAAGTGTGCTGTTTTTTATGGGGTAATACAACTTACAATGCCTGTCTGCCCCCAAATGGAAGCCCTAATTCCAATGTAAATACTCTGTAAGTTCTACTCATTGGAATTATCTTCTACGGGATTAGAGGTGCTGTGTCCTGGTTAATTAGGACTGCTCATTTACCAATGGGGAATTTGGAGAGGGGGGTAGATCTAGATCTGTGAGCCTGCAAAATTTTCAGTACATAGCTAGTAATTTTTAACTGCTGCTTATGGCGGCTTCCTCGCAATTAACACAAAGTACAAGAAAGGCAGGGTAATAAACTAGTTTACTTCTACTTGGCAATGAAAAGGATGAGCTAGGTAGCAGTAGATCTCATCTAACCAAGAACATGTGCTGCCCTCCATTTAGGACTGTAGATCTAATCCTTTTGTTTAACCTTGCATAGCTGACAGCCACTGTAAGAAAGAACTGTACTATATACAATACAATACGATTGTTACTGCATGGAATGAGCTGTTCTTGCTTGTCATGTGTTACCACTTAACCCACCAAGGGGCCAAGCTGTGATGTCTCCTTTTTCACCTTTGTTTTCTTTTACCCTTTTCACCTTTCATTTCAACTCTTTGAGATTCTTGCTTCAGTTGATTTTACCCCCTGCAATGCCCATGATCACTAACACCATACCTTACCAACTCTTTACACAATGACAAAGGCCTCATATGCAATATCTTGCTGTCTGCTCATCCTGTTCTAGATTAATTGTTACATTTCCAAGTTATTCTTGCCCACTCAACCGCTTTATCAAGTGCAATTGAAATTTGGCATCTGTATATATGCATGCATGCATGGTTTCTCCACTGCCAATTCTAAATTCATTTTTCTTCAGAAAATTAAACTTATTACTGCCAATCTAGCATGGTGGGTTGCAACTAGTGAAATGCATCCAAGTGATTAAATACATCTTATACTTACCTTTTTTTTATCTTATCAGCCATGTCACAGCCTTTCCATGAAGTTACCTGACCTCCTGATGCAACGGAACAGCGGCTGTGGCCTTGATGCACCATCTTCCCTGAGGACCAAGCTGTTGCAGCGGTTAAAAAAACGCCATCACGGCACCTCTCCCCTGGTGCATGATCTCTGTCAACTCCTCCAGTTTTGCCAAAGCAAAAGCACTTAGTCGTTGGTGACCCCCTCCGCAAAATTTTAAACACAAATCAAGCCTCCATTACTGTGATGATCAGCCATAAATAACATAATGAGCACTGCACTGGATGCATCATATCATGCATGCATGGATTTGCAATAAACAAGTACAAGAGGAGGGGACAGGGGTGCGGTGTGTCCTGACCCAACCGGTGGCCTTGGATCCGGAGATTCTGCAGACACACATGACACACCCCTCTTCTCTTTACATTGTCAGCTGCTTAAACCTCTCTAATAATCTAATTAGACACAGCTCTGTTCCTGCTTACTGCCACCTAATCTGCCATTTTATTTTTGCTTGTTTGCTCCAGTGACCATCTCTCTCTCTCTTTCTCCATGGAGACATAAAAATTGCAACTCCTTGGCCATGGTATGTCTCCCTCTCTCTCTCTCTACTAAAAACCTCACCTCACCAGTGAGTGAGTAAACCTCACCACCAATCCACCTACTAGTCTTGCAGAGTTGCAAGCAACTATCTTGTCTCTCACTAGCCTTCCAACACAAGCAAGAACCGAGATTATCTGCATGTGACGCGCCAACATTTCAAGCTGATACAATTCTACAGCATCCATCAGCTCAGCTCAGCTGATCTCATCTTTCTTCAGTTTTGTTGTTGATTACGTAGCAGGAGAAGTGTACTTGCTGGCTTTCAGTACAGTGTCAACTGTCAAAGTGGTTCAGTGACTTGATTGGCTTGTAGAGATGCCTCCTGGTTTGAGCAGCAGGGAGAGAGATGGAGGCGGGCCGGACGTGGCGGCGCTGTTGCTGCGCGGATCGTCGTCATGGCGTGCAGGCGGCGCCTCGCCGTCGAACGCGCAGGGCGCGGCGCTGCTGCGAGCGTGGAAACGCGGACGCTGCGCGACGGCGACAACGGCCCTCTGGCTGACTGGAACCCGCGACGCGTCGCCGTGCGGTGGCGGGCGTGACGTGCAATGCCAATGGGCGAATCACTGAGCTGAGCCTGCAGCAAGTCGACCTGCTCGGCGGCGTGCCGGACAACCTGTCCGCCATGGGCGCCACGCTGGAGCGGCTGGTGCTCACGGCGCCAATCTGTCCGGGCGATACGCGTCCGCAGCTCGGTGACCTGACGGCGCTGACAGGCAATCTTGACCTCAGCAACAATGCGCTCACCTGGCCCGATCCCGGCGAGCCTGTGCCGGCCGGGGAGCAAGCTGAGAGCCTCCTGTAGTCAACTCGAACCACCTCGAGGGCGCCATTCCGGACGCCATTGGCAACCTCACGGCGCTGCGCGAGCTCATCATCTTCGACAACCAGCTCGACGGCACCATCCCGGCGTCCATCGGGCAGATGGCCAGCCTCGAGGTGCTCCGCGGCGGCGGCAACAAGAACCTCCAGGGCGCGCTCTCCGCCGGAGATCGGCAACGTGCTCCAAGCTCACCATGCTCGGCCTCGCCGAGACCAGCATCTCCGGCCCGCTCCCGGCGAGCCTCGGCCAGCTCAAGAACCTCGACACGCTGGCCATCTACACGGCGCTGCTCTCCGGCCCGATCCCGCCGGAGCTCGGCCGGTGCAGCAGCTTGGAGAACATCTACCTGTACGAGAACGCGCTCTCCGGCTCCATCCCGCCGCAGCTCGGCGGCCTCAGCAACCTCAAGAACCTGCTTCTGTGGCAGAACAACCTCGTCGGCGTCATCCCGCCGGAGCTGGGCGCGTGCACGGGGCTCGCCGTAGTCGACCTGTCCATGAATGGCCTCACCGGCCACATCCCGGCGTCGCTCGGGAACCTCTCGTCGCTGCAGGAGCTGCAGCTCAGCGTCAACAAGATGTCCGGCCCCATCCCGACTGAGCTGTCGCGGTGCACCAACCTCACCGACCTCGAGCTCGACAACAACCAGATCTCCGGCGGCATCCCGGCCGAGATCGGCAAGCTCACGGCTCTGCGCATGCTGTACCTCTGGGCCAACCAGCTCACCGGCACCATCCCGCCGGAGATCGGTGGCTGCGTCAGCCTCGAGGCGCTCGACCTGTCGCAGAACGCGCTCACCGGGCCCATCCCGCGCTCCCTGTTCCGGCTGCCGCGGCTGTCCAAGCTGCTGCTCATCGACAACACCCTCTCCGGCGAGATACCGCCGGAGATCGGCAACTGCTCGTCGCTGGTCCGGTTCAGGGCGAGCGGTAACCACCTCGCCGGCGCCATACCTCCGGAGGTCGGTAAGCTTGGCAGCCTCAGCTTCCTGGACCTCAGCACCAACAGGCTCTCCGGCGTCATCCCGGTGGAGATCGCCGGCTGCCGGAACCTCACGTTCGTCGACCTCCACGGCAATGCCATCACCGGCGTGCTGCCGCAGGGCCTGTTCCGAGGCATGCCGTCGCTGCAGTATCTCGACCTCTCGTACAACTCCATCGGCGGCGCGATCCCGTCGGACGTCGGGATGCTCGGGTCACTCACCAAGCTCGTTCTTGGCGGGAACCGGCTCTCCGGCCAGATACCGCCGGAGATCGGCTCGTGCTCGCGGCTCCAGCTCCTCGACCTCGGCGGCAACTCGCTGACCGGCGCGATTCCGGCGAGCATCGGCAAGATTCCGGGGCTGGAGATTGCTCTCAACCTCAGCTGCAACGGCCTGTCCGGTGCAATACCCAAGGGGTTCGCCGGGCTGGCGCGGCTGGGCGTGCTCGACGTGTCGCACAACCAGCTCACCGGCGATCTCCAGCCGCTGTCCGCGCTCCAGAACCTCGTCGCGCTCAACATCTCCTTCAACAACTTCACCGGCCGCGCGCCGGAGACGGCGTTCTTCGCGAAGCTGCCGACAAGCGACGTGGAGGGCAACCCGGGTCTGTGCCTCTCGCGGTGCCCCGGCGACTCCAGCGACCGCGAGCGCGCGGCGCGGCGCGCCGCGCGTGTCGCGACCGCCGTGCTCCTCTCGGCTCTCGTCGTCCTCCTCGCCGCCGGGGCGCTCGTCCTCTTCGGCCGGCGCCGGCAGCCGCTGTTCGGCGGCTCGAGCCCCGACGACGACAAGGACGCCGACATGCTGCCCCCGTGGGACGTCACGCTGTACCAGAAGCTGGAGATCAGCGTGGGCGACGTGGCGCGCAGTCTCACGCCGGCGAACATCATCGGGCAAGGCTGGTCCGGGGCGGTGTACCGCGCCAGTATCCCGTCCACCGGCGTCACGATCGCCGTCAAGAAGTTCCGGTCGTCCGACGAGGCGTCCGTCGACGCGTTCGCCTGCGAGGTCGGCGTGCTGCCCCGTGTGCGCCACCGCAACATCGTGCGCCTCCTCGGCTGGGCGGCCAACCGCCGGACGCGCCTCCTCTTCTACGACTACCTTCCCAACGGCACCCTCGGCGGCCTGCTCCACGGCGGCACCAATGGCGCCGCCGTGGTGGATTGGGAGGTGCGGCTCTCGATCGCCGTCGGCGTGGCCGAGGGCCTCGCCTACCTCCACCACGACTCCGTGCCGGCGATCCTCCACCGCGACGTCAAGTCCGACAACATCCTTCTCGGTGAGCGCTACGAGGCGTGCCTCGCCGACTTCGGTCTCGCCAGAGTCGCCGAGGACGGCGCCAACTCGTCGCCTCCGCCGTTCGCCGGATCGTACGGATACATAGCTCCTGGTACGTGCCAGCCTTCCCTCCCGAGTAGAGATATCATCACTAGCAGTTTACTTCGTTACAAGGAGCACCGTCCGATTCCATCTCGAGTCACACTGACGGCTGTGGTTGCATCCTGATTCTCGCAGAGTACGGGTGCATGACCAAGATCACGACCAAGAGTGACGTTTACAGCTTTGGAGTCGTGCTACTAGAGATAATCACCGGACGCCGACCAATAGAGACGGCGTTCGGCGAGGGCCAAAGCGTGGTACAATGGGTACGCGATCACCTTCACCGAAAGCGCGATCCGGCGGAGGTGATCGATTCCCGGCTACAAGGCCGGCCGGACACCCAAGTCCAAGAGATGCTCCAAGCTCTCGGAATCGCCCTTCTATGTGCTAGCACACGCCCTGCAGACCGGCCGACCATGAAGGACGTGGCAGCACTGCTACGTGGCCTCCGACACGATGACGGCGCCGAGGCCCGGAAGGCCGGGTCTGGGTCCACCGCAAAGCTGGCTGAGCCAAGACTGCCTGGCTCGCCAACCAAACCGACGGCCCTTACCCACCCGGCCCAGGCCCATTCTCACACCAGCTCACTAGCCTACTCAACAACCGGGAGTGTGTAGTGTAGCCTAATCCAGAAGGGATATCAAGTTGATGGTGCCAAACGTAGCACTGTGATGTCTGTGACATTATGATGGTGACTTCGTCGTCGTTGAGCTCACGTCTGCGGATCGACGGCGGCGGTGCTCCCCGCCGTCGACGAGAAGCTTCCGTGGATGAGCTGTTGCCGATGGATCTCATGTGGATCGGAGGAGGCAAGGTGGGGAAGAAGAAGAAGGCGCCACCTTGCATCAAACAAAGCAACAATAATTCTTCCTCGTGTACCATACATAGCATTAGCTTGGTGCAATGCATCTGGTATTTCTGGTGTATGTATGTATATTAACCCAGGGTAATTAACATCTTGGTAATCTATGATCAAATGATTGTGTTCCTGATTATCCCCGTTGTCGCGTCGCGTTGGTTTTTGGCTTCGACTGCGCGTGACTCGAGCAACACTGTGCTGCTCTGTCGGGCTAGTGATTTGTAGTTGCCTGCACCTAGACAGGCATGGATTTATCTTGATTTCTTTGGAAAATAAACCGCTTCCTGAAAATTTCAGTAAAATTTACATGAAATTTCTGCACTCAAATGAGCTTTTATAAAGTTCAGAGTGGTGGAGTCACCGCCCGGTGAGCCTTGGGTGGCCCGGGCTCGTTGGCGAACACCGCAGTTGAAATATAATGTTATCATTGGAATTGACGATACTCTCTTCGTTCCAAAATAAATCAATTTCTATCTTCTTACTTTTTTCGTTTGAAAATATAAGGTATCCTTGTTTTTCACAAAGTCAATATTTAAAAATTTTGACTAATAATTAAACAAAAATATATGCGTTTAGTGTCATACATGTAGTATCACTATATTCGTATTTAAAAATATTTTCGTATGATGTTAATTTTGTATTTGTTGATGTTATATTTTAAGAGAAACTAATACCTCTTATATTTTTAAACAGAAAAGGCTATACGTACTAAAATTTTCTTACAAAACTTTTACAAACACTGAGGTGACATGCTATGATTAAATCTAGATTTGCCGTACCTCCTATTTAGTTAAATCAAACGGTTAAGAGCTTTATTTGTAAGAGATTTATAAGAACTTTTTAGTATGTATAGCAGTGCTCATTTTCAAACGGAGGAAGCACTTACCATCGATTCACAAATCAAGAAGTTTTATTGGTTCAGTATCTCTTACTTATCCACCCACTAGTATTATATTTATACTACATATATATTAATTAGATGTACTGTAGTCTTTTTCTCTCACCACTATAGTTGTTTGGGATGTGAGAGTTTGATTCTTTTTGAACAGAGTGAATAGAATTTTTATAGCAAATACTCAACGTGGTTATTGCATGGGCTCTAAAAGTTTCTTGGCTCCGCCATTGGTTCAGACCGATCAAACAGTTATGCATCCTTTGCAGAGTCCCTGCACAAATCTTGACGCACTTTACATACTCCTGGATAGGATAGAAGATGTTTGCATGCAAAGATGAAAGATGCAATAGGCCGTGGGTCAGGCAGGCCGTCAGGTTGCCGGAAGGAAAAGGACGCACTACCGAATGCCGGTAAGAGGGGTACTCAGTGCCGACGAAATGCTCTTTTCACTGCAACAACATTGGCAAGCTTCCAAATGTTCAGGTCACTGCTTAATTACTGTTGCTTCTTCTGAACATGGGAGAGGAAGATCCTCTTTGTCAGGGAATGGACAAATGGAATGTTCAGAGATTCGGTGCTTCCAACACTAATAACTCGCCTACCTGCCGGATTCATGCATGGTTCATGGATGAATTATGCAGTTGCAGTCTTGCAGACTTGCAGTTGGAGGGAAAAAATAGATGGAATGGCTGGTCAGGTTGTTCTGAACTTCTGAAGTTCTGATGCTGGTTCAGGGGCATTATATAAAGCTCCTCCATTGGGCGTCTCTTCTATACAAAAGAGTGAAATTCTGTGCTTCGATTAGAATACGGGAATTTTTTGCGGAAAATTTGAATAACTGTTTATGTACAGTTCTTTAAATGTCATCTTGGCTTTGCTAGATTGTCTACAGGGTATGCATGCGGTTGAACGGTGCATCCAGCCACGCGGAGAGCGACGGCCACTGTGCGTGTCTCAAGGATTACAGCGCATCTGCATGTCTGATCTATCAGGGAGGTTTGTCCATGTCATTCTGGATTCCCCTGGCCTCCTTGTGTTTGATTGCTTCCTCTTGTACTGAAATGGAGATTGGAGAAGGAGCAGCGGTCCTTGTGCACCATGCATGTTCACCATGTCGATCACTTGTTGATCGAATCAATCATGTGAGTATGCCCATCAGGCATCAGCCCCCATGGGGAAATTCTTTTTGCACTTTAGGAGACGTACCCTCGTTTTTATACGTAATCTAAATAGTTATAAAAATTTTAAATTTTTTTTAACAAGATAGATTATTACTATGCGATATATGTAACGTCCCTCTTCCGTTAACCCGTACAGGTCAGCAGAGGAGGAACGCCATTACCTGTAATACCTGTACCGGTCCCAGGAGATCAGCTGGTACATACAGGATATCGGTGGATCACAGCCAAACCTGCTTTATTTATTATACATAGTCTGCACATAAGTTGCAGCCTCGGACAGAACCCGAGACATGCAACGATACATTACAAAAGTATGCAGCGAAAAATACATGGGTAGCCCTATACCCACAAGCAACGGCTTGGAGACCTAGACCGAAACCCTAAAACTCCTCGTACTCAATTTGATCCTGGTAGAACTGGCTGAGGGTCGGGTCTTCATCTTCATAGGCTTCTGAGAGTAGATTAGCAAAGGTGAGTACACGAGGTACTCAGCAAGTCATGGAAATATGGTGGCATGCAAGGCTTAGCAAGGAAGGTTAGGGTTATTTTCGCAAAGTGATTTTCAAAGGGTTTGAGGTTTTAAAACTCTAAGTGTACTCTTTAAGTTGTCGGAAAGAAGCTCACGCTTTAATCCATTCCGTGAGTTGCTTTACAACAACTCACCACAATTAAGTTGGTCGGGAAGAGACTCGCGTCTCGACCCATTCCACAAGTCAGAGACTTGTCACAAATTTCCGATTCGGAGCGTACCCTCCTCTGGTACCTCCATTTAGGTGAATTCTCTTTTTCTCAAAAACTTGTTATTTCACTCAAGCAACTCAACTCTGGTGTCATCCAACACCCCGGGTCACACATGCCCGTTTCAGGCCATACAAGCCATCCATCAGTCACACAGACCGATTCTGGTCACGATTCCCAACCCGCAAAATAATTGCACAGATGCTTGTAAAATAAAATCTACGCTAGAGGAATCACCTTACATTGCCTGTAACCGTAGGCACGGCTGTTCGAACAGTTCAGTTGATCTTTGCAAAGATTGCACGCTTTACCCACATGCACGAGCTTACTTCCCTCACTTGTCAGTGGGGAAGGTTCGCGACAAGGCCTTTCCAAAGCCTTCTCAGGATAGCACGCTGCCCTATAAATGGGTGCTCAGACTCAACCAGGTACCAGGAACTCATTTCCTATACTTAGGGACGGGGATATATCGCCCTCTTGGCACCTAGCCAGTCCCACATTTATTAGCAACCGAAAACCATCTTATGAATACTAGTTACTCAGCCAGGGGTATCCCATACCACCCGTGTGGTCGCACTGTAACATGCTTAGTGCAATTCCTCAAGGAAACGGTCCTTAAAAGTCCGGAGAAGTCGGAGCCACACAGGCAGCTACGACCCATGACCAAGTTTTATAAAACTATTTTATTTCACAAACTCTCAACCAAGGATGGCGAGGATTTTTTAAACCATTTTATTTGAAACCCTAGTTTTCCATCGTAATATTTATTTTAGGTAAAAAGGGGTCATCGATATTCATACCCAAGTACGAATATCAAGATGACAAGGTTACAAAGGACATGGCGTCAATTTATTCAAGGCGGGTAAAATGCAGCAATTAGGTTAGGCCGAACAGATTCGATTACGAATTGTGGCCGAAAACAGTCGTGTTCCTATTCATGCAAGTTTTTGAAATAAAATAAATTTTAAATCATGGGTTCAATATGGTCAAGGGTGACTTGCCTTGCTCGAGGTCCTGCGGGTCTTCGACAAAATCTTCTTCCGGCGATTCCTCGGGAACGGCCTCTATGCGTCGCAAAAGAAATCAAGCAAAAACACCAAGAATCAATACCTATTTTATACAACTAATAGTGCCAATGCGTAGATCTCAATTTTTAGAAAAATTTTGAGAGTTGAATGGGCTCAAACGGAGTTATGGTTTAAAAGTTATGAATTTTTAAAGTTTGAACTATTTTCTGAAAATAAAAAGGATTAGGAATTATTTTAGGAAAGAAAAGAAATAAAAAGGAAATAAAAGGGAATAGTCTCAGAGGCTGACAATGGTGCCCATTGGTCAGTGGTAGAGGAGAGAGATCTTTGAGGGGTGGCCCACATGGCATTGGGACAGGAGAGAGGCCCACATGTCAGAGGAGAGAGGATTAGAGTAGGCCCACATGTAAGAGAGAGATTTGAATAGAGGGGCCCATAGGTCAGAGGGTTAGGTGGCTGGGCCCACATGCAAACACACACACACAGAGAGGGGAGAGGTGCCGGATGGCTACAGGAGACGGCCAGCAGAGATCGACGACCGACGACGGCTGAGGTCACGCCGGCGAACGGCGGCGAGGGAGGTCGGGCGGCCAACTGGATTGGGATGCGGCGGAGATGGCGAGGATGATGGACGGCTCGGATTAGACGGATGGGTGGCGGAAGATGGTTGACGACGGTGACACAGAACCGGCGGCGGCGGCGGAGAGAGGAGGTTGTTGCCGGCGACCATTTAAACGGCGGAACGGTTCAGACAGGGTTGGTTTGAGCTCGGTATTACTTGAGGAAGAGCTGGGAGGTATTTAATTTGGTTTTACCTTTGTCTACGGCGAGGAACAGGGCAGCGGCGACGGCGAACGGTGGTGAGCGAAAATTGGGCGTTTTGATTTTAGGGGCTAATCGATGGAGGGGAGTGGGGGTGGAGCTTCCTGGTGGCTTGGGGAACTCGGTGGTGGTGGCGGATTGGGCTGGCAGTGGTCGGAATCGGTGATTAGAGCTTGGGCAGTGCTCTAATGGCGACGGCGGAGAGAGTTCTCGGTGATTGGCTTGCTTGGGCTTGTTGCTTGGTGTCCGAAAGAAGGGGGAGGGCTGCTCCATTTATAGGAGAGCTCTGGTGCTAGCGGACAGAGGGTGGAGGCAGGGAAGGGATAAGCTCGAGCTCGATTGGCGAGGTGCATCAATGGTGCCGGCTCCTGTGGCTTGCGTCATGAGCGGCGGAGGCAAAAATGGGACGGGGAAATGATGGTGACGAGCTAGGACGAGGCACCCGTGCGTGCGCATCAGCTCCCAAGGTTCGGCGCCGAGAGAGGGGAGAGAGACAGCAGCGGCGGTTAGCCTTTTTGACCGCGAGCTCGCAGCGGCGGGGCGTGTTTCGCGCTGAGCGGCAGGGTGGATGATGATGTCCACGCGATTTTAAGAAGCCGACCGGGCGATAAGGCGCGGAACAGGGAGAACACAGGGAGCGAGTTCGGGAGTTTTCCAGAGAAGAGAGAGAAAGCGAGAGCGGCTGGAGGAGGAAGAAGGTGGGGACGACGACGGGACTGACAGGCAGGGTCGAGCGGCAGCGTTAATCTTGGCCGTCCACGTGGTTGCATTGGTCAGGCGAGACAGAGAGCTGAGCGGGGGTGGCTAACACGCGGGGCCCGCGGGGATTAAGTCCCACGCGTGCCCGCCAGCAGGCCGAGCAGGCCGACCAAGAGGAAAACAGGAGCAGGCCGAGAATGAGAGAAAGGGGGCCCGACTCAAACAGTGCTGATTAAACCTTTTCCAGAGATTGAATGGAATAGGTTTTGAAGGTTTTGATTTTTGAAATTGGTCTTAAAAGGGTTCAAAAATTTTGCAAAAATTTAGGTGGCTTCTACAAAGGCTCTAGGGATGTTTTGAATATTTTTAAGAATTTTCTTGAGATCTCACATGGCACAAAAATTCCAAGAATCAATTAAAGAGCCAAATTTTGAATTTAGCTTTTTATGAAAATAGTTTTGCACAAAAAGAAAAATGCGATCATTACAATATATCAATTCATAAACATGTAAGTTTAAATTTGACTTTTACAAACTGTATCAAAAATAACAAATATGACTGTGAATGTGCTGATCAGTTTATTTTTTTTTGTTACAACTTGTCATAGTCAAATTTTATCTTACACGTTTGTGGAATAATATATCACATCTTAATCTATCTTCTCAAAAATAATTTAATTTTTTTTCATAACTATTGAAGTGACATACAAGAAACTAGTGGACATTCCCTCGAGAGGCATAAATCCATCTCAGCCCATGTACTATATATGTCGATCTTACAACATTTTTCCTAACTAATATAAACTACCATTATATCTGCATGTTACAACAAACCTATACTCCTTTAAAAGAAGGTAGTGGTGGCGGATAATATCAGTCAGCACAAACTTTGTGTTTGTGGATGTCTATCACCCCACCTACTCACATTCTAAATTTTGTAAATTACCACTTGAGCTTCTTAATATTAAAAACAATCAAATCTATATGGATAGCCACATATAAAATCTAATTAATGTGAATATTCCCTATAAAAAGATGTGTAACACATTTTATGAAAAATATGTTTTTATTTATTTTATAAAAAAATTATAATATTTTTTTCTTTTATGCATAGCAAACGCGGGCATTCAACTAGTCTCTATAATATTTATTAGATGTGATGGGTTTGAAATGTGATTGAATTCTAATTTGGAAAATATGCATTCAAGCAATCATATCATCAACCGACAATTAATTATACACATGTAAAAATAGTGTAAAACTTTAAAAATAAAACACAACAACTAAAATAGAGGGAAGTACTAGAGCTATGTGGTCCCGAGACTATCATGTTCGAATCGTAGTGTCCACACTTACACACACGAGTATATTTTTATATGAATTTAGTGAAGTACAAAAATTTATTGTTGCGCATCTGTCTCTTAAATGTGTGTTACAAAAGACACCCTAGCGAGAGCGTGTGTATGATTGTGCACGTTTCCTACTATGTAATAAAAAAAAGACGCAACACAAATGTATCTGCATGAATCTCGATATGCAAAAGATATAGATGTAGACTAAGATTGCATGGAGCACAAACTTTTGTTGTTTCAATTCCCAAGCTGTCAGTGAGAACACAGATCGAAGCCGCCGCTGCTCCAGTTGTCCGGGGCCAGGGAGTGTCTGTCGACTTGAGAGACATGATGCTCGTGGGGGCACATTTGCTTGCCATGATCCATCCACAGAATGGCAGCAGCTAAGCTTGATGTGAACATGCATGCTGATTAATTGCGACAAGACAAGATTAATCCATTCATGTCTCAATATTATCTCCTCCATTCTAAAATTAGTTCATCTTTTATCTATCTCAATTATCCTATAAAACTTTATCTTTAGAGCAATCAATATATTAGAATTTATAAAAAAAATTATTCTAATTTTTTTCTTTTATATTAATTTAGATGGATGGACTATAAAAAAAGGAATTTTTTTATTTTTATATTTATTTAATAAAATATTTACAAAACTACATTTTCATTTCAAAAATTTACAAAAATATACTCCTGCCGCCCTCTGGGAGGGCGGTATATCTGAAATCGCCCTCCCAGAGGGCGATATGATGACGTGGCTGACGGCCGTTGGCCGGCGGCCCATGGCCGTCAGCCATTTTGCAGGCGGCCCCCCCCGGCCACACAAAAACCGCCCTCTGAGAGGGCGGCAAGGGGGCCGCCTGTAAAAATCCGGCCGGGGGGCCAGCTATTTTACAGGCGGCCCCAGAATACTGTCCGGACGGTCCGCACTATATACGGACGGTCCGAACTGTACAAATTGCTTCACAGTATATTGTCCGGACCATCGTCACCCTGTTCGGACGGACCGCACTATAAAAGGTGTTGTTTTGCATTATATAGTCCGGACCATCCTCATCCTGTCCGGACGGTCCGGACAGGCATATCTGTGGCGACAAGGAACAGGAAGTACCCACGCTGCACACAGTAGTTACATCTCTACTTGGTTATCTGTTTAAAATTCCCTAAGGCATGTAATAACGATAAGTAGAAACGTTTGATGTGCCGTTTGTACTCTTTGTATGGATAATTTCATTATGCTCGTATGCAATTAACGTGTGTTCAGTTGTCACCGCTCAGAATGTACTTTCGCCGTAAAATTGAAACTGAAAAATTCATGTTTTTGATCAGTTTTGTCACAAACATAGATCGTAATCGATCGACGAGCGTAAATAAAGTAAAGGGGTTTCTTCAGTATACGTAGAATTAATAAAACATGATATACAACAGACAAACTATCACTGATGCAACGTACTACGGGCCCTGACCGTAACCTCTAGCCCTCTTTGTCTTCCTACCCTGCGCTCGCATCTGCCCCTAGGAGTACGTCAGCCGGTCTGGTGGTACGGCACGGCCAGCGCGGGTCGTCTGCACGGGTGTGGCAGCTGGTGGGTCCTGTGTCTGTGGTGGCGGAGCTCCTTCGAGCTGCGAGGTTGGTAGTATCTCCTGGATCTCCTCGCCCGAGTCCTCCAAGTCGTCCCCTTCGAAAGGATCCGGTGCCCAACCGCTGCCGCGTGCAGCCTGCGTGGAGGAGCCAGCGCCAGCAAACATCCCCAGCGCTATAGAGTGGAACCATGTACACCAAAATATTGATAATTACAAATCAAAATTTGCTTCATGCACTTTACTTCATAGACCGATTTGTTTGACTTCACGACTGAAAACTCCCTTTGAAGTGACACGGCCCATTGTTTTACTGCCTCCTTTAAATCCTCTACATATGCATATTTAGCCCCTTGGATGATCTCATTTTCCTTGTACTCCCATGACACATGATGTCCCTCGGAGATAGAAAGCCTAGAGAAGTCCTGGTTGCTCCATTCTGCAGGCATCATTGTGTCCTCATCAGATGAATCATCTTGCTCTGCTTGCTCGTTTTCAGAATCTTCCCTATCCATTTCTTCGACGATTCTATTGATTTGTTCTCCCTCTTCTGCCATACCTGTTGGCTGTCTATCTTCTTCATTCCCTCCTTCATTCCCTTCTTTATTTTCTTCCATTGTTTCGCTATTACCTTCCGCCGTACTTGAACCCTCATCATCTTGTACGGGCATTGCACCAGCAGTGTTTTCTTTCTCATATATCGACACAAGTATGCCCAGTGGCCAACCACGTTGGAATGCATTCTCCACATATCATCTCTAAGTGGCAGTGCAATCTACCGGCATCAGTTCCCAAAAAAAACCTTCAGCTGCACGACTGACTACTACATACAAGGTTATTGCGCTGAGCTCGGGGTTCAATCGAAACCCTCGCATCAGCCAGTTGTACACTGACCCAAAACTTCTCTCAGCTGGTCTATCAATCCCCTTAGCCGTTGAACTAAAATCCGACAGATCTACCCCTTCTGGACCATATCTAACATTCCCTTGCCCGTGAAATAACTGAAATATCACCTTATTTGACATTTCTGTTGATGAAAAAATACAGTTAAACTAGATACCAATATTTTCCTCACATCTCTACAAAAATTAAATCATCTAACACATTAACTAATGACCTACAGATCTACGAGTAACAACTTATTTTCATATAGTACTATATACGTAACCAGTACAATACTACATCAATTTATGCATAGAAATAGAAATTACAAAGAGATAATAGATTTTACCTGCAGACAAATCAGCAAGCTGACAGAGCTTCGCTACTTTCGTTCAGGCTCGCTCTCAGCTCTCTCTTCTTTTTTCTGTAATTTCAGTGAATTTTATGACATTTTTGAAGTCTGGGAGGGGGTTTTATAGTGCCCGGGCTAAAAACCGCCCTCTGAGAGGGCGGCAAGGGGGCCGCCTGCAAAATGGCCGGCCCGTGGGTCGGCCATTTTGCAGGTGGCCCCCTGGCCACACAAAAACCGCCCTCTCAGAGGGCGGCAAGGGGGCCGCCTGCAAAATGGCTGACGGCCGTGGGCCACCGGCCAACGGCCGTCAGCCACGTCATCATATCACCCTCTGGGAGGGCGATTTCAGATATACCGCCCTTCCAGAGAACGGCAAGAGTATATTTTTGTAAATTTTTGAAATGAAAATGTAGTTTTGTAAATATTTTATTAAATAAATATATAAATAAAAAAAATTCATAAAAAAAGTCGTTTTGACGGAGGCGGGGAAAAACAGCTCAATACTCTCATGACGCGAGTGAATTACTCGAGAGAGAATTTTCATCAATTGGGCCTTTGTTGATGGGCTGCTACTTGGGCAAGTACTTACACATTGAGGCCCAAATTTTAGACCAAACATATGAAGGTTCACGAATTTTATCGAAAGGACGTCCCGCTCATCTCATCGATCACTGTTCTGAAATGCCAGCTGAATGTTTGATCCAAGCAAACAAAAACCAACTGAAAATTTAAAGGTCTCACTCATAATTCAAACGCATGGCAAAACACTCTGGATGCCACGCACTATATTTACATATGGTGATCATAACACTATCAATTTCTTCATGTATACATAACTCAAGAAAATTAAAATTAAACACCCCCTAAAAGGAGAAAATAAAAGAAAAGATCAAAAGGAATCCTCGTATGAACTCAAAAACCTTTGGCGCGATCACTCTCACCTGGCTAGCTCGGCACACTCATCATCAGTAACCACTACTATAGCTAGCTAATCACTACTAATCAGGATCGATGGTGTTGCTTGTAATTGGTAATGATCATTAGTACTCCGTAACCAGTACGGCAAGATCGATCGATCTCTTGCTCGTCGTCGTCTTCCTCGTCTCCGGCGACCGGGCTTGCATTGATGGCTGGACGAGGCTACCTAGGGGCAGCGGACGTTGCGGCCGGGGCCGCCGTAGTAGAAGTAGTTGCCCCAGGCGCGGTTGTAGCCGCCCTGGATGTCGTAGCAGGAGGGGTGGTCGGCGACGAGGCGGAGGGCGGCGGCGGGGATGAGGTTGTTGTCCCAGTCGACGACCTGGAGGTTGCGGAAGTAGGCGGCGCGGTTGAACCCTTCGCGGGGGAAGTGGCCGCTTCCCATCTGCGTCGGCGTGTGCGAGCCCGAGGGGCGCGAGTTCACCACCTCGCCGCCGAACTGCACCATGTTGGCGTGCCCGCCCAGGTGGGTGAAGAGGAACGACGGCCAGTACCCCACCAGTGGGCCCGACCCCAGCTGCAGCCACCAGTGCCCCCGCCGTGGGTCCTACACAAAATTTCATCCTAATTCAGTTGGGATTTTTAAAAATTCAGTAAAAATCTGTTCAAATTTTGATTTTTTCATTTGAAATTTCCTATTAATTTTGCTGAAATTTCTGGTTTTCTGTCCAGTCCCCCTGAAATCTGTTTGCATCCCGAGATATTGAAGAACCCTGATGCTATCTTGTAATAGTATTTGCGCTGAAATTTTACCACTAACTTTCTTTCTGTTTTTTTTGAATTGATCGACTTATTCTCATGTCGTGGAGAAAACTAAATGCTAGGCAGGGTTCACAATTCCGGTTTGAAATTTCCAAAATTTTGGCTCTACCTCTTGGTCCTGATAGGATGCGTCTCTTGAAAAAAAAATCAAATTTGTTTGGATTTAGCAAAATTTTATTCAAATTTGGCAAAAATCTGTTCAAACAAATTTCTTTTCATTCAAAATTGCCTTTTTTTTTCCAGAAAAATTCTGAGTTTCAGTCCAGTCCCCCTGAATTTTGTTTGCATTGAGAGATTGTTAACCCTGTTGATAGACCGCTAGCTAGTAAAGAACAGTTTGAAATTCAGGAATTTTCAGTTCAGCTGATACCTTCCAGATGAGGAGGCTGATGTCGAACTGGCGGCCATTGTAGACGGAGGTGGGGGAGATGGCGGCACCAATGGCGATGCGGTTGTTGGTCTGCACGAAGCCGGAGCAGTGGAGGTTGTAGCAGCCGGTCGCCTGGTAGGCGTCAGTCTGCATGCATTGCATTGCAACAGTTTAGCCATCTCACCTTCTCCTCCCGTTTCTTTATTTTACTCACCTCAAGATGTAGTAGTAGGATCAGTACTTGGGAACTTGTTGCATTCAATGTAAGCACTGACATTGTTTTGTTTCTGTACACTGCTAGTAGTATTAGTTCTATCTACACTTGCTACTGTTGCAATTGCTTGCAGGTTTTCAATGACAAAATGTCAAAATCCAGATGCTTGTAAGAAAAACTAGGTAGGGTTTTAGTTAAAATCTGGAGATTCTTTTAACTGATGAAAGATGGCAGTAGTAGACTTACTGTCCAGTAGGTGAAGAACCTTGGGCTGTTATCTCCATACAGTTCAGGGCTCACCTGAATAAAGAACAAGGAGTTTCAGAAAGTTAGCACTGTCTCCAGCAAGCAGATCGATCCGTTTTGACTGCTCAACCACCATTTTAATAAGTAATCAAGTCAATGGGGGGCGCACATTTCTAATCAGAATCATACTGTTAGCAAGCATGCATCGTGCTTCGATCGAATCCATTTAATGTGCCTCATCAGTTTCATGATTTCATCTCCTTTTAATATTACCAAGTCAGCATGCAACCACATGCCAAGGAGAATCGAAGGATCCAAATCCCCTTTTCTGTATTTACCATTGAATCATCATGGATATTAGTTGAACTACCACAAACATGGTCAGTCAAATTCAGGACTTGCAATGTGAATCCTTTTTTAACGAAAACTTGCAATGTGAATCATCTGAAGAACATATCATCGCCCGTTTTGTGATTTCCTCTCACTTTTGGAACAGAGATTCAAGAGTGTAAGCTGCTAGTAAAGAGTCTAGACACAAAAACTTGGGTGCAGTACTGTTTGCTGATCATTTGATCAGGCTGGAAAAGCACCCAAACAAAGGCCTGAAAAGCTCTGACCAGCTGCTGCTCGATCGCCATGCAGTTCGCCACATTTACTCGTGTCACCAACCATGCAGCCTGAAGAAAGGTCTGCAAGGTCAGGCTTCCATTAACTAGCTAGCTCGATCCATGGCCTTTCAGCACGATGTGAAAGCTAGCTGCAGCTGGACTACCTCCTACTAGCTACTACTACTATCATCTCTCTGAATTCGATCGAAACAAAGGACACTACGCTAGTCCGGTCCACCGAATGCTACTCCACCAGCTAACAATGCCAAACTCCTTTAATTGTTCTACCTCCAAGTCAAACACCTTCAGAGTTCGATTGTACTAGTAACAGCATTATTATTCAGAATATAGTGTAGTAGTGTTCTTCAGAGTTAACATTGTATCAGTATTCTTCAGAGTTAAACACTGTATCAGTATTCTTCAGAGTTAACAATGTACTTGACTACTTGGTATAGTATTCTTCAGAGTCATTGCATGCACTGAAGCAGCAAATGCATGCAGCATGCATGAGTGTGTGTGTGTGCAGATTACCTGCCATCCGGCTTCGATGGTGTTGAGGTCGTTGCCGAAGGAGCCGGAGATGACCCAGATCTGGGAGAGGCTGAACTCCGCCGGCGACGCCACCCTCGCCGACCACACGTTCAGGCTCGCCTTCGCCCCGTAGAACTGATCCCCCGTCACGTACCCCACCGCGTGCTGCATCATATATGCAACATCATCACCAACTCAGCTCATACTCTCAATTAATCAGACTCCTAATTCAGCTCGTTGCCAACTTGCCATCGCCATTGCTACCATTGCCATTGCTACTGCCACACCTGGTACTGTCTACTGGTTACTGCACTAGCTGTGCACCACAACTTATACAAGCTAGTAGTATACTACTACTGCTCGATCATTTCAGCATGTAATAACTTCAGACAAGTACGGGCACACCATTTGGTTGAGTAGCAAACCATGCAATTACTCTACGTAATGACGCATTGCTAGTACTCTTAGTACTAAAGTGCTATTGCTAACTACTAGTAGCAGCTGCTTCAGAGGAAGCCGGTCTCTTTGATGTAGTGATAGTTTGTAGGTGTATGCAGTACAATGGACTTGAAATCTTGAACTGTGTACTAGCAAGTAGCAACTGCACTAATTGTGCAATTGTGTTTTGCCAACTAATCTTTAATGAGAGCTATAGCACAGTACAGTACAGTAGCATTAACTAGCCGTGTCCATGCATCTGCTTCCTCTCTCAAAGTCTGAATCTTCTTCAGTTCTTCTCGTGGTGTATGAGTTTCTGACGCGTTTTGCAATGGCAGTAATGATGCAGTGGCAGGTAGTAATGCAGATATGGAGTGCGAGCTGCGCCGGCGAGCTTGCCGGTGACCGGCGGCAGCTTGCAGGCTGAGCTTGGTTCACTGACCTCGTGGCCGTCGCTGGTGGAGTCGCGCCGGACGATGCCAGCGGCGCGGGGCTGCTTCATCCCGAAACGCATGGCGGAACTGGACCTCAGCACGTCGCGCTTCGTCGTCCGCCGCACCGGGACCGTCCCCTCCGGGCACGACTTGCCGCCATCCCTCCACGCCTGTGGGAACACGGCATCCTCCTCCACCTGCTGCTGCGCTGCCGCGCCGCCGACCTTGGGCCTCTCCTCCGGCTCAACCTGCAGACCAAAACACGAGCGCCGCGCCATGCACGCACGCACAAACACGATCAAGAACCAGACGACGGAGATAGAAACGATCACTGCAAATCGGAACAAAAATGGCGCGGGATCAGTAAAGTATACGACGACGAATGAACAATGGATTGATCACTCACCTCGGGCTTTTGTCCACGCAGCTTCGGGTGGTCGAACGCCGGCTGCAGGTGCGGCGGCACGCAGTCGATGACATCGCCGTCGGGGCTCTGCATGCACAGCCACAGCCATCAGCCCTGCGCCGGCGAGACCTCGAGCCTTTCTTCGTCCTCTCGACAGCAAGAGGACACTCCTAGCAAGTAGCAAGCTATCTAGCAGCTGACGAAGAGTGAGAGAAAAGAAGAAAAAGAATTGCCTGGATCGTCTTGACAGAAGCCTTCTTCAACCTGGTGACCTGCGCCATGATCTTCCTGTACCTCCGCAGCTCATCCTTGCCATGGAACGGCAGCGTCGTCCTCGTGCTGTTACCCCTGTGCTTCGCAGACGCCACGCCGACCAAGCAAGAAGAAGCCAGCAGCAGCAACGCAACGACAACGATTTGCCTGAAACGATTGCTGCAGCAGCTGAATCCTGAAGAAGCCATCGACGTGGACCTATCTCTCTCTTGGATTTCTCTCAACTTCGAAGAGAGATGTTTGGATGCTTGCGGGTTGGAATGGTTGTCCTCTTCCTCTCTTTGCAACTCCTTGACTTGAGGCTATAAAAATAACGTGGAGAGCAATGCAAGCACCCACATGGTGGTCAAGGACAAGTAGTTCGATTTATACTAGACTCAACCATACCAAAATAAATACGGCAATACCGTGTACATATATACGGACACGTTCGACTTATACTAAACCATACCGAAATAAATATGGTAATTAATACCATGTACGTGTATAAGGGTCATTTGGTTTGTTTGTTAAATTACCAGATACTGTACACCGATAGCAGTCGTCTAAACCATTATTCCTGCTACTCTAATGCAGGTTGGATTTGGTATTATTATTTAGAGTTCCTTTACGGTATTGGTGGTATTATAGTATCAGTATTATCATAGTATGAGTGATCTTAATCATTGATTTATCTACTATTAGTATAAAAATACTCTACTATTAGTAGCTAAGATGATAGTATAACTTAAGTATAATTAAAAAAGATATATAGTTTAGATTGATTTTACTATCTGTAGAGACCATTCTAAAATATCTCTTATCTATAATTCACAAATAGTAATGAAAAAAATGATAAGATAGGTTGATATGTGATATATCATTCTACAAATTCTACAAATACACAAGGTCAAATTCAACTTCTACAAGTTGTAAAAAAACAAAAAATTAAATGAATTTTGGTAAGGTTGGAACAGTAGCAAATCAAACATGTTCAAAAATTCTCTGCGCTTTGGCTGGTTGGCTGGCTGAGAGCTGAGCTGACAGGTGAAATGCTGAAATGACGAAGTCCAGCTCGGAATTTGGCAGTTGAGCTCATCGGCCGGCTCACTGGTTGCTGCTGCAGAGGCAGTACGGTTCAAACGAGGACCATCAGCAGTTCACGCCATGCCTTTGCAAACACATCATCAGCTATCTCGTTTTATATCCTGCTCCTGTCTCCCTCCCCACATTCCCTTCTCCCCATGAAGAAAAAGGCACCCATCACCAGCAGCTGGACTGCAACAACAACATGCATCACCTCTCTCTCTCTGCAATAGCATCAACAGGCAAGCAGCTGGTGTTAGTGGGGCTCTCAGTAACTTTGCTTTGCTTTGATTCATCCAGTGCACGAGAGAATAAATAAAGAAAGCAACCTGACGAGAGAGAGAGAGAGAGAGAGAGTGAGGGAGAGGGAGCAAAGAGGCCATAGTGTGGGTCTCTGCGTACCTGAGGTGAGTGTGCATTGCACCGAGGAGACTAGCTAGCTAGCAAGCATTCTTGATTCTTTGCTTTGCAAAGCTTTGCTTTTTTGTTCAGGCAAAGGCAGGATGCAGGGGTGCTCACCATGTGCGACTCAGCATTTGAGCAGTGGTGTTCAGCTGGTACAATCATGGGCTCCGGCCACTTCACCTCATTGACATGAGGAAAATGGCTTCCTTGTAGCCTTCTCCTTGGAGCAACCTCGGCTCTCAACTGTTTGAGCTAGCACACTGTGCATCAGTACATATATATCTGCGTTCTTGGGCCTCCTTTTCTTCTAGGAATTCTTCTTTGCCAGATGTGGGGGAAGCTCTGGGATCTAATGGGATCATATATGAACACAGATTTCACCTTTGCACTTTGTTGCTCATGCTTTGCTTTCACTGGCCAGACTAAAGAGACTGATTCTTTCTTTTCAGTTAATGACTCGGACTAATTGTCATTGCACAAGAGAGTAATTCTCAGTGATCCACTGTGACTGGGTAGATCCTAGCTCAATTCATGTGGACAAGTGACATCCATTTGGGATATATTTACCACTGATTTGGAATTAATTAGTCACTGAACAATCGTATTAAAGTCTCTATTTGCAGTTTACTGAGTTGGCATGCACTGTATATTTTGCACTGCTGGCCTCCAGAAGCTAGTGATGCTCCCATTGCTTGCACATGCTCGCCAAGAATTCTTTGGGGCATCCCTGGTCTCTCCTTTGCTCCCTTTTCTTAAGAAAAAGCAAACCATGTCATTATGTCAAGCAATTGCATGCAACCTCCCTAAAACAATTCATCTTCCCTGATTGTTGGTTGACTCTCCTGTTCCAGTACCACAATGATCATTACTGCATGTCCCATAACAAAATAGTACTAATAGTACTACAACCATGGGCAACATATTATGGGTCTGAATGGATTCACTGCAAGAGAAAGACAGGTATGAATGAAGTAGGTCCATGATGCATGGCAAGTAGAGCACCTTATGGTCAAGTATGCCTTAATTTCTTGAGTACTACTCTCTCTCCCCACACTCTGTTTGCCACCAAGCGTCTTAATCCTTTGGCATCTCTCTTGCACCTAACAAGGCTACACACCCACTGCTCAGGCAGTCAGGCTGCAATGCAATGCATTGTTCATAAAAAGGGTTTGGTCCACATTGAGTGATGAGGCCACTGGCTGTTGCTGCCTTTTGCACAGAGAAGTTTTTTTTTTGACAGAGAGAGTTGTGGGGGAAAGAGTAAGATAGTATCTCAGTGGGAGCAATTGCTGTTGCTGTTGCCAGTGTGTGGGTTGTGTTGAGTGTGTGCACCAGTGGATTGATTCTGCACAAGATAAATTCAGGGAAATCAATGGCTTAGATGTTAGTGCCACCCAGCCTATTTGCCATTCTATTCCTTGTTCTTTAGAATAGGAAGATGCACTCCTTTTCATGATCACAATGGCTGGCTTGCAACTATTGCTTCCCTTTTCTCTGAAGGAGGATGGCATGCTTGTTCCCTTGCCTAACATCTTTCATGCAGAGCACTAACTAGGATTTAACCTGACCAGACTGTGTTCTGACCACTGAATGCTTATCATTTTGTTCATCTTTATAGCTTCAACTTTTCCATTGTGTACCTCTGGATGATTCATTGTGTACTAGGAATGCGTAATTACAATTAATAGTACTGTTTGTTAACAAGAGGTTTGGTATGAGCAGAAGGTGTTTGTGCGAATACGTAGGCGCGTAGCACGGCTTGTTGTAGTACCGACTGAAGTAGTAATTAACCAGCACATGCAGTCACATACTCAAATCATGATGGGAACTGGAGCTATAATAACACTGGTAAACTGCTGGTCTGAATCTAGACTAGATAATTGCTTAAAAGAACGAGAAAAGTAGTGCTCATCTCGGCGACTTCCATCTCAGTGAATTTCCCGGGTCATTGTGATGACAGTAGTACAGTTTGAATTCTTTTTGAACGAAGGTTGTACAGTTTGAATACAAACAAGGGAAGTTAAGGAAAATCCAATGGTCAGAAGATGAGATTAATGCGGTGATCCGATGGTCAGAAGATGAAAGATTAATGTGGTAACTGATCCAGTAGCAACAGTGTGCTGCATTTGTTTCGACAGCCTGCACAAGATTTGATAGAATTGAATGCAGATATCTAATCAGTTCAGTAGAGATCTCCTCGTCTGATGCCATCAGCGATCTCATGATCAAGGACCAGTGCCCCAGTTCCCTGCTCTTCCTTGTACAGACTTTCTTGAAGGCGGACAGTTGTAACAGTTCAGTGACCAACTGCAGTGCTGTGCTGCTTGCAAGGATTCAGAGTAATGGCTCTCGAGCTGAACGGCAAAGAACACTCACCCTCATAAATAAATCTCTCCTTGTGTCCTAACAATCGCCACAAGGCCACATGGTGCAGCTCGAGTAGATTGGAAGAAACGTAGCACCTTGATCTGATTGGCAGGGACCATGAACACAACTGGAGCAATCTTCAGTGTTGCCAATGGACAGTGCCACAGTGATCTTGAGCCTGTCGGTGGCAACCTGTTCTTGCCACTGAATTCAGAGGTAAAGATCACACCGTGATTTCTTCAGAAGATCACCGTATATAATTCAGTTTCATTTTCACCATCGAAGCCAGAGAGACAGCCAGGACGGTGGTGCCAACGACAACACAAACCGGAGAAGGACCTGAAAGTCTGAAAACTATCACTGTCAGTTTGAACAATCCACGGCCACTTCTGTTCATCCTTTTTCTTCTTCTTCTCCTGGCAGTGGCAACCACAACATTACAAGTCTTGCACTGCAGCCAACCGTGTGAGGAAAATGCGCCACGGTGTTGGTGTACCGTGTACATGGAAGAACAACAGACCAGGCACGTAGCAAACAGGTGAAACTGCTTCAGGGATACCCAGACAGCTAGGATGGTAGGACCAACCAGTCATGCAGCACTGTGCCAGGAGGAATTCACTTTCAGGCACACCCAAGCAAAGATGAAATGATCCTACGTGGCACTCATGTGGCTGGTTCACATCACCATGTCAGCTTCGGTGGCGGCCACGCTAGCGCTGCCAGCTCACGTGCCATGCAAGCAAAGCGCCCGATGGCCATGGCGCGTTGTCAGTTTTTTTTCAAATTTTTTCAAAACTATTTGTATTTTGTTCTAACGAGCGGATGCGGACATCCTCCTGAGGGATTAGAATTCATTGTGTCAACTGTATCTAGGAAGCATGCAAACACGTCAGTACTATAAGGTACAGTGAACCGAGGAGACAACATCATCAGCAGCGGTTGCATTCAGATGGGCTAGATCATTGCTGCTCGTCAGGACCGGAATATCTCGCTGCTACAAAAGTGACAGATCATAGATCATCGACGCTTTGCTTTCAGAAAGCTCAGTCCAATGGGGAATAGTTGGATGTATCGTTGGGCATGCCCTAGCCAGATGATCCCACATCTCTGAAACCTGAACAATTCTGTGTGACATTGACAGAGCTACTGCAAATTTGAACGAGATCACATTGGAGCAAAAAATGTTACGATTTCTCACTGTAACTACTGCAAATCTGAATGAAATCACAGCAGGAGCAGGGCATCGCGGCTTGTCAAAGCAAAGAGAGGAGATTGAGATCGGGGCAGAATCGAGAGGCCAAGAACCTCTCCAACTGATAGTACCTGGCACTGTCAGAAAAGGAAAGCCACGCCGGCGGCCACGCTCGTAGAGGGAATAGGAGGATCAGCAGGAACAAGAAGAGGTCGATCTCGGCCGCAGCGCTCGTCGGAGATCCGGCGGCCACGCCGGCGGCGGCGCCTCATCAACCAGTGAAGTGCGAAGCACCATCCCTCTCACGGGGCGACCAAGCCCATATAGTCACATGGACTAGCAAGGCCCAAAATGCTCATGGACCTCCCATGTCCAAATTACTAACGGTCTACCAAGGCCCAAATTACTTATGGGCTTACAAGGCCCAGTTTATTATGGGCTCTTGTAGAATTCTAAGGCCCAAGTTGCTTATGGTCTCTTAAGTCATATATATAATGGGCCCACAGGACCCAAATCTTGAGGAGAACGGAACGGAGCCGGCAGCGTGGAGGAGCATACATAAGGGGAGGCTCTTCTCCGTTCGTCTTCTTCCGTTTCAGAAGAGGACGAGACGAGGTGGGAGGTTTTGGGGTCTGCTCCTCCGAAGCCGAGAGAGAGGCGAAGGCGACGATGGCGTGGAGGCGGCTGGCGAAGGAGGCGACCTCCGCATATCTCCTGCGTGGCGGAGGCGCGGGCGTCGTAGTCTCCCCTCCCCTCGCCGCGCCCGCCCGCGTCTTCTCCGCCGCTTCGCGCGCTCCCCCCGCCGTCGCCAACCCTGCTGTTGAGATTCTCGTGTTCGGGTTGTTCCGATCGCCAATGGTCAGGCGCGCCGATGCGTTCGGGATCCCGTCGGTTGCTGGGAGGAACGGGGCGCAGAGCGTTTGGTCGCGCTGCTCGCGCCCGGCGTTTCCAGCTGGTGTCCCCAACTTTGGAGGTTTACTCGCCGGGAGGATGGCTCGTGGATTCTACCCGCAGCTATCAGGTAGCCGTAGAGTCGCGTGATATCTATGTTTGAGTTGCCTCAAGTGTGCTGTGTTCGTCGAATCATCAATGTAGATGAAAGCAATTTGTCTTTTGAGTCACTCTTAATTGTGTTAAGTAAATTATTCCACTACTTTAGTTATTTTACTCACTTTGTCACAAATATTCTGTCATGTGCAAAAAATGTGTCAGATAGTGATGTTTCACCCTACAATCGAACCATGCGGCACACTTTTACTGATGTTTAATTATCTTGTTTTAGGTCAGAGGCTGCTAAAGGGACTTGGGACAGGCTCTGCCCTTGCTGCGACGCTTTGTTCACAGAAGGTTGCATATGCTGATGGTAATTTTCTGCCTCTGGAGACAAGATAAAAGAGTTTTAGGGTTTTGCTCTAATGCTCCATAGAGAGAACCAGAGAAAACATTGAAAAGTATGACAGTAGCCTGTACATGTTAATGAAACCAGACAATAGCATTTCTTTTCACTGAGAAGATGGGTACTATCACGGAATTGGGTATCTATTGGGGAGTGGGAACTGGGTTTTGATTCTTAATATTAGTTAAGTGGACACGGGGTCCTGTAATCTGTTTCATCTATGTTGTGAATTGTGATGGACTTACTCCTAGCCACTGATAGTTGTTTTCCTTTTCTTCTTGGTGTAGCATCAAGCAAAATTCAAATGTCAATGTTTTTCCTTTCTTTCTTTTTTTTTTTGTTGCAGAACAACCATCAGGAGACATCGTCAGGCCCTCAGCAAAACACCAGATTACCAAATTATGGCCTTTGATCAGGAAATATCAGCTGCCTGTTGGTGTGATTGCTTTGATTGCACTTGGTTGGCAGAACCCATTGGGTCTTCTCATCAACATATTGCTTATTCTCTATAGCTCAACGCCCAATCCGTATTCAATATACTTGTTTCTTCAGGAGGTTAGTCAAATGATTTTGTTATTTCACAAGGAAACACATTCACAATTATGAGTTTATGGTGCCAACATTTAAATATTGTAGCACCTTGCCAGATTTAGTTATGCTGCTCAACATTTTTTAACTCCCAAGGGGGTATTGTATTTTTTGCTAGTGTACTAACATAGCTTAAAAATGTTTCAGTTTCGTCATGGAGAGATGCGTCAATATCCTGCATTATTGAAGGAGGAGGTGAAGTTTATGCTTGTCTTTTTGCATATTATTGTTAATTTATTATCTCACTCATATTACCTTTTTGTACCGTATACATAGTCATGACTCTGAAGTCTCATCTGAGCCCCATAGCGTTGGTGAGATGACAAAATTTAGATAAATTCTTTCCCAGCCATATACTCTTATAGACGGAATACAAAAATAGAAACCCCATCAATGATATATCTACCTTAGATAAAGGTAGTTTGGGTTCTCACGCTTATAAGATTTAAGTTTGAACCCCACCTTGTAAGAAAGTCTTTGAGGTAGCGTGCAAAGCCTCATCATCCTTCTTCTACACATGATGGAGAATTGCATTACTCCTATTTTCTGGCATCTGTTTTCTGTTATCCTGTGTAGTTTGAATTTCACTTCTGAACCGAGCTGTTCCATTTGCTTCCGGATTAAAGATGGTTAGGGTCTTCGTGAGTTTTCCTTTGAACGTTTTTTTTCCCCTACTGAGATAACTTTCCTGTATATTTGGAGTAATGATCTGGAAAAGTGTTCACATGCTGTTGTGGTGACTTTGCACCAATTTAAATGATGTCAATAATAAATGTAAACCCAAAATGACTGAAATAATAGAATATAAATGCCAGATTCTATTTGCCTTTATTTCTCTTGAGCTTCTTGCAGCTTGCTTTCATGGTAGAGCAAGACACCTATACTTTATTAGGTAATAAATGCACAATTAAAATCCTTACTGAATTTTAGGTAGAACACCCCCCCCCCCCCCCTGGTTTTGTGTATTTGAAATTTGGATTTACTAATTGAAAATAGTGGTGATGCTTTACTTGTTCTGACACATTCACAACGAATCAGCAATTTTCATTTTCCTATTTGGTTTATTCATGCAGTGTTCTCGTTTATGTGCTTACAAGACTTAACCTTGTGCATTTTTTTGTGCAGGCTGTGCTTACAAGGAAAGTTGATGCTAAAGATTACAAGTTCTTTTCCATTGCAACAGTTGAAACAGCAGACAGAGAAGTACTTCATGTCATTGGAATACTGGGCAGCTGGTGGATCTATCGTGCATCATATGTGAATTGAGAGGGGTTGGCATGGCATCTCATATTCTGAGGAGTGGGTCAATCAACTAGTGTGCAAAAGTCAGAATATTTTAATCATTTCTAATTGACAGTAGATTCCTAGAATATAGGCAGTTTCATTTGGTAACTATGGCACTAGATGCTTTAAAAGCACTGGTGTTCAATGTAATTCTAAAATATCTTTTTGCATGGATATAATGCCATCCATATCCAAAACTGGTCATTCTGAAGGGGGATGTACTGAAACTGTTTCCATGTCTGACTTTTTAAATTCATTAGGAATATCTTATTCTCCTCGGCATCCACAAAGACTGTTTCTTGGATGCATGAAGCTGAGAATGAAGAAACCATAGGTCATTGCTCTCGAAAAAATGAATTAAGCTGAGAATGGCTGCAGTTCATTACTGATGGCAAACTGAAACTATAATCAGGTTGCATTTGGTTTCTCTGCAGTTGCTTCTCTAATTTCACTGCTTCTATAATTATGCACATAGCTATGAGTTTATCTGAAATAACATTAATATCATGTTGTTATGATGGACAGGGTGTGCCTCCATCACCCATCTTATTTTCTTTGTCCAGCTTGTGTAGAATTATAGCCTGCTGCCAATATATGCCAATAATATTAGAGTAACCAGATATTGAATCCATTGCCTTTCTCTTTTCGTATGTATAGGAAGCATTTCATTTTGTCTTATCCCTGATTACATGGCTTTTAAGATGCTCGTTCTTTTGGTCAAAATCAGTATCCATCAGGAATGTTCTCTTGTGCATTACCTATGGGCTACAGCTTGCAGGTGAGAGTTCTTTTTCTTCAGTAACCTGATAAACTAGAATCTGTGACTACAGTGTCAGTGGATGAAAGAATGGAATAAATTTCTTTTTGACGCCTCACACCTTTTGCTTAGCATCATGATCTTGATCATGTGTGTGCTTTGGTACTCATCAGTTTCATGGGGAGCTGCAGTCAGGTGTAACATGTTTCCAGGGAGATAAAGTGATGCTACAGAATCAGGTAAAGCAACAAGGGAGGATGGTCATTGGTTCAACAATGGGAATCGAATTTTGGGAAACGTAGGGTAAGACAAGTTGAGTCTTGTCTCCCTCTCCTCCCTTCCTTTAGGTTTTTTTTTTGGAAGGGTTTCTTTTGATATTTTCAGTTCCAGGTTCTGGTATTTAAGGACCTGAACAATAGCTCCATAACATACCTGAAACCTCGTTGCTGTTCCTAGGTATACTGGTTAGGGAACAGAACCTTTTTGTGATTGCTTGCAGGTAGATGGGTGGGAGGAAGATTGGAGTTGCTGTGGACTTCTCGTCATGCAGCAAAGCAGCTCTGCGATGGGCATCAACCAATCTTACCAGGAGCGGTGATCAGCTCATAGTTATCCATGTCAACAGCTCCTACCAGAATGAGCAAGGTGCAGTTCATCTGTGGGAACAGAGTGGTTCACGTGAGTATCGGTTTCTTCCTCATGTCTTGAAATCCATAAAAGCATCTAGTTGTGTTATGCACATGATAGCTCTAGTGCTAGTCTTGGTTGTTTTGCATTGATGTACTACCACCGTTCCAAAATATAAACATTTTTAGGTTGTTTAGCAGAGACTAAAGTTGAGGAGAAAAGACTTTGGTGCCCCTCAATAAATGAGGGATAGTTGGGGTTAAGATGGGAAGAAATTTGAATGAGAAGTGATTGATGAATAGTGCTAAAAATGTTTATATTGTGAAACAAGATTTGAATTCTAGAAATGCTTCTATTTTGGAACGGAGTGAGTAAGTATGAAGGGAGGATTTAATCATCTTTTCTGCCTTGTTATCAGCTTAACATGCTTCTGAAACTGTTCTCTGTTGGTATTTCAGCACTCATCCCTCTGGCAGAGTTCTCAGATCCCCATGTTGCCAAGACATATGCTGTGTCACCCGACAAGGAAACACTAGAAATCCTGACTCAAATGTCAAATCAGAGAGGAGTATGAATTATCCTTCTTTCGTTTTTGCTAGTACTTTCTATTACCCTAGAGGCCAGGAAATGGCACTTGTATTGAGATTGCTCCCTGTGCTCTTGCAGGTTGAAGTCTTTGCAAAGATATTCTATGGTGACCCTGCAAAGAAGCTGTACGAAGCAGTTGACCTGGTTCCCCTCAGCTGCTTGGTGGTTGGAAACAGAGGGCTAAGCACACTTAAGAGGTATTTAAACACCTCCATGTTTTTTCTGATCACAAAACACAAAACCTTCCTATATGCGAGAATTTTGAGACAGTGCATGATACTAAGTTAACTAACCTCGATGCCTCTTCCTGATTCAACCGTTGAACTGTGTGTATGCTGCCTCTGTTTCTTGTCTAGATCATTCTGCCCTTACCATCTGAGGTTGTTTGAAGTTGCTCCTGAAATTAAACCGCACATGTCTAGACCTCTTTTTTTTTTCCGCTGAAGAGAAGCATATGATGCTGGCATGTTGCTAACAATTGGCTCGATCAATTTATGTCACCGTTAATTGTTGTTTCTTGATCCAGGGCTCTGATGGGAAGCGTGAGCTCCTACGTTGTGAACAACGCAACCTGCCCGGTCACGGTTGTCAAGGAGAATATATAGTTCCTGCAGTAGTCAACTGCTCTGATGGGAAGCAGTAAACAGCAAGGACAGCATCAGTATGTAACATACTACAATACAATAGCAGATTGAATAAAGCTTGACATGACTGTCAGCCGGCCTTGCCGCTGTACCTGGAAAAACCATTATGCCTTATGTAAAGCCATTCAGTATTATGCATGTAATCATAATATAAAGTAAAACCATAGGTGTGCTTCAGTTTCGGTACATCGAGGTCTTGTTGTCACGGGCTACACATTACCCGTTCTTTTTTAGATAATGAAATGAGCCATAAAATGCACACAACAATCTGGTATCCCTTGTTGGTTGCCACGTGAATATTTTGCTGTAATTCTATTTCCTGTGGAACTCCCAAAATTATTTTTAGGTCAATGCCGTTGAACATTGGCAAATCGGCACCAAAGATGTAGAAATTGCTATGGATGTAGAAATTCCACCATTTTGAAATGAGTAAATTTTAGAAACCCCATATTTTATGGTTATGGTTAAAGTTACATAAAAACCCTATGTTTTATGACAAACAGCATATAACCGTACGTATTATGGTTTTAAAGTTTAATAAAACCGCACCCCTATATATGTTGAGCAAGCATTTACTTAAGTTTTTTCTAAAATACAAAGTGTATATGAAACTTTTAATTGTTGATTTCTTGATTAAATTTGTTGGTTTAACCCTTCACTACTTTGAAAAAAATATTTTAGATATGCTAAAATTAATTAAGATTTGAATAAAGATGTGGTTCTATGAAATACTTAGACCATAAAACATGTAGTAATGTGCCATAGCCCATAAGTCATAATAGTTGTTTTCTATAACTCTAACCAATAAATGTGGGTTTTTTGAAATTTACTCTTTTGAAAATGTAACATTAACCATTGTTTTTTACATTATTACATTCATTTATATTTTTTTCAAGCTAAATATGGTTCCATTTAATCAAGAGATAAAACCATAGTAAACTGGGCCAAACTTTGTGGTTCTATTTATGTAGAGAATATATGGTCTAATGCACATAATCTTTCCATGCATACTACCTAACAAATATCATCAAAAGCCATGCACATCAATTATATATGTACTTTCAATAATATTATATCTATATATAAGATCTCATATTCAAATTCATTATATATAGAGAGCAATAAAAAAGATAAAATTCTGACAAATTTATACTCTTAAAATTGTTAGATTTTTTAGTCTTTTTTGTTACGGCTAAAATATAATAAATTTGAAAATAAGACTTTATGTATCGATGTAATACTATCGGAAGTATATATATAATTTTTTTTAGATTTTTTTATGATATTTATTAGTTAATGCGTATGGTATATGTACCAAAAACTTTATGTTCGTGATGTGCAACTGCAAGTGTGCCATATCCTGTCAAAAGAATAACACAAAGTGTGGCCAGGTCTAAGCTTCCTCCATTGTTCTGCCTCTTCCTCCTCCTCCTCCTCTCCTGCCCTTACTCTGCAGATTTAGTGTGCGTACGCCATGGCGGCGGCGTGGGAGGGGTCGCAGCCACCGTCGTCAACAGCGGCCATGGCGAGCGTGCACCACCTGGTGTCGCCGCCCACCGGCGCCGCGCCGCCTCCACTACAGCGGGCGTCAAGGAAGGCGAACCCTTTGTCGTCCCGATGGGCCGCGGCCCACTCCCCATCAACGGCGGGGAGCGTTGGAGACAGAGCAAGACGAAACGGCAACTGGTGGGCCAGCCCAGACTGACAACCAGGGCCCACCATTTATGTGTCCCACCTTGTCAGTGACGTGCTCTCTCTCTCTCTCTCTTCTCCCAAATGCTCCTGGGTTTCGCGCTCTCGCAGAGTTCTTCTCCTTTGCTCGAGGCTGCAAGAAAATCAAGACCCGGCAGCTTCGACCTTGACGTCGAAATCAATCGCGCTCCCCGTCCGCAATGGTGGTTTACCATCCCCAGGATGGGGGCGCCGCTTGCTGCGTCCGTTTCATCGACTGCCTCCTCGCCACCGACGGTGACGCTGCCCTGAACCAGAGCACGGCCGCGCGCGGGACAGGATGGCGTAAGTTGAAGAATTTGATTTGTTAAATTGTAAATAGATTTGATAATTGAGGGTTTGAGTTCTAGTGGGACTAGAAGTCCAACTCCTACTTTGTATATGAGGTTTCAGATATAAATAGATGAGGGGTTAAAATCCTAGAGGCATAACTTTTTGAAGGGCTTTGTAAATACATCTTGATGCAATAAAGTTAATCTACTTTGAAGAACATCTTTGGTATGTATTTTTCTAAATTCCGACGGTTCATCCGATAAGAGTGCGACGGCGAGACGGCAGTTCTACCGGCGAACATACAACGGTCAGACCGATGCACTCCATCCAGGTTTAAGAGTTTCTTTATTCCACAAAAGATTTTAGTTTTTGTCGTTCCTACCATTCATCCTCCTCTGATAGGTTTGTTTCTTCTGTTAGATTCTACAGTAAAGACTCTGTGACTGTTTGCTTTCTGAAAAGCAGGGCGCAATGCTTTTCATCTAAAAAAAATTGTGCATAATCCTTCACACCACAGCTAATTCGATGCATCAAAATGTTCTATGTTTGCTTGCATGCTCTTGAGTCTTGATTGATTATTCACATATTCACATGAAGAAGATAGCATGTTAATCTGTTCGTACTGGTCATTTAAGTAACCATGTCTGCATGGCATATGATCAAAATTAAATAATCGTGTGCTTGTTACTAATAAGTCGTCTGTGCAAATGTGTATGCACAGTGGACTGAAGTGGTGACATGCACCAACGGGAACAAGATTGTGGACAAGAAGGCCTGGAGAGCCTCCATCAGGAAGATGTTCGATGCTGCGTACAGGGTGATATGTCGGTTCCTAGCCTCTGCTGTTAGGTCTTGCTGGGCCATTGGCACCCACGTAAGTTCACCTCGATCTCTTCTCCTCAGCTGCTTGCACTGCTTAGAATTCTGCTTAACTGCCGCAAAAACACATAGGTGTTGCTTCAGTGCTCCTACTAGAACTTCTGTATTAATTTTGACAGATCTAAAAGTTGAATTACCATGCTTTTCTGATGGAGGGGAAGAAAGGCAGTGCATGCCTCATGTATATTTTGCACGTTATCAGTCCATGGAGTTGGGAGGTAGCTGTTCGTGATGTAAAAATACATTAAGTATCTGTCTAGATGTTTTTGCCCATGTATTCATTTGCTTTTACCATTATATTGCTGTTAAGGAAATAAGAGTGCAACTTGATCATTGCATTACTTTCCCAATAAAGTAGAAGTTTTGCTTTCTTTCTGCGCTGTGTAAGTGAGCATTATACCAGGGTGCTCTCTTTATTATATATATATGCGTTTACCAGTGCATGTGCAACCTGCTGCATCCAAATTTGAACTATTGTATCTGAATTATAAGATATATCATGCTCGATATCACGGTAGCATTAGATGTAGAAAAAAAATTTGAAGATGGAGTTTTAACGTGTTCATCATAGTTGGCACTATTATGAACTAATTTTAATAAAGGAAAAATTGCTCAGTAATTTTTACTTTGCTCAGTCAGCTGGTTTAATTTGGACCTGCTACTTTGTAGGTGATCTGCTAAATAATTTTTGCTTTGTTTGGTTCTGAAATTATGTAAGTACCAGTGAGCTGAAATCGGGAGTGATTTACGCTGCTCTCTCGCTCTCTCTCTCTGAAAAAAAAGGCACACACTGACACACCCATACTTGTTGAGGCTTGCACTTCACTTCACTGGCATGTAATGTACCAGGCATGCACTTTACTAGCTAGGAGTAGAATGTAATGTACCAGTTAATCCACCTTAACATTTTCTTGGGTTAATATAACATGCGTACATATGCAGATGCTTCCTCTATGGGCTGCAGAGGGTTTCAGAAGGAGACTACCCGCATCAGCTGTGCCAGAAAAATTTAGCTGGCGGAGTGTCATGAGCACTTTCAGATATCAAATTTTCCCCAGTAAGCTACTTACTTATTGTCGACTTCCATCAAATGAATGAATATATAGTCAATACATATGTTGTGTTGACCGACATGATGATGCATATACATGCAGGTACCTGTGCTATAGTAGCATGCTCAGTCTGCATTGAGGCACAACACAGGCTCGAGTTTGAGCGCCTACACGGGCAAGGCACATTCATCCTCGAATTGCCTGATTCCACCAAGAAGCTAAGAAGACTGTGCCTGGAGAGAGGAGCTTGGATTAAGGATGAAGGGGCGTGTATGGATGGCCTCCTGTCTGTGATCCTGGAGACTGGTGGAGTGCCTGCAATAAGGACAACGGACACAAGAAGAAGCCTCCTGCTGCTGCCTCTTCACAGCTCTGACTACTTCAGCCTCCGGGGGACCTGGACAAACCTGACAAGTGAGCGGGCTGCGCAGCTGATCTTCACCGGCGGTCCCTGCATTGGTAGTCTGTGGGTTGATGGATCCTACACCAGCAAGCACCACTACAGCGATGACGACGAGGAGGACATGCTGGTGTACCGTGGCTGTGACCCCGAGAAGAAGAAAAAGCCGGATAAGGGCACAGGTTTACACGCCGTGGTGTGCTATGCGTACCGCTTCATTGGGCAGGAGTTGCACATCCGAGTCCAAGACAATATACCTATCTGCAGTCCTCATAATTGGATCCTTTTCGAGGCGTTTGACGTGTTTTACACTGTACGAGTCATGCCCTTGGATGCTTCCATACTGTATGATCCCTCGGTATGACACTTACTTAGTAACTGAGGATTGGTTTAGCCTATGTATGACTGTGTGTGTGTGTGTGGGTTCAAGAATCATCTAATTTCTGATGTAATTGAACTGCCTTACAAGGTATTTTCGTTTCTGCAACAGTGAAAGGTGATGGCGCCACCGAAGGTTTCACAGGAGATGGATGAAGGCCGAGCCTTGCTCCATGCCAATCTTCGTCGACAACACGATGCAATGATGATCCAGAAGGGGAAAGAGAAGGTGAGCGGCGCGGGGGCTTGAAGGCTGTGTTTGTTCGTTCTGCGTCGATAGCTTTGTTAGAGCTCAGTTTATTCCTGCTTGCTTTGGCTTAGTGTTTCATCGTTCAGTCAGTTATGCAGGAGACTTTTGATTAGTTGTAACGCTGAATGGCAAACTGGTGTGCCCAGCGTTTTGTACAAAGACCTGATGTATCCTGCTACGCTTTCAAGTAAAGCCAGACGCTAAGCCTTCTATGCGCAGGTGCACGATGGATCGATTGTTGAAGATAGTCATGGAAATTTTGGGTTTTTTTTGCTGTGTCGTTTCAGTTGAATTTTGGGCTTCAGGCCTGTCTGAGATTTGTGATGTGGTTTTGAGGCTTGTCCGTTTTGATTTGCTATTTTGAGTTCCATGAAGTACATATTATGTTAATCTGGTGGCTTGTGTTCCTTTTTTTTCCCCCTCTTCATTTCAATTTTATCTATGACCTGCTGACCAAGTTCTTCTGTAGTTGTCTGGTCAGTTAATTTTTTTATTTCTGAAATGTGGTCACTTAAGATTTATGATGTTTTCTGAATTGTGATGGGGTAGTGCCTTTTTCTTTGTCATGTTTGAGCATGTCTTTCTGTGCAATTGTACTGTACTGTGAGTGCAATTTTTAGCTTTTTGTGTGGGGACGGCAAGCTTTTTTTGGCCATGATTCAAAGTTTTTGTTTAGATATCTACTGTTCAAAGAGATCTGGTAAAGGACTCCATTTAATTTGAGTAGCTATTGATTTAAATAGTGCAAATATAGGAGAAGGATAACTCTAACAAGTTCTGAAATTTCATTCTCACCCAACTATAATCATTTTCCTCCATTGTGTTTAGTTCACACAGCTTCTAAATGAGTTAAAAATAAGAGTACCTAGTACGAAAATAGATGGATGCACAGCGGAGGCATATATTTTTATACGAAAAACTCTTGCGAGAAAAAACCACGGATGTCAACTGGTAATAATTACTATTAAGGAGTTGATATAAACACAAAGTGATAACAATAGGACGTTGTACCTTTCTTGTGTGGTTTATAAAAGATATATAAAGGAAAAAACCAAGAGTTCTAATATGCAACTTCAAGTTCTAATTTGTTAGTAGTTCTTTGTCAGATGCTTGACTTAAAGTCAAAAGGAATCCAGTTTCCATGAAAGTACTATAGATCTCCATTGTGACAAAAATTGAGGGACTCTACCCTGGCAAAAGATGCGCTATCTTCGTTTCGATTGGTGGCTTATCTTTTCAGTATCTTAAAGCTTCGATAATGGTAAATTGGATTCGTTCTCAGTGTCTTCATGCCTTAATTTTTTTTCTTTTTGCTACAGTAGCTTCCAGCTGGGTCTGTTCTTGAAAACATCCTCGTCGGCGGGTAGGGCTAGTGCACGCGTGCACAGGTAAGCTAACCCGCGCGCTGGCCGTACGTCCGTATGCCCAAAATATCTCATTAAGCACTAATCACCTTTTCTAATTATCATTATTAGCACTTAATAATTTTTAATTATAAAACAATACATAAATAAGCAGAGTTAAAAGTTTGAAATTTTAGTTGAAAGTTTCAAAAATCTAATTAAAAGTTTTAAATTTTGGGTTGAAAATTTCAAAATTTGAGTATATTTTTTAAAGTTCTTAATTGATAGTTTTTAAATTTGAGTTGAAAGTTTTGAAAATTGAATTGAAAGTTATAAAATTAGAGATGAAAGTTTCAAATTATTAGTATAAAGTTTACTAGATTTTTTCAATATTTTATTTTTTTTGTTACTGTACGTGCACAGGCAGTATGGGTGCAGGCGCTGCTACGCGTGTGCTATAGCAGCTTCTCCACCTCAACGACTTCATATCAGGTGTCTGCTCTTCCCTTCTACTAGTTGATAAAACTCCAACAACATTAATAATGTTTCATGCTTATCTAGGAAAGATTAGTCGATGATGTGGAGAAAAAAATATAATGCAACGTAGCAGGGATAATAGATAATGGAATAATTCGGCTTCTACACCAGATTGGATGTATATAGCGAACATAAGGATGGATCTACCGCCCAGTGACCCCACACGGTCGCTTGAATTTGTCGGGCAGATGTGCAATGGAATTTCAATTGTGAACCAAATTTTTATAGTAAATTCTTCGTATAAAAAGATTTATCTAAGCTCTAAAATATTTTTGGTTTCGCCACTGAGCCAACATGGAGCGGGGGAGATGTGATTGTCGGAGGAGAAAATTAGGCAGAAGAAAAAAAATTGTTGCTTCAAGATTCGTGCTTGCAACGATATGTTCTCATCATATTCGTAGACGGATGGATGCCACAGATTTTTAGATCAAATTTTATTTTTTTTTCCCGATCCAGTTAGCCGTCTCGGTTTCCTACTTTGCGTAATGAACCCCATAAATCCCACGTCCGATCCACGGATTCTCGTCGATTACACAGACTCGAACAACTTTGAATCTCCGGTAGCGAGCGATCGACCGTCGATGGGGTCTCTACTCTCCTCCGCTGCCGCCGCGTTGGACTCGGCCATCGCCGCCGCCGCCGCCTCGCCGGGGGAGCCGGTGTTCCGGCGCCGCCTCTCGCGGACGGAATGCGACGCCCGCTTACAAGAGTACGTTAATCAATCGTGCGTGCTAATTAATCAATTAATTAATCAACTAATCACTTGATTGATTGCAGAATGAGGCGCAGAGACGCGAGAGGAAGAGTGCCCATCGCCGCCGTGATGGACCTCGTCGGCGCCGCTCTCCGCCACTACAACGCCAACAGCAAGGGCGCCGGCTTCGTCCCCCTCGAGCCATCCATGGCCGCGTGCAGGACCTCGTGCTGTGGCCCCAAAGGGTTGACGCACCGTGTCGGCTTCTGGGCTCGCCGACGGAGGAGCGATGCGCCTCCGGAGACGTCCGCTCGCTGCTGCCGCCGGAGGAAGAAGGCGCCGCCGGAGACGTCCGATTGCTGCTGCTTCTACGCCGAGCTGCACCACGACCGTCTCCTCGGCAAAGTTGTTGATACATGCGTCATCATCGGTATAAAACTACACTCATCTCAGTCTAAATATGTAACTCTTTCGGTTTTTAATGATTGACATTATTAACTCTAAACATATCTATGTTATTTAAAATATTATATAAATATAAAAAGTATAAGTTATTTTAAAGTATATTTAATAATAAAATAAATCACAATAAAATAAATGATAATTATATAACTTCTTAAATAAGATAAATGGTTAAATATATATATAAAAGTTGACGTTAAATATTAAAAATCAAAGAGAGTGGTTGATTTACGTATTGACAATTGATCGGTGTATTAACTTAAAAAGAAAATACTTAATTTATACAATTGATTATACTAATTCAACCATCAAACCGTCAATTGACCACAAACAGCTGTCAATTTGTCCTGTTAATTAGGAACAAAAGTAAGTAAAGTTGTATCGCTAGACTAAATTAACTCATCTCATGACATAACTGATCATGGCTAATTAACTTCTTTTTTTTTCTATCTCGTTTTGTTATCAACAGGAAAGTCACCTCGGCAGGATCAATTGCCAGAGAAGCAACCACGCCCCCACAAGAGTAAGTGTGCATCGCATCCTTTCAACAGCAAGTTCTTTCTTGGTTGTCTAGCGTTTCTTACAGTTTTCACAAAGCACACTGCTGTTCCTCATAGAATGAATTAAAATTATAGCTTTCTTATTTACGCTTTAATCATCCTCTTTCTGATACATTAACAGAGAAGAAGCAACTGAGCGATCTGGAGAATATGCGTGCGTTTTGCCCAAGCTACGAAGAGGCTTTACAATTTGACCCCACTGATGATAATGTTGTGTCTGAAGAAGAGGAACGCCATTTACATTGTTGCTAGTCGACCGAGTAATACAAAGCCACTTACATTGCTCGCTAGCTAACCGCATTTTTTTCCTCTATGTTACAATGTACTATACAGAAAGTCCTCATTTATGATTGCATACAGTTTCAAATTTCTTGTTCTCAGTCTGGCCCCGTGGTAGTTCTCTTCGATTCCCATGAAAATTGAAGTATTTCCTGTGAAATTTTTCTGAAGTTGCCATGAAATTATTGTGGTCATAACATGGACTCAAAGTGTGGGGATGTCCCAAAATTATTTGTGTATAATGAACACAGCATTTGTGTAACATAATTTTTCAAAGGGACTGTCTTCTCTTTAGTTGTCTAAAATAAAAAAAATATCAGTCAAATTTGGACGGCCAGGATGTCTTCAAGATTGGTGCAAACCCCTAGCCATATCCTTTTTCTTCCCTGGCTCCCGACGCCGTCGTAGCCGCTCCTCCTAATTGATTCCCCCGTCGCCACTGCCTGAGCGCGCCACCGACTGACCTCGCTGGCTGGTCGGAAGTTGTCAATGGCGCCGGCGAGGCCCGCTAGACTGGCCACCTCCCCCTCCCCACCTCTCCCTCTCTCTTTCTCCAATAGCCAGCGGCGGCGCCATTCCCCCGCACCGTCCTCTTCCTCGTCTCCGGCGGCTTGCGCAGTTGGATTCGCCACCGCCAACCGCCGCCTCCTAACCACATGGCCTCCCTCGCCCCCATCGCCAACCCTGCCTACCGCTAGCCTCCATCCTTGCGGCTCCAGCAGCGCCCTCGCCGCCCTCCTGTCACCGCCGCTCACCGCTGGTCCGGCCGCGGCCCATGGCCATCCCTCTAAGCCCGAGAAAAATCCCCCTCTTTCCCCTCCCTAGCCCCCCCCTCCCACCCCGATCCCCACCCTAAAACCCTAAACTCTAACCTCAACACCATCGTTGCGCCGTTGCCGGATAAGAGGAGCTCGCCATCGCTACTGCCACCACAGGGAAGTCGTCGTCGCCGTCACCGGTGAGTCGTCTTCTTTCTCTTCTCTGGCTTCTCACTCCCCAACGGCTGAAGCTTGAAGACGACTCCTGGCTGTTAGATTTCAATCCAATGTCTAGGGAGCAACACCCGAGAACTAACAAATCCCTTTTTCAAAACCTTTTCACAAAAAAAGAAGAAATTTTCAAAACCTGGTATCTGCTGTTCAATCCTGCAAAACCCTGATATCATGTTATAGGCCTCGGCCCAAACGATTGGATGGGCCGAGATTCCGGTATTGGAGCCCGGTTAGATCTCATATACAACTGCTGCAATCTGCATTCACCGATGGCGCCTTCCGTTCTGAGTCACCGACGAGGTGGGCCCTTAGGTGGTGCGCCTCTCCATGGCCCTGAACGCCGCCAAGTCCGGCGGCCGCGTGCTCGTCGCGCGCCGCGGCGGCGGCAACCTCTTCGGCCGCGCCGCCGCCTCCGGCTTTTCCACGTCCGCGTCCACGGCCGCCACGACGCCTCAGCGCATCTCCCACTACCTCGCGCATCATCCGCGAGCGACCTGGGAGGCGCTCTCCGCCGCATTCCCGGCCGCCGCCCCCCCCCACGGCCACACCGACGCCGTCCTCCTCTCCCTCGCCAAGCACCGCCACTCCTCCTCCTCCCCCGAGATCGTCGCCAGGAACGCGCTCACCTTTTTCTACTGGTCGGCCTCTTCGTCGTCGTCCTCCCACTCCCTCCGCGCCTACTGCCTCCTCGCCCACCTCCTCTCGCGCGCCGCCCTCATCCGCGACGCGTCCGTGCTTCTCCAGTCGGCCATAGCCAAGCACTCCTCGTCGCCCGCTTCTCCTTTCTTGGATGCCTTCTTCGCGGCCTACGAGGACAGCGGCACGGCCGCGACGACCCGTGGCCTTCACCTCCTGGTGCACGCCTACGCGCGCGCGCGCCTCCCGAAGGAGGCGCTCGAGGCCTGCCGCTACCTGGCGCAGCGGGGGGTGGTCCCCTCCCTCTCCGCCTTCAACGCCGTGCTGCACGCGGCCCAGCGTTGCGGGCAGTTCGGGGTCGCCTGGGAGGTGTTCGAGCTTATGACGCTGAAGCGGGTGTACGCCAACCAGAGCACCGTCGAGCTTGTCATCGGCGTCCTCAGCCGGGAGGGCGCTCTTGCAAGGATGGCATCCCTTGTGGAGAGGATTCACGGCAAGAAGTGTGCACCAGGCGTGGTGGCTCACGTCGCGCTCACACTCAGAATCTTCAAGGAGGGGAGGACTGAGCAGGGGATCCTCCTGCTCAGGAGGATGCTGCAGAGGAACATGGTGTTTGACAACATTTCCTACTCGCTGATCGTTCATGCCCATTGCCAGGCTGGTGATCTGAGGTCAGCATGCGAGCAACGGGACGACATGGTTCGCCGGGGCTGTCGCCTAAACTCATTCGTGTATACTTGTCTCATCAGAGTGCATTGCTGTGAAGGCAATGTCGATGAAGCCATGCAATTGCTTGAAGAAATGCTCTCTATTGGGTTGAAGCCGTATGATGCTACGTACAGTCATCTCACTGCCGGGTGTTTCAGACAAGGGAGGATGAAAGAGCGTTCGGAGTACATGGACAAGATGCTCCATGAAGGTTTTGTGCCAGATATTGGCACCTGCAGTGAGATGATAGAGGCACTTTGTGATTCAGGAGAGGTTGGCAAGGCAAATGAGCTGCTAACAGCAGTGATGGACAAGGGAGTTGTTCCTGATCAAAACACATACTTGAGGCTGATCAATGGATATGGCAAGGTTGGTGATGCTCAAGGTGTCATCAAGATTTATCATGAGATGGAGCACAGGGAGCTTAATCTTGGTGTTGATGTTTTTAGCTCCCTCATCAGGGTCCTTTGCCAGAGTGGAAATCTCAAGGAAGCTGAAAAATTCTTGGCTGTTCTGGAAAGGAAGCTGCTGGCTCCCACTAGTGAAATGTACGATCTTTTGATCAGCAGTAATTGTGAGAAGGGTAACACTAAGAAGGCACTTTGGTTTTATGACAGGATGATGACAGAGAACGACAACCTAGTACCCTCTGCTGATACTTTTATGATGTTAGTGAGAAGAGTTATCAAAGCAAAGTATAATTGTTCCCCTAAATGCTGATCTCCCAAATAAGATCCTCTTTGAAATGGAGACTTGATATGAGAAAAGCTAAACGGGCCAGAAGCACAGGAAACGTTATTATTGTCCAACATGATTTGTCTTCTTATCTCTTCTAGTATGAGAGAATGTCGAGCTGCAGCTGAGGTAATAAATACTCTTCTTTTAGTATTCTTTTTTATAGTTTAAGAACCCACCTCCATCACTTACCCTTCAGCTTATAAGCCGCAGCCAAAATTTGAATTTTAAAACATAATTTTAGAGTTGACTTTGGGGTTTTTTCATCGTAGTTTATTTTCCAAGATTTAATCCCTAAGGACACATGTATAGAAGTTTTACCCACAAATTATTTTTTTCGCTGATAAGCCCTTATAATCAGCGTAAGTGAAACGATACATCTGACTTACTCTGCCAAGCCTACACTATAGGCAGCAAATGTTTTAAGATGAAATTGCATGGTTCTATGGGTTCTGAACTATCAAGTATTGGACTTTTGACAAGGCTTTACCTTTGTGCCATGTATAGAAGTACAGTAGGAAAAGTTTCTAGCTTCCATAAAATTGGCATGTTAGGAGTATTAGAGACTGATACTCATTACAATTACTTTACCAGCAAAGTATAGTAGAAGTCATGTAGTACTCTTCATATTGCTCAAGCGAGACATTCCCCATTCATAAATTAAGTCTCCACGGAAAAAGTACAGTTTACGCAAAATTATCATCTGTATCCTGTACCTTCATCTGTATAGTATGCTCTAGCATGTCTATAACATTTGAAATTTTGGGTTCATCTCCTCCTAAGACAATTTCTTCGGTTTGAAACATTGCCACAGTGCTTATGTCGCATGGTTCTCCAAGCCAGAGGGGCAAGGAGGGGACGCCGATGTTGGAATCTTGCCTCCCATATTTCGCCATGCTATCTGCAGCGTCAGCTCAGATATGAATATGTGATTCTGGCAGCTACATAGTGTCTGGTTAAGTCCCCGTCACACAAAGCTTGCACCATATGTCCCTCTTTAACACAGTGCTACCAGCCATCTCTGTGTAGCAACAGCATTTTTAGTACTGCCAGAAAGATGTGCAGGTACCCATTCTTTCACTCTCTCTTCTCTATTAACTGGTGAAAATGTTTCATTAGCACTAAAGCATGTCTAATCCACGATACATTTTGGCACAGAGTATTTTCAATTGGCTTAATGGCAGACGACTATAAGGTCTTTTTCTCTCTTTTACACTGTATTGCAGTCTGTAGAAGAGAGCAACCACAGGGAACAGACAGTTTCTTTTGGATGAAGCTCTCCACGTACATGATTTCTCTCGTGCGCTGTCAGCCACCCTGCTGTGCCATGGCAGCGCCACGTGGCACAACTCGGCCACGTCCGCATGGTCTTGGTTGACACAGCGCTCCAGTGCATGTCTGCATGCATGCGTGCCACCTCCACAGTCAAAGGTACTATCTCATCATCTGATCCTCTCGCAATCCCATCCCGAATTCCCATTCCTATGCTGCACCTCTGGGCTCGGATAATCAACTCTGCCGCCATGTGTATCTACCATGCATTGCTGCATCGTCTTCTTTCTTCATAGTAGCTTGCATTCTGACATGTTAATGTGACTGAGCATGGAGAGAAACTAACGCGTTTCTGTGTCTACTCAGCTTTGTGCACGCAGGCGCAGGCAAGCCGGGAGCAACGGAGCAGGTGGGCTATGTCATCGACGCGGCGACGCACGCCGCGAGGAAGATCACCGGGAGGCGGCCGCCGAGCGTGGTGAAGGAGAGATCGTGTGCGGCATGAGCTTCATCACCGGAGCAACCAGCGCCGCAGCCGCGAGTTCTACGTAGCCTGCTCGACCAGGGCAAAGTCACTGTCGTCGTCGACCAGCTGCCGCCATCGCCAGCCGGAGCCGATGACTTACAAGTACGCAATGACCTGCTACCTCACTAATTTTACTTCTAGCATGTCGTTTACCCGTTTCATTTCACAGTTGTTCTACGCTTAAATCTGATCTGCAAGTTTTCATCTCATGCTCGCATCAGGATTAATTAGTTTCATAGGTTGGTTCAGTGTCACTGTTGAACGCTACTTGTGTGATGTGACTACTCAAGTGATCAGATGATGACATTTCTATGATGTGTCTGATCATGTCCCGGAAGAAAACTGAACCAATTTTGACCAAAAACACACTAAAAAGGTTGCGGAAATTATTTCCGGTTGGCGCTTTCTTGCTGCGTAATTAGTGCAGTACTGCGGTTTTTGTCCTTAACTGCAGCAGCGATTGGGAGTAGTTCCCTTGACGCTCTCACAGTTGCTTTCGGCATGCCGAGATGGTTAGTTCGACGACAATATGATTGCACGAGAGGCTGGGTTGGAGAATCGTGGTGATTCCTTCTTTATCTCAGTTTTTTTTTCTGAGAGAGGAAAACCTCCCAAATTTTTTTTTTTGCAGTTCACGTCTACCTGCGAAATTACTGTACTTAAACTAAAAAAACTGTTAAGACGGTTGATCAGTGGCAATGATTACTCCTTTGTGATAACAAATGAGCACTCGTTTTTCTTTTGATCTTTTCCCCTTTTTTGAATTTTTTTTATTGAAGAAGGAAAGAGCTTAGCGTTTCATGGATTATGGTGAGACCATGATTTGTTGAAACCTCAGGGAAACATTCAAATTCTGTCTCTGCAAGCTTGCGCTTGTCGAAGATGATAGAGAAGGTTAGTGGGATCAACTCAATTAACTAACCGAAGAAGTCCATAAAGATTTGAAACCACGTAATACAGTACATTGTAAGTTGTTAAGAACATGCAAAAGTTTGTTTCTCTACATACGTATGGAACACAGTAGTCAACACACAAATTCAGCACGGCTATACGTACATGGAACATGAAGCATACGTACGTATATATTGCTAGCCGCACACCATCATACTTATCAATGCCCATTAAGAAGAATCAACATGTTAACACACACGAATCAAGAGCAAAAACCTGATCATACATACAGTCTTCATCACCATCACCAACAATCTGATCAGCAGCCTCCAAAAATCTCGAATTCGGTTTGAGAAACGCTGCGTCATCGTAGGTTGTGCAGCGGGTTGGAGCCCGTCGGCGCCAGCCTCTTGTCGGCCTCGAGTCCGCCGCCGCCGTGCTGCCTGAACCTCCTCGAGTCTAAGGCGGCGAGCGCGCCCTCCATCCTCCTCCGGTTCCTCTGATGACTCGAAGCAGGGACGCCGCCGCCGCCGCTCCTCGGCTGCAGCTCAGGCCGTGAAGTCTCCGACGAACACGGCGGCGCGACATGGCCGCCGAGCAGCGAGGTCGCCCTCAGCGCGAGCGGGACGAGCGACACCAGCAACAGGATCTTGAGGCACCTCGCGATCATGTCTCCCCGCCGCCCGCCGGTGCGCTAGCTCAGCGCGGACACGCGCCGGCGCCGCCGCGAGCGAGCGGGGGAGAGAGAGATGGCGAAGGTGTCAGTGTGTCACGCACGCAGCGGCAGCAGAGAGAAGTGGACGGGCGCGCGCGCGGGTGAGTAGCAGTAGGCAGTGAAATGGCTTGGCGCGCGTGGCGAGCAATAATTCGGCTCGATTTGACGTGAGAGGCGGACAAGCAGCGGACGGAGGATGATGGAAAGGCGCAATGAGTGATCGTTTGCCGCCTCGGCTGCATCCCCCGCCGCTCGCGCCGTGCCGCGCGGGCGCTCGCAGTCGCACGGCGCACCGTTTCGCTGCCCGTGGCGAGGCCATGATGCTGCCGCTTCACCGGTCTCTCTCTCTGTTGCTTGCCGAGTACTTGCACCGTTTCGAAATCCTCTCTCTGTTCCATAATATAAATATTATGAAATTATATATTTTTTAAAAATATAATAAAAGAATAAATCATGATTAAAAACTGATAGTTAGAAGTGATAAACTAGTAAAAAGGTGTTAAGTTAGAGATAAACTAGTCCCTCCGTTTGAAGATATAGACATTTCTAGGTTATTTAATAGAGACTAAGATTAAGAAAAAAAGACTTTATTATTCTTTTAATAAAGGTAGAATAAATGGAGGTGGAAGGGTATATGAGGATAAGATAGAATAAATTTGGATAAGAAGTGAATATTGAGAAAAGTAGTACAGTAAATAGTGTTAAAATTCCTTATATTATAGAAAATGTTTAAATTCTAGAAATACTTATATTTTAGAACGGTTGGAATAGTACAAAAGTTGGTAAATGAAAAATAAATTATAAGACGGAGAATAAAAAATCTTTTATATTTTAGGACAAGTTAGAAGGGCAAAATCCTTTATATTCTGGAATGAAGGGAGTATAAGGATTTCTAGGATATTATATTTAGTAAATACTAAGATTAGGTTAACAGATTTCTTTTTAAGTCACTTTAGCTATTAATTTTTTAATTTTCAATTGTTTAGATTTTCTTTTCAAGCATCTGATTAGGTTTGGAATTATTGAAACGATATAAATCATGAAAATCAATGTAAGAATGCTTATATTATACTATAAAATTTAAATTTTAAAAATACTTATATTTTAAAATGAAATGAGTATTTCTTATATACAGATTCCTAGCTAGAGAAATTGTTTTTTAAGGGAGGGAGTATGCCATACGCCGTAGCGAGATCTGGCACATCACATGACAGCGCCAGGGTCTTTGTCATTTCCGACGGACACATGCATCCACGAACACCTACATTTCTGCTGCAAATTCAAACCCACTCTGTCCAAAACCTACCAAGATTTGGAATTTTGGATTAGTCCGTCGAAATGCTCCCAAGATTTGGAGTTTTTGGATAGCCAAAATGCTCGTCCCACTCCAAACACCGTCTTCACAGGCGAATTTACGGCTTTGCGTTGGCGTTGGTCTCGAGTACAGTATAGACTAGAGATGCTGTACAATACAGTTGCAGCAAACAGTTGCTGACGTGACGCATGCAAGCCGGTGGTAATGATACTCCCTCGTTGTCAGAATAAAAAACTTATTAATGGATAGGTTAAATACTATAAATCTGGACAACAGAAATGTACTCTCTTATTCTTAAAATATAAAAACTTAGGTAGGATTTGACAGCTTATTTTCTCGTTTTCCATAAGCACACTTCTCAAATTACTAAACGATATGTTTTTTAAAAAATTTTCTATATAAAAGTATCTTCAAAAAATCAAATAGATCTATTTTTTAAGCTTCTAATAGTTAATATTTAATTAATCACGTACTAATGATATTTTTTGTTTTACGTGCTATTTATAAGTAAAAAATATATATTCTACTACTAAGAATATAGTACTATATATATAGTACTAGGATGTATATTCTACTACTATAATCATAGTAATAGAATGTATTATATGTAATAGTAGATTTTTTTTATTTTGAGACAGAAGAAGAAGTAATATAGTTAGGCTACTAGTCCTATCCTGCATGGAGTGGCCACCGGTAGCAAGGGAGCAAAGGGTACGTACCAACTGAATCAACCCAAGATCGATCAGTTCCATCGCACTTGATCGATCGAATCCCATCTCTCACTTTTTTTTCCTTGTCTCCTCCTTTGATCTTTTCCGGGAGAAGCTTTACGGTGTAGCTAGCAGCAGTGTTCATGTGCATGTAGCGTGCCTCCTCTTCGTTGGAGGAGGCCTACCCAGAGCTGAGGGCTAGTAGCCCAAAGCCAGCAAATGCTGACTGTTGGGTGACATCTCAAGTACTACTGCTATACTTCTCGGAGACTTCATTTTCAGCCTCCACAAAATTTTATGTTTTATTCATTTCATACCTCCTGTCTAACTATTCACTAATACTCTATTTGTCCCAAAATAATTATTATTCTAGAAGAGAGTGGGTGAAATTAATAGAGAATAAAAATAAACTAGATGCTCCTTATTAAATAAGGATTATTTGGAAGTGGAAGCATGGTTGCGGATAAGATGGATAGAAATTTATATGCCAGATAATTAATTGGATAAGTAGTATTTTAAAGTGATAATTATTATGGGCCAAATTTTAAATGCTAGTGTCAATAGTTTTAGAACAGAGAAAATACCTCTTTAATGAGAGACACTTTAATTTTCCCCCTCTATATTAATTTAAATCTAAAATGCTAGACATTGAGTATTTGTGGGACTAGAGTACATCTCAAATGCTGAATATTTTGGATTAGCAATCTAAAATACCATTTCCAGTATAAAGTTTCATTGCGTGATTTCAGGAGTACTATGTCATCTAAGAATATTTAAGTTAATAGATGAAACTACTTCTTCCAATACAAAATTTTATTCACGGTTTCATATGCTAGCATATCATTTAAATGTTACATCTAAATGACCAATGAAAATTAATAAAATATGTGGAGATAGAACATAAACCTTCTCAATGAAAGTTTTACACGGTTTTCAACGTGCTAGAAATAGTGAGCACCAGTTTCATTCTGATGAAACTAATCTTATCTCTCTTTTTAATTCTTTACCATGTTATTATATATACTGATGTATCATCCTAATTAATGTATCATCCTAATTAATGTGTATGAAATGTCTATGAGAGGGACCGAATGACTCGTAGGGCACAATGCATTATGCATACGCAGTTACGACAGACTTTGTTACAGAATACTGCATCATTATTTATTCTCTTTCTAGTTTTGGACACAGGAGCTCTGGCAATAATAACAAGGTCCTGTAAAAAAAGATAATAACAAGGTAGGAGTATATGCAGGACCAGCTTTGGTACAGTACACTGCTTCAAAGAATTTTTGAATAGGAGCTCTGTAGGACTGCAGCAAGGCAGAGAATGTGGAGCCACCTTCATTTCCTACATTGCCCGAGGCGTGCGTCTTTCACTATTTTCATGTGGGTATGCATCTTATCAGCCCACCAACCATCGGTCGGTAAATCAAAGAATTTTATACCTTTAATACCCCTTATCAATCCACAAACCATTACTAATTTCTTATTTATAAGAAACATTTTTATCTTTTATCCTCCTCCTTAATTGTTTCTTGAGATGCGGACGGAGGGAGTACCAAGCAGCTGGTAGTATTCTGGTAACTGGCATAAACAGATGCAGCTACCAACAGACAGATAAAGCTAATAATATTGTGCATGAAAAATGGGGCAGAGACTCTCCACTGGAAAACTTTTTTTTCCCTATATTTACTCATCAATCTCATCTCTCTTTGCCACATATGATGTGCAACAAGGATGGGCTCAGCTCACACAAGGCATACTGTATGTACAAATGAATAATACCTCAGCTATAGACAACAATATGGCTCCTACTCGATTCGGAAAATTCTCATCTCCCTTGTTGGGGGCTCAAGAGCTCTAATCAAATTGAACACATTTGACATAGAGAACAGATATCGACGCGATCACCTTGGTCCAGAGAGTTCCATGGCTTCCAAACCAAGGGAGGATTCGTCTGCGGCGAAATCCATAAACTTTGGGGGTAGAAGCTCTGATGAAACGGACTTGGGTGTGTCGACATTCTGCGATGCCTCCCATTTCTCCGCGAGACCATCCCCTTCCAGCATTCTGATCACCTCAGACATTCTGGGCCGGTGAGATGGGTAGTATTGTGTGCACAGCAGGGCCACTTGAACCATTTCCTCGAGCTCGACCCTGTCATAGTTGCTACCGAGGTCTTTATCCACCATCATGCTCAGCTGCTTTTCCTGATGAAGTTTCTTTACCTGGAACAAAACGCAAAATATCAGAAATGTTGTTCATGACAACCACCTTTAAGAACAAATTATACCCTTTATTAGTCCTTTTAGATCTCAACTGGTCTAAAAAGAATATGCTAAGTTATGGTGGATGTCCACAGTAGATAAATGGAGAGAGAGATGCCTTTGGTTTATCAAGAACATTTTTCAGCTTATCTGCTCTGCCAGGTAAAAGAAGCTCCACTATCTTGCACATCAAACCTTATCTATGCATGTACTCAACTTAAAAAGGCAAAAAAGATCCTGGGAATGACATACAGACTAGTCAAAAAAGCTCTGTGAAGGACAAAACTAAAGGACATGTCACAACAAAACTCTGATGGCAAAGGAAAGAGTGGACATATACAGCATATTTATGGTCCTTGGGAGGCATTGAAAGAAAGTTGTATCTGGTACCGCTAACAATGAGATATATTGAGAGGTAGAAGGTATTTGGGGTACCAGAAATTAACATTAGAAGATATCTATGTCTATCAATACCTCCCGAGGACAGGAAAAAACTAAAGAAATAAGGAAAACCTTGTTTCCAAAGAAAGTGAGTATGCATATAGAGAATACAAAATACATACCCAATCAAGCACTCCTCCCTTCTGATTCGCTAGCCTTCCAAAGTCCAATGCCTTCTGACCAGTGATCAACTCAACTAACAAGACTCCAAACCCAAAAACATCTGTCTTCTCCGATGACTGGCCAGTTGACAAGTACTCTGGAGCTATGTGCCCTACTGTACCACGTACTGCAGTGGTAACATGGGACTCCCGATGATCCAAGAGTTTTGCCAATCCAAAATCTCCCACAATTGCTTCAAAGTATTCATCAAGAAGCACATTGGAGGCTTTTACATCACGGTGAATTATTTTTGGATCACACTGTTCATGCAAATAAAGCAACCCTCGTGCTGTGCCTAGCGCTATCCTCTTTCTCCTTGACCAATCTAGAGCTGGCTTGCCATTTACGAGTTCTGAAAAAAGAAAGGAAGTTTAATGCCTTGTGGTACCAAACAGAGAAGGTTAATTAGCTTACAAGCTACTCAGATAATGTTCCACTACACCTGCTTTTATTGAAATGAAATCAGTAAAACTAGACATGATGATTGGATGGGCTCAGTTCGCATTCCAAATATGGTGCATTGCAAAGTATTGGATGAACATATAAACACTTAAATCAATTCTTAGAGGATCAGGGGTAGGGTTTAAGTAGCATACTTAGTGGCAAATTTGCTTGACGGTTATGACAGATGCATATGATAATTTTACATACACAAAATTATGGCTGAAGTTCATAATCATGTTTCTCCCTTGTGATAAACTCATGTATCTTTTTCTTCAACTCTTTTTAAGAAGTTGAGACCTAGGACTATCAGTTAGCGCCACAGATACATATATGTATACACATAAGATTTACAAGCATGAAGGGACTTACCCCGCAACTGAGAAGCAACACTTCCATTATGCATATAAGGATAAACAAGTAATCTCTCATTCTCGGTAGTGCAGAATCCAATGAGTCTAAGGAGATTCCGATGAACAGCCAAGCTTATGACTTCAACTTCAGTTTGGAACTGAACCTCCCCACCAACAGCATTATAGTCCTTCAACCTTTTGACGGCCACAATTGCACCATCACGCAAAAAACCCTTGTATACTATTCCATATCCCCCTTCACCTAAAATGTTCTTTGAGTTGAAATTATTGGTAGCTGCTCGAAGCTCCTTAAAGGCATAACGCTTTAGATGACCCAAACACACTTCTGGGTCATATTGATCTGCAGATAAGGTATCAGGAGATAAGGTATCAGGTATTATTGTACTGGAAACCAAAACAACAAAATATGTAACCTGGGAAAGCATGCGCAGAAACATAGAACATGTTAAAACGATCAGAGGAAGCCCTTAGGTGCAAAAGAAGACATATCATGCTCAATCAAAGGCAAATCAGCGTACTGAAGGTAATAGGGACATCATGATTCTGAACTGCAGCAAAGGTTTTCCTAAAAGTACCACCACGCCTAATATAGGGGAATAAAGGCCTCTCTCTTTACAGTTGGGTCCAAGAGTAAATTTAATGCTTGTCCACTAAAAAAGCTTGGCCATTTATTTGTTTATGATGTTAAAGTAAAAAAGAAGACAAACACCTGTGCATTAACATGTGTAAAATCCCAGAGGCAATTCTACCAGGAACATTTCAGCTAGTAAATACAAGACACGCGTTGTCTTTGTTAGGGATGAAAACGGTCGGAAACGGTCGAAAACGGTATTACAATATAGAAAACGAAAACGGTCGGTACGGGATTTTTCTATATTTTAGTAAATAATGAGGACAAAAAATGGTTGAAAATGATTGTGAAACCAATTGAAAATGACAATTTTTTATGTTTTGCCAAATTCGAAAACGGTCGAAAACGGTATCATAATATAGAAAACGAAAACGGTCGGTACGGGATCTATCCTGTTCAGTTTCATCCCTAGTCTTTGTACAGAAGAGAATAATCAAAGTTCCCTTTAGGAGAAACTAAGAAAGTGAAGATATTAGTCATGGCCCAGGTCAACAACTCATTTAAGTCATGTACTTCATGATCACCTAGTAAAGTTGTCTTGGGCAGCTTGCATGACGTTAGGGGACACTAGTGTGCAACTTTTATGAACCAGGCTGTTCATACAGGCTCAGTTCTGTTGGGGAGTATGGAAACTTGTCAGCAAAAACTGATATGGTCACAGGTGCCTCTTTGTTATGGTCCGGTTATCAAGAGAATTCAAAACTCGCTACAGATATCACACAGTACACCAGTGAAGATTAATGCAATGCTCAAATTTTGCAGCAGAAAAGGGTCCGTCCTTTTGGAGAATATGGTACAGTTTCAGTAGAGGTAATAATTCAGCTTGTGCAAAGATCAATAGGTTATTGAACCAACAATATTTCTACAGCATAGTTCTGTTGATGTCCATGTAAATTTACTATCAAATTGAGCACTATGAGAAATATGCCTCAAAACTCAAGTAATGTAGAATATTCAACCACTGTTGAGTGAAGAAATCAATTATCACTACAAATCCAGATAGAGTTAGTACGGCAACAAAGCAAGCATAATTGAAAAGAGCATTACCATTTACATCAAAAAAGATCTGCTGGTTACGCCTATGCTGCCACCAAAGAAGCATACTGACTATGATAGTCACAAATACTACTGAACCAACAGTGGCTCCACAGATAATAGCTATACGGTGGCTTCTTGTAATGCCTTGTTGTGGCTGAGCTGAGGAAAAGGAAACAAATATGAGTTCCACAAATAGATAAAACAATACATAAGAGGTAAACGATGAACAAAATCTCACTCTTTAGGTCATCTGGGGGGTATGAAAGTGGATCCATCGATACAGAAGAGCAATTATCTCCAGACTTGACACCACAGATCATTGGATTTCCCGCGATGCTGTCAAATAAGTAATAGCGAAAATGGAAGGATAAGACACTAGCCTACAACATGCACATAGAGCATTTCGGTGGAAACTCGATTGGTTGGTCAAGGTGAAAGGGGATAAGATCAATTACTTACTTGAATGTTCTTGAAGAAATCTTTGGCAGTGGACCGCTCAAATTGTTAAATGAAAGATCTCTGCAACACAAGAGCAATTCAAGGTAACTATTAAAACACACCAACGATGAAGACATGAATAACAAAAAGGGATTAGTTCATTCAAAACAAAAAACAAAAGGATCAGGAGACATACACAAGAGCAAGGCCATTGATGGTGGCTAATGAATCAGGTAGAACCCCAGATAAGCTGTTGTTGTTCAACTTCCTGGTAGCAACAAGAGAAACGGAAAATGACTAAAAATATGCCGCAGCATACAACTAGAGTGCAGTGATGAGCTGTGAACCGAAGAAAGAAATCGTACAGATAGTTGAGGTTCTTGAGATCGCCAATTGAACTTGGTATACTGCCAGTAAGCTGATTGTCTGACATGTCAAGCGTCTGCAGCATCCCCAACCTGCCTATGCTGGCAGGAATAGGGCCAGATATTGCATTGTTTTGTAACAGCCTGTTGAACAAGGAGGTTGAATACTTGCAATATTTCTTGAAATGCCATAGGTATCATAAGCAATGCCAGATTAGTGAGCTTACACAGATTGCAGCCTGGTGAGGTTCCCGATGCCGGGGGATAATTTGCCTGACAAGCTTTGGCTGGGCAGACCTCTGCAAGCACAGTTGATTCAACAAGATTAGCAGCCATTGCTGGTGCTCGCAGAAGGCGGCGGCGGCGGCAGAGGAATGAACAAATGGACAGCAGCACTCACAGCGCAGAGACGTAGCCGTCGGCGGAGCAGGTGACCATTCTCCAGCTGCAGGGATCGACGGAGTTGATGTCCCAGTTGTCGAGCACGTTGTAGGGGTCTTGCAGCTCCGTCTTGATGGCCATCAGCGCCACCACTGCGAGTACAGGCACAAGAAGCAAACGAGCTCAGCTCCACCAAATCTTAGCGACAAAAAACTTCGCAGGCACAGAAACCGCATTTACTCTTGTTCATGAGGAGGATCGTTTGTATGCACGAAGTCGTTAGCTTTGTGAATCGAGATTGCCAAGAAAAACAAATCTTTATCAATTTCACTGGATCCTCTTAAGCCAAAAAGACAGCGTTTATCTTTTCTATCCAAACTAAAGTCGAGAGAAATAAAGGCATCAGATTGAACAGACATTATAAAATGAGAGCAGCAGCAGCATCGAAAAGTTCGGATTTTTCTTGGGATTCTTGGAGAGGGGAGGGAGTGGGAATGCGCGTACCTTCGTAGTTGATGCCGGCCGGAGAGAGCGTGGCAGTGGACGGCGGCAGGATCACGGCGAGCACGCCGGCGAGCGCCGCCCACCAGCGCCACCACCGCATCCACATCCCCCCACACCACCCGCAGATTCGCTTCCTCTCAACAATAACAACACACCACAGGAAACCAACACAATTCCACCCCCACGGCACCAACAACAGCAGCACCAACTCAGAACAACTCACGAAACCATCCGCCTACCCAACCCAATCCAAGAACGACGACGCAAACGCAGAGGACAACGAAGCGATGGCCTCACGCCGGTAGAGATAGTCCTCAGATAGGTGGGAGGAGAGCGGTGGGGGCGGCAGAGCAGAGCAAGCAGGGGCAGAGAGAGAGAGAGGCGAGGGGAAAGGGCAAGGGAAACAAACGACAGGGAGCACCGGCCTGGCAGCCACTCCGCTCCGGCCCGTACCAATCCACGCCGCGCCGCTGCAAAACCGCCAAAAAGGCCACTCCTTTTCTCTCCCCCGACACGGATGCGCATGCCTACGCTGCCATCCGTCCATCACCGTCCGACCATCACGACCCACCCCATCATCATCATCCACAGCTGATTTCTCGTTTCTCCCCTATTTTCTTCTTCACAAATACTTAAAAAATGTGTACCGTTAAAACAGTATAACGTACGGTTCGAATCAGAAGGTTAAAGAGAAAATTCTCTGCATATTTTTTAAATGACTAAATAATATATATATTTTAAAAAATTTATATAGTTGTTTTAAAAAATCATATAAATATATTTTTTAAATTTATAATAGTTAATACTTAATTAATCATACGCTAATAACTTACATCATCTTGCGTAATCTTTTTTGTCTTTCTCTTCACTCAACTTCAAACTAAGCCTAAGCGTGATAAGTGAATATCAAGCCTCATACAAGTGTGTTTTAATCTAATACCTAGATATCAGGTTTCTAATCTCCCTATTTTTTCTTTACCACTGTTGCATACACACAGATTAGCAGTTTAGTTAGCTAGTGCATTGTTCACGTCATTAATTATTCATAGTTAAGAATACGTGGGATTTTAATTAAAGAAAATTATAATTAATCTATTATTACTATAACTTTTTATATATCTGTTACTAACATGCTTTTTTTCTATAAAAAAGTAAAAAGTTGATGGTGAAATGGTTGATATATGGATCATTTGACCTTACTTTGTTATTTTTTTACTTCCTTAAAAATAGGGAGTTGATGGTGATGATAACAGATTCATTACCACCACTAATCTCTTTTAAAGTAGTATAGATTACAAGTTTTATTTAGAAAAGACAGCAGATGCTTCAATTCAATTTGAGAGGCCAGCCATACTGACAAGACTGTAACCAGAATAGCACTCGTATTACTAACAACCATGTAATAATTTTGAACAATACTAAAATACAGTAAAGTAGTATTCTGTGAAGATAAAAAAAATGTTCAGGATTGGGGCCGGTTCCGGTTGTCATTTTCGTAAAAACGGCGCTAATGACAAGGCGCATGTTCATCTCGGCGCGGTAAATATAGCAATATAAAACAGAATGATGGGAAGGATAAAAGACTAGTAAAAAAAAATTGATCTTGAGAGGGACGATGGATGGATGGGCTTTTTCGCTTGCATGCTGGGGATCACTGGCGAGTCACATGCTCACCTTTTATTTTGTCTCGCGTCCTTTCTTGTCTCGTCGCTAGCCAAGCCTATCCAGCAATCTCTGTCACACTCTCACTTCACCCTTCTCTCTACTCTACAGCTTCCTCCTTCTCAAAATAAAGTAAGTTCAACTTTTTCCGTGTCAAAATAAATTTATCTTTTAACCTATCCTATACATATCATATATCATCTTCCTCCGTTTTAAAATAAGTTTATTTTTTAACCTATATTATATATATATTAATATAAAGCTCAAAAATTATAATATCCTTCATTTTAATGGATTTGTACTCTAATTTAACAAACTCTAATTCACTTGTTCCCTACTTTAGCAAACTTTAATATATTTACCTCACTTTAATAAATTCTAATATATTAATTGCTACTAAAATTAAGTCTCTGTGAACTAAAGACAAATTTATTCTAGCACAGAGGAAGAACTACTCTACTTGTACCACTACTATACTCTCTCTGTTCCTAAGAGCATCTCCAACAGGGACCCTAAACAGGGCCTCTATTCTATTTTTTGAAGCCAGACAAAAATAACTAAGTCCAACAGGGCCCCAACTCGAGTCCCTAGTTTATGGAGGCCCCGAAATCTTCCTCCTCAGCCCCATCTCCCACGGGTACGTAGGGAGCTCCCTACTTTACGGTTGGGAGTTTTTTTTCTCTCGCGCGAAACAATTTTTCTCGCCCGTCCTCGCGCCGCCGCCTTCTGCCCTCCATCTCCTCCTCAATCCGAGCCGCTGGCGCCGCCGGATCCACCTCCTCCGCGGCCGTGCTCCACCTCTCCGCCGACGCCGCCTCGCCGGCGCCTCCTCCGCCTGGACAACGCCTCCGACGCCGAGCCCTCCGCCCGTCCTCGCGCCACCGCCGTCCTGCTCCGCCTCGCCGACGCCGAGCCCTCCGACGCCGAGCTCCGACGCCGAGCCCTCCGACGCCGAGTGCCGCCGCCGTCCTGCTCCGCCTCGCCGACGCCGAGCCCTCCGCCCGTCCTCGCGCCGCCGCCGTCCTGCTCCGCTCGCCGACGCCGAGCCCTCCGACGCCGAGCGCCGCCCGTCCTGCTCCGCCTCGCCGACGCCGAGCCCTCCGCCCGTCCTCGCGCAGCGCCGCCGTCCTGCTCCGCTCGCCGACGCCGAGCCCTCCGACGCCGAGCGCCGCCCGTCCTGCTCCGCTCGCCGACGCCGAGCCCTCCGAGCGCCGCCCGTCCTGCTCGCCGAGCGCCGCCGCCGTCCTGCTCTCCGCCTGTTTCTGTGCAGACAAGTATGTTTCTGTTTTATAATGCTTTTGTTTTAACTCTTGAATCTATACCGTGATTTTTGTGACTGCAATATAATATTCTGGTTAATATTTGTATATCTCAGAATATATAGTTGTCTTTGCATGTGTGTATGTTCAATATATATCAGATTCTCCGTTAGTTTGATCGTAATTTATTACTATGTGATGTGATAGATGATTTCTATATGCCTATATGATTTTTATGTTTGGAAAAAAATTTGAATTTGAATTTAAATTTAAATTGTCTTATTTGAAATCATGAATTTGAATATGGTTTATTGTTATGGTTTATAAATATTTGAGTTTGAATTTTAGTGATGTAATATGAAGAATATACATATAAATTATATTGAAATATGAGAGAAAAATAAATAGGGACTCAGATTTAAAGGCCCTTGTTGGAATTGGGTGTCAAAAACAGAGCCCCAGAAAATAGAATGAGTCCCTACTCAGAAAGTAGGGACTCTGTTTTTGGGGCTACTGTTAGAGATGCTCTAAAAAAACCAGCTCCTAGCATCTTAAAGAAAGTATGGAGTAAAAAAACCAAAATATTCCTTATCAATACTCCCTCCGTCCCAAAATATAAGAACCTAGAACCGGATGGGACATTTTCTAGTACAACGAATCTAGACAGCCGGTCCTAGGTTCTTATATTTTGGGACGGAGGGAGTATATCTTAGTAGGTAGATAAGGAATAAAATTTCTCAATTTACAAACTATATTCACATTAATAAGACTATAATCTTTTTTCTCACTATTAATCTTACCTAAGATTTAAGGGTTGAGTTTTTTTTTACAAAGAGAGTAGGTTTATACTCCATCTATTCCAAAATATGATTATCTTTAAAGTTTTATAATATTAAGAATTAGATTAAGATGTTTAAAATACTCTCCATTAAAGTGGGTGAGGCGTGAGGCTCACGGATTGATGATATGATAGGATACTAGTGATAGTATGGAGAATTTAGAGATAAAAATCATATTTCACATGTTACAGATTATTATATTTAAAATAAAATTTAAACTTAAACGTAGATATGGAGCAGTTAGAAATTGCTTTTTTGACGTGAGAGTACCATCAGTGGTACAGAATCTTATGCTCATTAACACTCATCCGGTTCTAGTTTATTCCAACATGCTGCCCCCGTCATTTCATCAGCCCTGTCCAGTTTCTGTTACTCCATCCGTTTATTTAAACCTGGACTGTTTGTCTTTTCTATAAAAAAATAATCCCATAATATTATGTAATTTAAATTTAAACTATAAAGATAGTAATATCTTAAAATGAAGGTAGTGAGAGATATCATATTATCAAAACGTTTTGCATGGTAAAAACAGGCTGTCAATAGTACTGTATTTAGAAATGGAGAGAATACTACGTTCAGAGCTCGATTCATTCTGCTTCTAAACCAAGCAACTTCAGAAAAACAGTTTAATCAATTTCACAGGTACATAAAACAACTAAAAACAATGATGGGTAGTACTACTAAATTTTTGGATATTTTTGTCTGAAACTTACTGCATCATTGCATGCACTGCTGCTACTGTTACGAAAAGGCTTGCTGCTAGGTGAGTGGCACTGTAGCATTCGATTGAGCTAGTCTGAAATCTTGACCTGAAAGAGAGAGGCTGTCCTCAATTATGGGTAATCATCCACCATGATTTCCTCCTATACTCTGGACGCGTGTTTGTATCTGAATATCTGATGGGCCTTCGCCCAAGGCTGTGGTTTAGCATGCAGCGTACGCATCTTAATTACCATGTCTATGTCATTGACATTGAGGTTATCTCTAAATCATGGTGTAGCATCGTGGGGCTCCTATACTATGAGGTTAGGACTGGCTTAAAGCGTGATTGCCTATCCTACATCGTACTACTACATTGTTTGGAACATTTAAATAAGTATAGCGTACAGTATGATATCATCCGTCGCTCCACAAAATTCTAAGGCGCCTTGTAGAGTGGGGTTAGACTAAGCTAATATCTCGTTTATTATGAGCATGCTTTCTAAACTACTAAATGATATGTTTCATATAAAAACTTTTTATATAGAAGTTACTTTTAAAAATTAAATAAATCTATTTTTAAATTTATAATAATACTTAATTAATTATACGTTAATGACTTATTTCGTTTTTCATGGCACTAACTAGCTTAAGCCAGCAGCTGATTCGAACGAAACCTAAATCTTCTTAAATCCTCTACGAACAGAGAAAATAAAGATAAAAAGGTAAAGTCCATTTTTAGTGCCGTTGAACTTGGCTTGAAATCCATTTTTCATCCTGAACTACAAAATCGATTATTTTTATCCTTAACATTTAAAATTGGCCATATGACACCCTAAACTATATTTCATGGTGGTTTTGATCGGCATGATAGTAGTTTTTTGCTAGCATGAACTAAGTACTCCCTTCTTTTTTTAATACCTGACACTGGTTTGAACTAACCAACTCGTATATTAAAAAAAGAGGGAGAAAGTTTTATGGTTGTAGACCTGATTAAGTGATATTTGCACCAACAAAACATGCATAATAAAGGTAGATTTTTGTCCCTAAAAAAGAACCCCAAAATTTAAAAGGAAAAGTTCACAAAAATTCTCCATTATTATTTCTCTATGTTCAGGTAAAACCTAAAATTGAAAAAACAAATCTGAATACTAATGATAACAATACATTCTGCCCTACCATTTTCTCAAATGTTTTACAACCATTTCCACGTGTTTTTCTTCAGTTGCTCCAGCCTGCTAGAACGACCGTGACACACTATTTCTGTTGTGGGGATGGGACGGCCTTATTAGCCGGTAGGTAAAGCAGCACTGTTGTCGGTTGGGGCTTTCGAGGACGACGACGGCAAACACCAGACATAGCATCAAGCAGCGTGAAATTCCAAAGCGACAGAAAATTGACAGAAAAAGAGCAAAAAGCCTCTGAATTTGAACACTTTCTTCTCTCTCTAATCCGCAAAAATGAATGTCTTATAAATTTATAACGTCGAGGCAAGTAGAAGTAGTACTTACAAGAGCAGCCTGGACTCCGAACTGGGTGATCCAGACTTCAAGAGCATCTTCTTGGTTTGTTGTCACTTGGGGTTGGAGACGGTGCTCAGTTCAGAGCAGAGCATCGCATACCCCGGTTTATTCTAGGCAACAGTATTGTACGAAGCCGACGGAATGTCTACTCTACTCATTCACAACTCTGCACAGTGATCTGCTCCTCGGGTCCAGAGGATTCCGGCACATTGTTTACAGGTGGCAATCCATCCAACCACAACCCTACAAAGGTCTGCGAGGCACGGCCAGATCTACCCAAATTGGCAATCTCTCTCTTGTAAATTTCAAATTGTTGCATTTGGAAACCTCCCCCTATGTGGAAAAAACATTTTGATTCATATGACGAGAACTTCTTGTACTTTGGACCAGGATTGATTTCTTATCTGGATACATAGGCGCCGATCGGATCAACTAGCTGCGGCCTGCGGCTGCTCTACACGGAGTTGCCACAACTGCCAGCCGAACCGATCAGGGCCTAGCATCTTCTCCCTTGACATGGAAGAGGGATGCAACAATGGCGGTCTCCGCTCACCGATAAACTGTGGGTGGAGGGGATAGACGATAAGAGGAGACAATAACAATCAAGGGGGGATGGCGATATTGGAAGAGAGGAGATGCCAGCTATGAAAGGCAAAATGACAGGTCAGAATTGTAGTCATGGCAACAGTGCAAACCACACTTTTAGGAAAAAAAAAAACTGGGGTGCATCTTCTCCAGCTCCCGCGCCTCAAAGACAGGAACAACGACAAGAGGCCATGGCTTGGTTTCGAAGACCGTGGTAGGCAGGCATGCAGGCCAAGCACATTGGGGGGACACAGCCAACCATCGTCAAGATGTGCACCTCTCAACTGTTCGCATGTGAGTCTGCAGTACAAAACTAGCGATGAAAACGGACGGAATTTTTCCCGCCCCGACCCGCCTGTTTTTCTACATTTGACCCGACCGTTTCCGTATTGTCGGAAAAATCCGAAAACGGGACAGGTCTCGGGACGGAAGGTCTCGGAATCCGAACGGAAGTAGAAATGGCGTTTTTCCGTCCGTATTTTCGGAATTCCGTATTTGGTCGGAATTTTACCGTACTTTTCTGAAATTTACCCAAATCCAAGCAGGCCCATCAAAGCCCATCTAAAGAAAACCTAGGACTCCAGGCCTCTCTCATTCGACTCCCGTGTCTTGTCGCTTGGGCGCAACCGCGCAGGGCTCCGGCGCTCCGCCTCCAAGCCGCCGCCGCGCCCTCCAGGTCTTGGCCTCCTGGCCGGCCGCCGCCCGCCCGCCCTCCAGATCCAGCGTCCAGGCCGGCCCCCGACGCCGGCCCCGCCCGGCCAGCCCCGCCCTCTAGGCTCCAGCTCCAGTAAGCAGCCGCGCAGGGCTCCGGCGCTCCGCCTCCAAGCCGCCGCCGCGCCCTCCAGGTCCTAGCCTCCTGGCCAGCCGCCGGCCGCCCGCCCTCCAGATCCAGCGTCCAGGCCGGCCCCGCCCTCTAGGCTCCAGCTCCAGTAAGTAGCCGCCGTCGCCCTCTAGCTCCAGGTCCTGGGCTCTTGGCCGGCCGCCGACCCTCTAGGTCCAGGCGTCCAGCATCCAGGCCGGCCCTGACGCCGGCCCCCGTCGGCAGGCAGTGCGCCTCGCCCGGCCAGACCCGCCCTCCAGCTCCAGTAAGCAACCACCATGTCGAATCGGGGTCGTGCCAGCTCGGTGCCGCCAGCTCGTGGAAGAGGAAGCCGTGCCAGCTCGATGCTGCCGGAGCAGCATCTTGGTTTGGGCACTATGTTGCCAGCGCCGCTGCGACCACCATCTTCGATTAAAGATAGCACAAGCGAATCCATCTTGGTTTTTCGTTGCCAAAGATGTGTGTGATTGTGATTGTGAGTATAAAGATGTGCGGTATTCCGGCTTAAATTTCCGGCTTCCGACCGTTTCCGATAAATTTTCGGCCGTATTGGTTCGTTTCCATGCACCCGCATATCCTGATTCCGTTTCCGAACCTGCATTTTCCGAACCCGATCCGTTTCCGCTAAAAAATATAGAAACGGAAATAGAAATGGGGTTTTTCCGTCCGTTTCCGTCCGTTTTCATCGCTATACAAAACTGCTAATCTTCGCAGTACATCTTTTCCTCTTTTAAAATGGCCCTGTGTGTACATTTACAGCATACAATGCCTTGGAAATGGGCCTCCTACATGTCCGGCCCATGAATCATTTCGGGCCCGGCCCATTTTAATGGGCCCAAATGGGCCCTTGGTGTTCAATTCTTTTCCTTTTTTTAGGGAACACCTTCCTCATTCTAAGATGGCAGGACCAGCCATGGCAGAAGGAACAGATGACAGAACAAAACCATATGCTAGTATGCTACTGCTTGCATAATTTCATTGCATCGTCCATGTATTCTCCTACTGCAACAAAAGATTTCAGCTTCTATCCTGCCATTGTACTACCCTTCAACTGTCTGATCAGTTAGCATGATTTGATGCAGAGACTGGAATGCTGTTCCATTATCTTTTAAGAATTTGGTTGTGATGATCTATTTAGATTCTTGAATACTAGGATAGTGCACTGGTATATACATACTAGAAGTGTACCTGGATCTAAGTATGGTTCAGGATCTGGCTGTGTCCATTCCCTGCAGGGCTCCGATACCGTTTCTTCTGATGAATAAAAGCCGATCCAGATTCTTCCATCCTCGGACGTGCAGCTTCAGAGACATCCCTGCAGAAAGATTGAAATTCGAGGTAATTGATCTGAAATATAAGGGCTCGATATTTCTTAGCAGCTGCAAATTCCATAGATATGGCAAAAGGAAGCTGTAATAGCACGTCAAGTGTATAATCGAAAACCGGGTTTACACAAGATGGGAGACGGATTACTGTAAAGCTTTGGCAATTGTGGCATTTTGTGGATCCAACTTTAAGGCCCTGTGAAGCACATAAGAAGCACTGGCATAATCCTGTCACAATGCAAGCGTTGTCAGGTGAAACTTGCTGGCGAGTTGTCCGTAAAGTGTCGAGAACTGAATCTGAAGCTAATTTTTGGCATGAATTGCAAGGAATTCTTCCCCACTTGCTTGGACAATGGATGGAGCGTGATAATCACCTGCAGCAAAGAGAAGGCCATTCCTTGACGGTAATAGCCTTTCGCCCAGTCTGGTCGCAACTTGTTGCAGATTTGAGCATCTGAAAGTGCCTCATCACCTATGCCAAGGTGCAACCAGCAAACACTCCTGTTTGAATATAATTTTGCATCGGTGTTGTCGAACTTCATAGCCTATTATCATCAAACGTTGTTACTGTTTCTGTAGTTCATCGGTGGCTCAGGATTCTGAACTTGAAAGTCGAGCTAAACCAAGGGGAATGGGAAAAAAGGATACAAAATTTTGCTGCCCAGTGCCTTCGCTTCAGTTACGCACGAAGCTGTTTTTTGCGCATTTTTGAACAGAAAAAACATTTGCAATCGAACATGAGCATGAAAAATCAGCAATTTGCAAGGAGGGTACCATGCTGTATAGCAGTATTGCAGCATCATAGTCCTTTCTGTTGAAAGCCAAGTTGCCCTGTAGTTTAAGGTCATCCTTCCTCTTACATGATGCATTTCTCGCCTGTTCAGGAAACTGATTTTAGTTCAATAGTCATCGAATAGTCCCAAGGCCCAATGGCTATGATAATGAAGTATGTTTGGCATCCAAGTGTTTGCAAATTGATTTCATGTGAGGCTATATGACAGAAATCTGACATACCCAGTCCTTGTAAGCAGTAGATTTAACATATCTGATGATCCCACCAACACTCCAATCTAGAATTGTAGGCACATGGTGGGTCAACGGAAACAGAACTTCAACGACTTCCCGTTCGGCATGAATTGCAGCAACTTCTACCGCTAACCTATCAAGCTGTTAAAGGATAAAATCCATGATTTTTTTTGAGGAAAGCAATTTGGTCATCAATATGGAATCACACAAAAAGAAGTGGGGTACCAAGTTTTGTGCACATATTGAATTATTGATAAGAAAAGTAGATAAATGTGGAGGGACACAAGGGAACTATATATAAGCTCACTTCGTCAGGGACGTTTGGATTTGCCCCAGACTCCAGCAAGCACTTGATGAATCTGATGGAGCCGGCTCGGCTACATGCTAACAACAGAGGAGTTGTTCCATTGAATCCAGCACCATTAACATTAGCACCAGCCTAGTTCATGTGTTCAGCATAGTAAATTCTTTTGAAAGAAAAAACAGTAAATTCAGTACCATGCACGATGTCTAAGGTGTAAATGATAGTACAGAAAAATTGAAAGAAAATGAAGGCATGAAGCCAGTGGCACAAAGAAGTAAAAACACATGGAACTGACAAAAAAGAACTGAGGTAATTAGCGCAAAATATTTTACCCGGATGAGCAATTTCATGCATTCCAAAGATCCCCCCAAAAGCGACGAAACCAAGGGAGTGAAGACATAATTGGCAATCTTGTTGGGCTGCAAAAACCAAGAGAGATTTCAAACCAAAACTAGCTGTCTACTACCGTAATACGTCATATTAGTAGTAGAAACCAATCATCTATATTTGTCAGGATTTGAGCAATTAGCATTTTAGAGAACCTAACATGCAGTGAAAATTTACAGCACCGCATACATCAGCACCGTGGTCCAGCAAGACGCTGACGACGGCGGGGTGCCCCCGTGCAGCGGCGACATGCAGCGCCGTGCCGCGGGGGTTCGCCGCGCCCACGTCGGCTCCCCTGAGCAGCAGCAGCTTCGCCAGTTCGCAATCCCCTGCAAGAACACGCGGATTTTGCAAACACACGAGCACAGTGAGACACGCTGCCTTGGTGGAACATGCATGGCGCACGGTCTCGCGCGCCGGCCATGAGCCGCGGCGCGACAAGGGAGCGGCGGCGCACGTACGTACGCACCGTTGTAGGCGGCCCAGTGGAGCGGGGTGTCGCCGCCGTCGGGGTCCGTCGTGGACGGGTCGGCGCCGCGCTCCAGAAGGTAGGCCGCCGTCGCGGTGTGCCCGAACGTGGCCGCCAGCAGCAGCGGCGTCTCACCTGCGCGCGGCTTGAACGGACGTGAACACGAAGCACGAAATCGGCCGCTCCGCAAGCATAGACGAGACGAGACATGCGAGAAACAAGCGGCGGCCGCCGGCGGCAGGGCACCTGAGGTGGAGCGCGCGTCGACGGGGAGGCCGAGGCCCTCGAACAGGAAGCGGCAGACGTGCGTGCGGCCGTTCGCCGCGGCCAGGTGCAGCGCCCCGCGGCCGCACCGCGATCGGACGCCGCCGGCACCCTCTCCGCCAGGCGTCGCCGCGTCCACCTCCGCCGCCATCCCTAAAACGCACCAGGTAAGCTTGGCGCGATTGCGAATAGCATTGGACGGGCAGCACGTACGTACTAGCGAGGAGGTGGAGGTTGCCGAGGACGGCGGCGCGGAGGAGCGCGCCGGCGCAGCGGTGGTCGTGGCCCTGCCGCCTCTCTTCCTCCCGCGCGTCGACGTCGACGGCGACTCCTATGTCACAAGGAAAAACACAAAATCAAAGACATAGGCAGATGCGTGAGGCGTGCAGCCATGCACGCTCGCAGTCGCATGCGTTCATTTCTACAAGCAATTTGGCCGGACAAATCAACAACAGAGAGCGTAATAGTACAACGCACACCTGTTGCGCCGGCGGCCGGCGCCGGAGGTGGCGTCGCCACCGACGAGGACGGGCAGTCCACGTTCATCTCCGGTGCAATCTGACGAACCTTCGAGGATGTGCGATCTCTTGTGGAGAATCCTAGTGAAACGGAGCTTCGAGGAGAAGGAAAAATGGCGGTTTCTCGGGAGATGTGAGTGCAGGTGGTACAGCGAGGGCAGGCGGCGACGAGACGCGGGCTTTGTTTACTCCCGTTGCTTATCGTGTCATGATGAAAACGTCGCGTCACATTTAGTGAAAGGGCCGACGCCCACATTGCCGTAGATGGGCAGAAAAAAACAATTAACTTCCCGGCCCATTCCAATGAATTTCAGTTCAGATAAATAAGCTTCAAAAGATTTTGCCAGTTTCAACAAATCATCGTTTGCCATACCGTTGATAAGCCGCGAAAAAAAATAAGTAAAGCAAACAAAATTTATCGGTAATATATATATATATATTAATATATTATTAGTGATTAAAAGCTAATGCTGGATATAAACTACGATAAAAAAAAATATTTCAATCAACTCTAAAATTAAGTTTTAAAATTTAAAATTTAAGTGGCGATTGATAAGAAAAAGCAGAGGCTCATGGAAGCAATGATTGTATTCATTCATGCTCATCAGTCATCTATTTCTCAACTGACCAGTATTAAGGGAAATACTGTGGATACGTTTTTTTAACATTTGATTTTAATACGATCAAACACGGACACCACGGGCGCACTGGCCACGTAACATAATGTGGGACCAAAATTTGTAATCGTTAAATAAACGCTAGAAAAGAACCGTTATAAACAAAAAATCGTACAACCATCATAAACCAAAAATCGTACGTATAGCAGCGTTGGCATTAAAAACCGAGTTAATCTTCTCTACTAATCCACCTCGTATCACGCGTGGCTCATCAGCTGAGCTGATCAGCCGAAACGAACGGGACCAACAGCCGGCTCAAAGAAGCTGTTGGTCTCAAAAAATTGTACTACTAGAGAATATTGGTCCGTCTAAAAAAAATCATTTCTACTCTCTAATATTTATACCAAAATAAGTTTATTTATATTGCTTACCTACTCTCAATTTATAAATCAGCCAAATTTTATCCAATCAATGCCCTAACCTATCCATCCACCAATAATGATTTTCTATAATATGAAGTGTTTTGGTTTCTGTCCCTTGGTAATAATTTAAATCCCAGTGGCTAAAAATAAAACCTTTGAGGAATAGAGTAAGGCTGCGTTCGCCAGTATAGGTTAGGCTGAGATTTTTAGGATACGTAAAACGAGATAATTTATTAGCATATAATTAATTAAGTTTTAATTATTACATAATTGAAAAAGAATTTATTTATTTTTTAAATCAACTTATAAATAGAAAACGTACTATTTAGTAGTTTGAAAAACGCGTCACTCGGTAGTACCGAACCCAGCCTAAGTAGTATCATCTAGCCCTGAACAATATGATTTCTAGGAATAAAGGGTAAGCAGCAGCTCCAGGTACTTGCATTTGCAAGAATCAGGGTGTAGGAAGATGGAGCCTACAATTCAAAGAAAACGAACACATGCTCACGGCGAACTCTGAAGACGAAGACGTACTTATATCTTTACGCTTCCACTGATGACATCCTCTTCGGACAATGCAAACGCTTTCTCTCGGTCCGGTTCCACTAACGAACATGGCAGCTCATGCCCAGGCCAGCACAGCGCCGACGACGCTGTGCGGGGCGCCCGGGTTTGGGAGGATGTCAGCCGGCACGGGCAGGGGCATGGCGCCATGCGTGCACGCACAAAATTTGATAGTATTAAGAAACCAACTTGTCTTAGCATGTTCTTGCACGACCTATGTAGTAGAGCTCTGATCATATGGATAGTTAGTAAGTGCACTATTATGAAGTACAACAATAAAGATACTATTTTATTGAATGTTGACCCAAAGAGCTCTCGTTTGATAACACCAGATGTGTTGAAAATTATACATGGCTTTCTACGGGGTAGAGTTGAAGTGCCTCAGGATATTCTTGAACTGAAGGACCTTTACAGTTCTCTTTTGAATGTCAAAGGTGATCTCACAAAGAAAAAGACTTCAAATCCTGCTAACTTTATTACTCTTGATGATGTTAAACAAGCACATTCAAAAGCTAAGAGGGTTAATGACACAATACTGAAAGTCAGGCTTTTATAGCAGCACTGTTAAACTTTACATCCTTTACAACCTCTTCTTTTTATCTTACTAAAAGAACTTAGAATATGTTTTGAGCATAAAGAAGATAACTATCAATCACTGGTGCAAGCTATTATTTGATCATATGAAGAATGGTCTTGAAAGCTTCCGTAAAAGTAAGACCGTTTGGAGCCCAGTGTCCTATCTTGTAAGCATCTTTGAAATCTTTTCTTTTTTTAGAACAACAATATTGTATGATTAACAATAATTGACAGATTTTTTTCTTGAACAACTTGGATTGCGATGCAACCACTGGCGACAGCGCCATGAATACCCCTAGAATGCAATACTATACTAAGTCAATGGTAACCAATGTTGTTAATTAACTTAAGGCAGGCATCAAGGTATGTACAAATGTATGCATATGCATTCATGTATTTCATAAACATCTAACAATACAATTCCCTTCCGTGCCCTTTTTAGCTCAAACAATGGAAAAGGACGGTGTATGGTCGTAATGGCATTTCGGAAGTTCAACCTGATGAGATTGAATATATCGTCGTTCCGAAGGAAGATGTAAGTATAAGTGTTGCCATATATGTACCTTTTGGATCAGTACATACATGTTACACATTCCATACTCCTTTTCAGGTTAAGAAGAGGCTCAGATTGTATGAGACGTCCGATGCAAAAAAGAATGTAAGTATAAGTGTTACCATATATGTACGTTTTGGATCAGTACATACATGTTACACATTCCATATCCCTTTTCAGGTTAAGAAGAGATCCAGATTGCATGAGACGTCCGGTGTAGAGGAGGACGAGAGTGGAAAGGATCTGTTGAACTAGAAGAAGAAGGGTCCATGGAAGAAGTATGAGAGCAAGAAGGATCGGTGCCCTTTGGAGGAAGAGGATGACTCATATGTGCGTTTCCAAGCTTGGAAAAATTGCTTGCTCCTTCTTTGAAGGAGCTCCCAAGTGATATGGTTATCAAAGCTAACGACATTATAGGAACATTTCAGTCATCGTTGGTAAACAATATTGAAAAGATAATCAAGACAGAAATGATGCATTGTGCCAGTGCATTGAAGGAATTATTGCAATCTGGAATCATAACATTCTATACGACAACTAAGCAGGTCAAAGACTCTAATCCATTAGATATATTCTATGAAAAACATGTTCTGTCTAAGATACACATGACAGAGGAAGATGAAAGTGGCCAAAGGACGATAGCGAATGTAGGTACATTTCCGTTATCTGAATATGGTTTTGTAAACATATTCAGACCAGATGGTTGGATGAGTAATTGGGTAGTCCAGGCCCTGACAAATATTTGGAATAGAGAATGGGATGGTGAAAAAGTAATGGTTGATCTATCTCCAGTGGTAAGTATCAATTAGAGCAGTTAGCATTTTTCCATCTTGTGATTAATTTATCCAATATTACAATCTCTTCTATTTTATTGTAGAATATTTTGTTGACGACGGGCAACAACAATAAGCTGCTAAATTTGCTTAGGAGTAAAATTGTGCTAGGTCACACCAAGCTGGTTTGTGCCCCTCATCCCAATGCAAGTTTATATTTTTACATTTAGGCCATGAACTAAACAAGTTTTTCCCCAGATATTTATTCCTATCCTCAGTGTGGATCATTGGTTTTTAGTGGTGTTTGACCTTGTGAAGAATTATAAAACTATCCTTGATACTTTTGAAGTTCTTGGGCATATTCATGAGGCAAAACTTGTGGTATGGTTATTTTTCTCCAGATATTTATTCCTATCATCAGTGCTAAACATTGTTTTTCTTAACCTTTATCCATTCTTGCAGGTATCAGAAGTTGATGAATACTTGAAGTCAATTGGATGTGCTGAATGCAAGTATAAGGAGTAGTCTGTAAATCAGCAAAACAACATGTAATATTTTAGCTGCCTTAAAATATTCTTCTCATGTTCTTTACTGCATTCATAACTCTATTTGGCTTACATTGTTGAATCATTGTTTCAGTAATGATTGTGGTTTTTATATGCTAGCGTTCACGAGAAGAATTGCTGAAGGCGGTGACATCGACAACATTGATGAGATTAGTGCTATTTCATTGTGTAAATAATTGTTTACAATTTTTTTTTTGCTAAACTGGCCGATGTACTTGTTTCTTAAAATGCAGAGAACAATAATTGAATTCCGCAAAGAGCTTGCAAAGTTAATCTTCTATCACATTGAAAATCTCACCATTGATGAATCTGGTGGAAATAAAGATGAGGAATCTGGTGAAAATGAACATGAGGAATTTTATGTACCTTTTTCATATAGAGATGAGGAAATTGATGGTACATCTCAGAAGAATCCACACAAGTTAATAGACAATCAAAGAACAAAGGAAATACTTGAGACCACTCCTTCAGGAGATGGTACATCTCAGGAGAGTCCACAGGAGAAGGAAATACCTAAGAGAAATGAACATGAGGAATTTTGAACATGAATTTACCATCAGGTTTCCCAGATAGAGATGAGGAAAATTGATGTTATATCTTAGGAGAATCCACACAAGTTAATAGACAATCAAAGAGCGAAGGAGACCACTCCTTCAGGAGATGGTACATCTCAGGAGAGTCCACAGGAGAAGGAAATACCTGAGACCGCTCCTTCAGGAGATGCTACTAATGCTAAGAATTTTAGAACTATATCAACCGTGATTAAAAACGGTCCTAGGGATGTTCCAAAAACGAAAAGGAAAAAAAAATTAAGGGTATATGTGGATACGGTTAATTTGGCTGATGAAGACATCATCTAGATAAAACTTTCAAAATCTTCCCTTATTTTCATCCCCTTTCAGCCTATATTATAAGCGCAACTAAACCACCTGCTGACAAATGCTATTGAATGATGATGAAGACTAACTATGGTGATGGTGAATCACACGTACATGCTGTATTTTATTTTGTCATCATGCTTTCCACAACCCCTGCTTATCTTTTTTCTTAGCTCTTGTATATGCAGATCGGTTTCCTCTGGCATGGAGGACTAAACTTATCGCCCGTATCGGCCGATTTGCGCAATTGCTTTTTTCGGGCAATTCACAGCACCATCTTCCTTTGTTACTGATTGACAAATATTTTAGGAATCAAGAGGCCTTCGCGTGCTATTTAGATCTGAACCGGCGGTTTTCTATTTGCACAAATAACTGGAAAAATGATCAAGAAGAATTGATAAAGCTTCTACTTGGTAGAGCTGTGTGCTATTGTTCTTCATATATTGCTAGAGAAATGATACAGAGTTCATAGATCAGAGAGCATTGGTTATAGGTGATAATAGAGCCACAAATTCGGTACATAAATACTCATCTAAATCTTTGATTCTTTTTTTCATACACTCATAATTTTCTTTATTGGTATAAATCATAGGTGGATTTAATTTCTAAAAAACATATGACTCTAACAAAGTGGCTGCATTGATTAAAAAATCATACAAGGTCGACGAATTTACATCTGCCCATCATGTAAGTACATTCTTTTTTGAATTGTGACATTTGCTTCTCTTCTTGTTTAATTTTGACTTCTTACACCATGTTCCTTTTTCTTTTGCTGTATATTTTCTTCTTGTTTAATTTTTGACTCTTACACCATGAACCTTTTTTCTTTTGCTGTATATTTGACCTTTCACAGATATTTGTACCAATCTTTAACCGTGGGCATTGGGACATTATACGTCATCAACTTCCGAAATCAGCAGATTGATATATTAGATTCCTTGAGTAGGAGTCAGGAAAGCAAATGATAACTTGGAATAGACTTCGACATTACCACAATACATTCGGCAAAAGTTTAATCGCAAAACTTTATTCTCAGTTGCTTGATTTTGTTGGAGAAAAAAATCACAGATTTTTTAGATTACCCTTGTACGTTTATCAAACTTCCTCATCAGATCAAAGTAGTAATGACTTTGTTTTCATGTTATGATCTATTTGGAGCATTATGATGCTGATACACTGTATGTTTTTGAAAGTATAAGTTCCCGGTAATTTCTTAACTCCGTTTTTATACAAATGACTAATTGATTCAGGGATGCACCATATACAGAGTATATATGTAACACGTTTCCATGTCTCTGAAAATATAGAAAGCAATGTGAGAGATTAAGGGCAAAGTCTCTGCACTACATGATGTCTAGCAGGCAACGTGAATCAAGTTTCTTTTTGCAGTTACCTGCTGATGTTAAAGAATCTGTAGATGAACAAACATTAAATGAGAAACATGTTGCTAGTGTGGTTGTACTCCTTGATGATGAAACAAGCATTCCAGCTGATGATGAAACATAATGAAACAAGCACTCCAGTGTGGTTGTAAATAACATTTGTAGATAATCTACTTCAATAGAGTGTTGCCGCTATATTTCCCTCGGTTAATTTCTTTATTGAACCGGTTATATCTCTATTGACCCAATAATACATATGTGTGGACGGGTCAATGATCCTCAAATAAGCGGCTATATATTTTTTTTGAAGCGCAAACTGTGGGAGAGTTCCCCACAGCAAAAGCGGCTATATTTGACCTGGTTATGGAATTGTGCATAGTGATATAAGGATTTGTGAAGTTGCGCATAGTGATTAAAGAAATAAGTGAAATTAAATTAGAGATGATTGTGATCGTTTGAAATGAGAAAGTAAATGGAAAAATTAAATAAGTGATGGTTGTGATTAATTGAGATAAGAGAGTAGGTAGGAAAGGTGCTATATTCTTGGGGCAAGGTGAATGCTTATTTTCTTCTAATGAATATTATTAATATATTAATGCAATGTGTTGTGTCAATGAATTAAAATACACCAATTTGCCTATCATATTGGGCATGTTTTCAATATAATAATGCTATTCACTGCTTTGGACACTTTTCGTGTATACTTGTAAATTGCATGTGTAGGTTCTTTCTCATTGATTATTAATGATCTATAGCATTTTTTTACCAGAGCATTATCAAGTTCGCTTCATCGGTCGGCATGGTGGTTCCTGTGGTTTTGTCCATATTGCCATATTTCTACCATGTATACGCAGGAACATTTGATAGGACAGTGGAGTTATATGGTGCCCTAGCCATAGTTGGTGGATTGATCAACAGTATTATATGGCTGATGTATACCACTTTGGCCAGCAAAAGTGATCCTAGTCTAGGTCTTCTACTAATGCATGCATTTCTTTCTATGTCATGCTTTAGTTACCTGATGTATATTTGTGCGCATAGAAAAGCTACTGCCAAGGTATGCTTTCTTTTAATTCTATTGTATGTTAACAACTTTATATAATTGTCTAATCTTTTAGTACCTGATGTTTTATATTTTTAAGGGCTATGCTATTGGAGCCTTTTTCATAGTATGTTTGTCGATCATCTCACTTATTGTACACTGGGATGTAAACCCGTCTGAGATCGTGAAGAATACGTTTGGATTTCTTGGTGTGGCTAGTTCGATCTTTTGCAACTGTATCCAAATCTTTGATATTTTGGTATGTTTAACTTTTTTTTACGTATAATTGAGTTTGGTCTTTGCATGGATAACACTAAATGACGAGTCTCTCTCTCTCTCTCTCTTGTTTTTCTCTTTGCAGAAAGGTGTTACTAAAAGATCGTAGAAAGTTGCTACTGCTGTTGACATAGTGCCAAGTTTTATAATGAATTTGGTATCTTTAATCGTAACCTCTCATGTTCATCCTGATCAGACCTTCATTTTGGTACAAACCTTAGCCTCTATTAAACAATTATTCTTTCTAGCAGCGATTAGTTTATGTTAGATAAAAATTTATTTCTTTAGGTCTCTTCAGCAACTGGATTCATCCTTAATGTTGTTGAGATAGTCCTTCTTATCATTGTAGCAGTTGTTGGAAAGAAGATTTCGTAAATTGTTAATAGTAGCTAATGAACCAGTAAATAACGGAGGTTTCCATCTAAAAGTATTTCATTCCATCGGCTGAGAACACAAATGTTGATGCTGAAACAACACTTCAAAATGATCACCTGTCACCCACATTGAATCTGAGTCCAGACACACGAGGTATTTGTTTTTTAGTTTGTTATCTGTTATTGGTTGTTGATAAATCATGTACTGTGTCAGGCTTATGATTAGCATGTAGTGACTTGTGTAGGCATGATACCCATTGAAGAAGATGTAGAAGGGAGCCCTGAAACTAATGATTCTATGGTTGTACCGACTCGTGATCCCCAGATGGTGTCTAACCAGTAAAAATACTCCGTAGTTGTTTATTTTTTTTGCTAACTATGTGCCGCCTTTCTCCACAGCACGAGGCTTCTTACTTGATTTTGAAAGTTTCAAATGGGTATGAAATTTATGCAGTTAGGCCCATGTTGAGTCTGAATTCACACACACGAGGTACTTTTTTTTTCAGTTAACTATTATTGGGTATTGATGTATGGTTTCAGGCTCATTTTTTTCTCTTTTTGTACAGTGCTACTTGTAGAAGCAATTCCACGGATAGTGATGCAGATTGAACGTGATCTCTACATCCCAATGCTTCTACAGGCCTTAGGGATGGCTGGTAACTTACTATCTTTCCTACTATTAGGCTTGGACGTTTCCTACAGGTGGTATTGCTATTGAGCTTTAATTAGCCTCTGCTGCAACAGCTGCAGAGCCACACTCCATGATACTCAGGAATCTTAAAATCCAATACTGAGTGGTCACCTAGAAGCTATATCATACTAGAGCTACAACACCATTCCGACCAAGAAGGGCTTTGGCAGGTATTTTTCCGGTCAAAGTTTATCTTCACTACTCCTTTTCATTGTTGTGGTGCTATTGGTTAAGGCTTCCTAAATCCTAATGCCTGACGCAGGTCAGGAGATTTCTTGTCAAAACAAGAGCATTAAGATGCTGTCGGGGCCAAATGCTCAACGGTTGTACTCCTATCCAAGAAGCATTTGTGTGAGAAAGAGTCGGCCGTACATGATGAAGAGAAAGCGGCGAATGCAGCTGGTGATGCTTACCTTGTCCCCTCTCTCAGTCTCATGTCGTCCACGACTCTTATCAATTTGATGGTTATTTGATGTTATGCTAAATTTGCTTTCCTCTATTCACAGCACGTACCTTACATGTTGAAGGAGGTTTCGGGTCTCTAAACAGCAAGATGACTACCTGCTCAGGTGGTGGGTGACGATCGTGATAAGTCGTGGCTCAGACAAACTTTGTCTGTTTGGGTGTGACAGCTAATGCCGAGAGATGTGTAGCCCTTTTCGATGTACGTCCTCTGTAATAAAATGATGCCCACCTAAGGCCGAGAGATTTCTATAGTAGCCCTTGACGGTATATGTCCTCTGTAATGGAATGATGCCCTGACGATGTCTAACTGGTGACTATCGCAAGTGCATCAGACATTCAGATTGACAATGGTGGCTATTGCGATCCATCCATCTATAGAGCATACTATAGGAGTATATTGATGTATCACATTTCTTAGGGCTTTGGGCACAGATTCATCTCCATTGGAAATGGGTAGATTGAGGCAGGAAACCAGCAAAAAAGCACGTACAGCTTGGTTGAGGATTTTAACATTCAGATGGCACAAACTTTATCATCGCAAAGTGCACTTGAAACTATCTTATCGATGCTCTGCTTTGCCAATGAAATCTGAAGTCGATTTCGAACTGAAGATTTGCACATTTGTTTGTGAGGATTTGAACATCTGCACTAGCTGGTAGTACTACACAACAGATGTGGCTACTTGTAAGTCTATGCGCGTGCATAGTGATATAAGGATTTGTGGAGTTACGCATAGTGATTAAAGAAATAAGTGAAATTAAATGAGGGATGATTGTGACCGTTTAAAATGAGAAAGTAAATGGAAAAGTTAAATAAGTGATGGTTGTGATTAATTGGGATAAGAGAGTAGGTAGGGAAGGTGCTATATTTTTGGGGCAAGGTGAATGCTTATTTTCTTCTAATGAATATTATCAATATATTAATGCAATGTGTTGTGTGTCAATGAATTAAAATACACCAATTTGCCTATCATATTGGGCATGTTTTTAATATAATAATGCTATTCACTGCTTTGGACACTTTTCATGTATACTTGTAAATTGCATGTGTAGGTTCTTTCTCTTTGATTATTAATGATTTATAGCATTTTTTTACCAGAGCATTGTCAAGTTCGCTTCATCGGTTGGCATGGTGATTCCTGTGGTTTTGTCCATATTGCCATATTTCTACCATGTATACGCATGAACATTTGATAGGACAGTGGAGTTATATGGTGCCCCAGCCATAGTTGGTGGATTGATCAACAGTATTATATGGCTGATGTATACCACTTTGGCTAGCAAAAGTGATCCCAGTCTAGGTCTTCTCCTAATGCATGCATTTCTTTGCATGTCATGCTTTAGTTACCTGATGTATATTTGTGCGCATAGAAAAGCTACTGCCAAGGTATGCTTTCTTTTAATTCTATTATATGTTAACAACTTTATATAATTGTCTAATCTTTTAGTACCTGATGTTTTATATTTTTAAGGGCTATGCTATTGGAGCCCTTTTCATAGTATGTTTGTCGATCATCTCCCTTATTGTACACTGGGATGTAAACCCGTCTGAGATCGTGAAGAATACGTTTGGATTTCTTGGTGTGGCTAGTTCGATCTTTTGCAACTGTATCCAAATCTTTGATATTTTGGTATGTTTAACCTTTTTTACGTATAATTGAGTTTGGCCTTTGCATGGATATCACTAAATGACGACTCTCTCTCTCTCTCTCTCTTGTTTTTCTCTTTGCAGAAAGGTGTTACTAAAAGATCGCAGAAAGTTGCTACTGCTGTTGACATAGTGCCAAGTTGTATAATGAATTTGGTATCTTTAATCGTAACCTCTCATGTTCATCTTGATCAGACCTTCATTTTGGTACAAACCTTAGCCTCTATTAAACAATTATTCTTTCTAGCAACGATTAGTTTATGTTAGATAAAAATTTATTTCTTCAGGTCTCTTCAGCAACTGGATTCATCCTCAATGTTGTTGAGATAGTCCTTCTTATCATTGTAGCAGTTGTTGGTAAGAGGATTTCGTGAATTGTTAATAGTAGCTGATGAACCATTAAATAATGGAGGTTTCCATCTTAGAGTATTTCATTCCATCGGCTGAGAACACAGATGTTGATGCTGAAACGACACTTCAAAACGATCACCTGTCACCCACATTGAATCTGAGTCCAGACACGCGAGGTATTTATTTTTCAGTTTGTTATCTGTTATTGGCTGTTGATAAATCATGTACGGTGTCAGGCTTATGATTAGCATGTAGTGACTTGTGTAGGCATGATACCCATTGAAGAAGATGTAGCAGGGAGCCCTAAAACTAATGATTCTATGGTTGTACTGACTTGTGATCCCCAGGTGGTGTCTAACCAGTAAAAATACTCCGTAGTTGTTTTTTTTTTTTTTGCTAACTATGTGCCGCCTTTCTCCACAGCACGAGGCTTCTTACTTGATTTTGAAAGTTTCAAATGGGTATGAAATTTATGCAGTTAGGCCCATGTTGAGTCTGAATTCACACACACGAGGTACTTTTTTTTTCAGTTAACTATTATTGGGTATTGATGTATGGTTTCAGGCTCATTTTTTTCTCTTTTTGTACAGTGCTACTTGTAGAAGCAATTCCATGGATAGTGATGCAGATTGAACGTGATCTCTACATCCCAATGCTTCTACAGGCCTTAGGGATGGCTGGTAACTTATTGTCTTTCCTACTATTAGGCTTGGGCGTTTCCTGCAGGTGGTATTGCTGTTGAGCTTTAATTAGTCTCTGCTGCAACAGCTGCAGAGCCACACTCCATGATACTCAGGAATCTTAAAATCCAATATTGGGTGGTCACCTAGAAGCCCTATCATACTAGAGCTGCAACACCATTCCGACCAAGAAGGGCTTTGGCAGGTATTTTTCCGGTCAAAGTTTGTCTTCATTACTCCTTTTCATTGTTGTGGTGCTATTGGTTAAGGCTTCCTAAATCCTAATGCCTGACACAGGTCCGAAGATTTCTTGTCAAAACAAGAGCATTAAAATGTTGTCGGGGCCAAATGCTCAACGGTTGTACTCCTATCCAAGAAGCATTTGTGTGAGAAAGAGTCGGCCGTACATGATGAAGAGAAAGCGGCGAATGCAGCTGGTGATGCATGCCTTGTCCCCTCTCTCAGTCTCATGTCGTCCACGACTCTTATCAATTTGATGGTTATTTGATGTTATGCTAAATTTGCTTTCCTCTATTCACAGCACGTACCTTACATGTTGAAGGAGGTTTCGGGTCTCTAAACAGCAAGATGACTACCTACTCAGGTGGTGGGTGACGATCGTGATAAGTCGTGGCTCAGACAAACTTTGTCTGTTTGGGTGTGACAGCTAATGCCGAGAGATGTGTAGCCCTTGTCGATATATGTCCTCTGTAATGGAATGATGCCCACCTGAGGCCGAGAGATGTCTATAGTAGCCCTTGACGGTATATGTCCTCTGTAATGGAATGATGCCCCGACGATGTCTAACTGGTGACTATCGCAAGTGCATCAGACATTCAGACTGACAATGGTGGCTATTGCGATCCATCCATCTATAGAGCATACTATAGGAGTATATTGATGTATCACATTTCTTAGGGCTTTGGGCACAGATTCATCTCCATTGAAAATGGGTAGATTGAGGAAGGAAACTAGCAAAAAAGCACGTACAGCTTGGTTGAGGATTTTAACATTCAGATGGCACAAACTTTATCATCGCAAAGTGCACTTGAAACTATCCAATCGACGCTCTGCTTTGCCAATGAAATCTGAAGTTGATTTCGAACTGAAGATTTGCACATTTGTTTGTGAGGATTTGAACATCTGTACTAGCTGGTAGTACTACACAACAGATGTGGCTACTTGTAATTCTGCCCGCGTGCATAGTGATATAAGGATTTGTGGAGTTGTGCATAGTGATTAAAGAAATAAGTGAAATTAAATGAGGGATGATTATGACGGTTTGAAATGAGAAAGTAAATGGAAAAGTTAAATAAGTGATGGTTGTGATTAATTGAGATAAGAGAGTAGGTAGGGAAGGTGCTATATTTTTTTGGACAAGATGAATGCTTATTTTCTTCTAATGAATATTATCAATATATTAATGCAATGTGTTGTGTGTCAATGAATTAAAATATACCAATTTGCCTATCATATTGGGCATGTTTTCAATATAATAATGCTATTCACTGCTTTACTTAAATTGTATGTGTAGGTTCTTTCTCTTTGATTATTAATGATCTATAGCATTTTTTTACCAAAGCATTGGCAACTTCGCTTTATTGGTCGGCATGGTGGTTCCTGTGGTTTTATCCATATTGACATATTTCTACCATGTATACGCAGGAATATTTGATAGGACCATGTATATGCAGGAATATTTGATAAGACAGTGAAGTTATATGGTGCCCCAGCCATACTTGATAGGTCTTTTCCTAATGCATGCATATGTCATTCTTTAGTTATCTAATGTATATTTATGCGTATAGAAAAGCTAATGTCGTATGCTTTCTTTTAATTCTATTATATGTCAACGAGAGGAGGACGCCGATCCGTTTCCCACCGACGTCGATGAGAGCTTTCAGCACGGCGTAGGGCGCGCGCGGCAGGGAAAGGCGCATGTACACATGCACCAGGGAGAGCAGCGCCATGTAGGCTCCCCGCAGCTTGTAAGGCGTCGGCCCCCACGGGTAGCGGCGGAAGCAGTCGGAGAAGGACGGGTCGCTCCTGCAGAGCCAGTAGGCTACACCCACGGAGGTGTAGATGGGAATAGATATCAAGTAGACGCCCACTATCCACAACAAGGCACGGGGAAACAGTATCATGGCTTGCTCTTCCCCGACCGTCAGCGTCGGTGCAGGCGCCGCCAATGGTAGCAGCAGTCTCATAGTTCCGGTAGATGTCAGAGTTGGATGGAGTCTCGTAGTTCCGGTAGATGTCATAGATGAATGGATGGGCAACTTTTATCTATGTATAAAATCATCGTGGCTAACTAACAAGTAGTTTAATTTGATGATCCAAGAACCGATTCCTATTATCCCGTTGGTTAGTTGGGTACAACAACTACTACTAAGATAAGATTCGGTCAATGTGTTCTACTGCCCGCCGATGAGGTGCTCGCCTCGCGCGCCTTCCGCTGCCGCGCGCGTGTTCAAGACTACCATGCCGGCGCTGCGGCGCCTCCAGTGTTCTTGACGGCAACGCCGATGGCGATGCCGACGCTGCTGTAGCATCCCCCAGCCCAGCACACCTTGTACGCCGCGACGCGCGCGCGCGGCGACATGCCACTGACCGCGCCGGCCGCCATCCTGCCCAGCCCCGCGTCCCCCGCCGCCGTGCTAGCCGTGTGCGTCCCGTGCCCGACCACTCCCCGCGGCGACCGCAGCGCATTGGTCCAGTCCGGCGCAGCCTCCGCCGACGGCTGGTACGTCTCGCGCAGATGAGCTTGTTGTTGCACGCCGATGCCGACGCGCGCGGTACCTCTCCAATGCCGATGCCGATGCCGTGTTGCGCAGAATCCTCTCCAAGTCGCCGGCACGGGGCCGTCCGTACCCCCCGCGTCATCGAAGCTCCTGCTCTATGGCCACACCCCGGGATCGACTCGCTGCCGGCGCCGGCCTGGGCGAGCAGGCCGTTGACTCGTTCGAGGCGGAGGTATTCGGCATGCCGGTGGTGTGGTGCACGTAACTAGCGGCGCGCTCGGCGCTGACGAGGAGGATGCAGGGTGAAGGCGAGCGGCCTCATCTGGTTGGCCATGTGGACGTGTACGTTTCCTTGACGTCCGCCTCGTCGCCGGGCGGCGGTGGCCATCAGAATCATGACGAGCATGCAGAGGACGGCGTCCATGCCTGGAAGAGGCAGGCCATCACATTTAACAAAAAGTTAATTTAATCTTCCGGCCGATCCAAACGAATTTCAATTCAGACAAACATCATCCTTTGTTCCAGATGTTCTCGCATGGACTTTTCCTGCGGAATTGTACTTCTCAAAAATTTGGAATAAGTGGATGTAATGATCACCTCTTCTCTCTCATCCTGATGCTTCACTGACTGACAGTAGGCAACACTAGCGCAGAAAGCAGGATAACAAATAAAAGTTCAATTAAAGCAACAATGGGTTGATGAATGCCATATATTGGACTATACAATTTTCTCCATTGAAAAGGGCAAGAGACAACAGCTGGCTCAAAAGAAGCTGTTGGTCTGAAAAAAATTTTAGGAAATAGTATCATCTAACCCTGAAGAATATGGTTTCCAGGAATGCAGGGTGAGCAGCAGCTTCTTGTACTTTGTATTTGCAGAATGTTAATGTAGCAGGAGGAAATTGTAACACTGTGTATGTTCTTGTTTGCTACACACAGGTGTAACTGTGAGGAAACCATCTTTCCAGTAGAGATTGTTTGAGCCTCATAACTAGGGCGAATAAAGCATAGCAAGGGAAGTGAAGCACTGCTACCACCAAATACCTGCCATGAATACAGTTCATCAAAAGAACAGTTTGTAGCACAAGAGACTACAGGTCAAATAATGTGCAAAGTATCCAAGAACCTGAACATTCACTATCAAGCTGTTTTCCCAACATTTCTGTTCTATGACATTCTAAACTATTCATGGATCCCCCATCCTTATTTTAGGCATACATTGCGCTGAAAAGTATTCCTGACAGACAATCATGGACTAAATAACAAAAGCCAAAATCTAAGTTGAAAGATCATAACTTCTTGAAGTTATAAGTAATGTACAAGTGCATCTACAGTAGTGATTATTTCAAGTTTGCTCCAGTTAAAGATTCATTCAAATTTTAGATTCTACATGATTGTACTGCAGTAGCTGCAAACGCAAGAAAGTTACTTAGCACAACAGATATACTTATCATCAGAGCAGATCATACCATACGGGAGCTCTAGGAAATGCTAAGTCCAGAAATGGGTAAGGCCACCTGAGTAAAGTGAACCACATAAATGCATCAGATATTTTTTATTCTATTAGCAAAGAGTGGAAAAAAAGGAAAGGTAAGTCAAAATATTACCAGATTGATACATTAGCATGGATAAGCCACTGAACATTAACAAAAGCGCCTGTCCACAGCAGGAAATAAGCTATTCTAAACCACGGAAAATGCTGCAATACAGAGTAAATTGTAAATAAGCAGACCAGAACATGGTGATGATCGGTGCTCCAGTGAATTATAAAAAATATGATTAGTGCTCTGGTGATAGGCATTTACCAGGCTATTCAAAGCAGTATCACCAATCATGAAGACAACATTTATCGAGTGTGTCCCAATCAGCAACTGCAGTGCGCAAGCAGAAGCAAATTAGTAAGAAATGCAACCAACAATACCAATAACAAGCCCAACTTTCTTCAGAAGAGCCACGCAAATAACTAATGTAACTGCGAATGCACACTTTTCAAAACCGCTGTGTGCGTGTCATACAACATGCAGGCATGCACATTAGCCCATACAAAGATACATGACACATCACAGCCAAAAACAAAAGGATCCAGCAAGGTTGAGCAGGATCACAGCCAAAGACTCAATAGAATTGGAGCATTACTATTATATATACATACCATGTTCTTGCAAATAGTTTTGCAACAATAGACACAATAATTTAAGTTAATTATACTCCATTTATGCTATTGTCCATCAAACAGGCACCATTGATTTTTCCTCATTTCTGACAAACATAATAAACAATATGGTCCCTAAAATCTCAGAAGTTGAGTACTCACAAAATTCATATCATATTGATTGTGGGCAAGGAAAGGGTACAGGATAAACCAAAACACCAGATCCGTAATCATCACAGCACCTGCATTTGTCTGGATACAATAATACAAGAGTTGAGAGGATCAAAAGCAAAATGTCACGAAGTAATGGCACGCAAGAATAAGATAAATTACAGATCCATCAAGCGGTCGAACTTCCTATGATTAAATTTGCTTCTTTTGCAAAACCTCATAGCATGACTACAGTTCAGCAACCACAAGTGAATGCACTTTGTGTTTGAATGTGAATTGGCAGAAATTGGGTAGATAACTTACCTGAAACATGATCTGGAACAGGTAACCCCAAAATCCTGCTATTTCTCTGCCACCATGCATTGTACAAGGATTTTTTATTGAATGGTCATATGCACTTTCCCCTGCCGGAGCAATGATATATGTGCCATGATCTGCACCAGCTCTATCGCCAACAATCTTGTAAGAATACTGATAGCATCCATAAATTGAAAGCACCGAGCCAAGCTAAAAAAAGGTGTTAAGGCATCCATTAGTACGTAGCGAGAACCAGGCATTAGAGAAAATTGTTCCAGTTTTATAGGCAGTGCAACAGCAGATGGTGTGAGACTGAGTTGCCATTGCAGTTAATCATATAAATAACTGAAAAACAGAAAATATAATAGAACAAAACAATTACGTACTAGCAAACTACATACCCCAAAATATAAGGTGACAAGCAAGAAGGTCCACCTGTCAAATGTACAAAAACAACCAAAATCAAACAATTTTCTGAAGATCATAGTCCAGTAAGAAATGTGCACATCCGCAAGGATGGTGTGTCATCTTTTAATTGTGATTACTGAAATTACTGCCAGGAATGAACATCAAGAAGGATGATGGCTAGCTTACTGAGTGTAGTATAGGAAGACACTCCATCCATCGACGACCACATCAACCGCAAGCAGGGAAGCCAAAATGAAGAAAGACACGACGCGGAACACCAGCAGCCAACCAGGGTGCATCTGCTCAAGGCATGGCTTCCAGCAATCTTCAAGATACACGACTCCAGATGCCGCCTGGGGCGGCCGCGCTTCCTCACTGTCCCCGCCACCGTCGCCATTGGCGTCCGGTGAGCGGGGCCCCTCGTACTTCCAGATCAAGAAGCACGCCAGGACCATGCAGGAGTAGACCCAGACTGCGCAGAGCGTGAACCTCCAGTTGAGCCAGTGCTCGGGAGCAGTGGTGTCGACGGCCATGGCTGATGGCATTGCTACAGTGATGGGGCGTTCTGCAGCCAGATTCACAACAAATGATATGTTGCTCAACCATGCCTGTTCTTATAATTAGATTCTTGCGCCAAAATAAAGAGAAGAATCTCTCTCCTATCCTTGCAGACGAAGGGAGAGATTAGTACTACGATTCCTATAATTCCCAGACAAAGAAAAGAAAAAGGCACTAAAACGGAAAAGAGGAAGAAATGGATACTAATCAGACCCTATCCTGTAACCCCTCGCAGAAGGTAAAGACGCAATCTTTATTCCATCCACACAAAAGAAACCAACAAATACAGAGGACACCAAGAAACACGCATCGCGCAGAGGCGGCCCAGGACGAGGGAGACGAACCCAATCACCGGTTCTTGGCTTCTCCACTGCCTCCCCCTCTCTAGGCTTCCAGCCGTCTCCGCCTCTCGGTCGATTCCTCTCCCTCTCACGGCCTCGCCGCCTCCATTAGCGGCACGCGCGAATCACGTCGATAAGAACGTGGCGAGAAAATAATAAATGCCGACGAAGGAATCAATCACTCACTTCTGATTTGGGCGAGAGATCCCCAGAGTCAAGGCGCCGGTTGACTCCTGCTCTATCCCGAAGCCACGTGAATCTTCTCCTCCTCCTCCTATCTCTCGCTCTCTCCCCTCCACCTCACTCACTCTCCACCACTGGCAGCCACAGGTGGAGAGTCTCGCACGAGGAGGAAGATGCGAACAAACCGAGAAGCCAACCGCGAGGGGAAGACGAGACGAGAACTAGCCATCCACTCCACACAT